>SMJT01000042.1:524675-609149 GCA_004349715.1 Crucihimalaya himalaica | reverse complement strand
CTAGTTCTGAACTGGGAGAAGTGCCACTTTATGGTTCAAGACGGCATCGTTTTGGGACATAAGGTCTCTAAAGCTGGGATTGAGGCTGATAAGGCTAAGATTCAGGTTATGACAAGCCTCCTACCACCTACATCAGTGAAGGATATTCAGAGTTTACTTGGTCATGCCGGGTTCTATCGCAGGTTCATTCAGGATTTCGCCAAGCTAGCCCGCCCGCTTACTACTCTGCTGTGCAAAGATGTCTCCTTTGATTTTACACCAGAGTGTCTTGCTGCGTTCAAAATGATCAAGAAAGCGTTGGTTTCTGCTCCTATTGTGCAACCACCAGATTGGAGCCTTCCTTTTGAGATCATGTGTGATGCGAGCGACTATGCAGTTGGATCTGTTCTGGGACAGAGGAAAGACAAGAAGTTGCATGTGATCTATTATGCCAGCAGAACACTGGATGACGCCCAAAGGAACTACAACACCACTGAGAAGGAATTGCTTCTTGTTGTGTTCTCCTTTGAGAAATTTCGTTCCTATCTGATAGGGAATAAGGTGATTATGCACACTGACCATGCTGCTCTTAAGTATCTGCTGCAGAATAAGGACATGAAACCTCGGTTATGTCGATGGGTCTTACTGCTCCAAGGGTTTGACATAGAGATCAAAGACAAGAAAAGAGTAGAAAATGGAGTTGCGGATCACCTCCAACGCATAAAGATCAGTGAAGTCGTTCCTATCGACGATTCCCTACCAGGAGAGGATATACTTTATTGAGACTGGTTCTGCTTCGAATCTGCCGCTGAAGAAGACGAGCATCGATCTACACCCTTGGTGTATCGATCGATACCCTCAAGAGTTGCTGCTTTCATTCCACGATGCAAGCATCGATCGATACTCCCATTGTATCGATCAATACCGGAGACTCTCCACTGCCGATTCGTCTACAGATCTACCTGATACATAGGTGATTTTTGCTGTTACCACTCCTGCTGAACCTTGGTATGCCGACATAGCTAACTACTTTGCTGTTGATCTAGAACCTTATCACCTAAAGAAGTATGTGAAGAAGAAGTTCATGAGAGATGTCAGACGCTACTTCTGGGATGAGCCATATTTGTACAAGCACTGTTCTGATGGGATTTAAAGAAGGTGTATAGCTGAGTCTGAGGTGCCGGAAATCCTATTTCATTGCCATGGTTCTGAGTATGCTGGGCACTTTGCTACATTCAAGACGGTCTCTAAGGTTCTGCAAGCCGGTTTCTGGTGGCCTACGATGTTTAAGGATGCTCACACTTTCATTTCCCACTGTGATGTATGTCAGAGACGAGGTAAGATCAGCAAGCGTCATGAGATGCAGCAGAACTTCATCCTGGAGGTGGAGGTCTTTGATTGCTGGGGTATTGACTTCATGGGACCATTCCCTCCATCGCGACAGAACCGCTACATCTTAGTCGTCGTCGATTACGTCTCTAAGTGGGTAGAAGCAATTGCTAGTCCTACCAACGATTCTGTCGTGGTCCTGAAGCTGTTCAAGACTATTATCTTCCCACGATTTGGAGTACCCAGAGTTGTCATCAGTGATGGGGGTACTCACTTCATCAACAAGATCTTCGAGAAGCTGTTGAGGAAGTATGGTGTACACCACCGCGTTGCCACGCCATATCATCCTCAGACCAGTGGACAAGTAGAGGTCTCCAACAGACAGATCAAGGAGATTTTAGAGAAGACAGTTGGTGCTACACGGAAGGATTGGGCGCTGAAACTCGACGACACTCTTTGGGCCTACAGAACAGCGTTCAAGACGCCACTAGGTACAACACCATTCCATTTGCTGTATGGAAAAGCATGTCACCTTCCAGTTGAGATAGAGAACAAAGCAGCCTGGGCTACAAAGGCGGTTGGTTCAGTTGAATGAGTTAGATGAGATCAGACACTCCGCCTATGAGAATTCCAAGCTGTACAAGGAAAGAACCAAAGCCTATCATGACAAGAAGATCCTTTCCCGCCATTTTAAACCAAATGACCAGGTACTTCTGTACAACTCTCGTTTGCAATTATTTCCTGGGAAATTGCGTTCTCGTTCGTCAGGTCCCTTCACGATCAAGGAAGTCCGCCCTCATGGTGCTGTAGTGTTGCTGAGTGCTGAAGGTAAGGAGTTCACTGTCAATGGACAGAGGGTTAAACACTATTGGGCAAAAGCCACTATTCTAGATGGCCACATTGTGCCTCTGGCTGAGCCACCAGCTGCCTGACTGACCTCCATGTCAAGCTAATGACATTAAACAAGCGCTTAGTGGGAGGCAACCCACCGGTGAGTCTGTACATAGTTCTTATTTTGATTAGTTAGCTTTGTTTTTGTCTTGTGTTTTCACGTGGAACCAGGTCCGGACGACTAGCATCGATCGATACCATGCAAGTATCGATCGATACCATGGCCAAACGAGGATTATGCTGATACGCTGAGCATCGATCGATACCACTTACTGTATCGATCGATTCTCAGCACCCAGGTAGGTTTTTCTATAAAACCCTGGACCTCAGACCATTCTTTTATTCCATCATATCGCTCGACGCCGCCTCACTCTCTCCCTATCTCACGAACTTTTCGATTTATTCATCATTTTTCTCGATCTTGGGCTCTTTTTATTCGAATTTATACCTACATTATCATTCTATCATTCACTCCTTCGATCTTCAAGGTAATGTACTCGATTTCATCCTTTTAGATGTGTTGGCAGATTCGGTTTGGGGCTTCCCTTGCTGTGAAGCTTTTGTTCTGTTTCTTGTCACCTTTAGCTAAGTGAATGAAATTGCCATATTAGGATGAGAATGGACATGATAGGGATGGAGAAGCTTTAGGGATTCGATTTTAGGGTGATAGATTGGAAACTGGATGCCATTTGTGATGAACTTTGCGATTCGGTCTCGAGTATCGATCGATACCCCCTTGGTGTCGATCGATACCCGACCTGTGATAGAATGGATTTTGCGATGCAATCTGTAGGGACCTTTGTGCCTATACTCCGAGTATCGATCAATACCCCCTTGGTATCGATCGATGCCTGCACTTACTTGACGCACGAGCTATTCTGACTTCTGTTTTCTTTTTGATTTCTTCTCAGATGGCTCCCCGCAAGAAGGCACGACAGGATGACGCTTCCGCTTCCAATCCTCCATGCCACGAGTACAGTCTCCAAGATGAGGTGGAGGCATTTTGTGACTCACATTGGATCGCCGGAGTCATCACTGCTGTTCTGACCGGTGATCGATACAGAGTACTGAAGGGTGGTTTCACAGAAGACACTGGTCGTATGAGCTATATTGACTGCCACATCTGTAATCTGAGGCCTGCGCCGCGACGTTCACCATCTCCTTCTACCCCTGTACCTGTTGCTAGGCCTCCCTGGCCTATGTTGGAGGGGAAGAGGATCATTCCGCGATGCGATTGGGCAGGTTTGCCTAAGGACGAGACTGAGAGTGAGGCTTGCGTTTACAGGCCCATAGCTGAGGAGTGGGATGACTACGACACTCTGTTCTACAACGAGTGGCTACGCGTTGTCATCCTGCCTACGCGCTTCATCGATCCTCACACCATGCGTCGTCTCGGCGTCGACGTGGATCTTTCTACCATGCTCGAGAAGATTGGATTGGGGACTCTTTACTCACTGCAGTATGATCTTTACCCAGACCTCGTTCGTCAGTTCCTCGCCATAGCTCGGGTGTATTACAGAGACGAGGTCCACCGCACTGATTCAGAGGGCACGTTGACTTTCCTAATCAGAGGGGTTCGCTACAAGCTACCTATCCCTGACCTCTGCGCCATTTACGGGTTCGATCCTTATCCTCAGCAGATAGCTCTCCCTTCCCAATTTCAGGATCTGCAGGTCTTTTGGCGACACATTGGTCTTGGCGCCTACAGCTCCAAGACCTCTACTCAGATTGATATCCGCCACCTGATTCTGCGTTGCATCGCCCTCATTTTGAGCACCACCTTACTATTCAAGATGGATCCGAACAAGCTGAGGATCTCGGAGCTGATGTTATTGCACAAGGCAGTTGGTGACATAATTCCTGAGGATAGGTTTGAGTGGCCCGAGTTGAACCTCGCGGTCAACATTGGCGCTATCTTTGCGCACCATTTGGTCTCTCTGAAGACCAAGCCCTTCTCTGGCCGCAACTACGCCACATCACTGAAGACTGAGTCAGTCGGCAGCCTCCTTACTCCTATCTTCGTTCACTTTGGCATCTCCACTTCATCATGCTCGATCGTCACCACTCGCTCACTCATGGATGAGCAGCACATGCAGCATATGCATTGGATGAAGGCCACTCGCCGCTGGTGCCTACCCACGACAAATGGAGAGCTCTTTGTATAGCTCCCCAATCGCGATCTAACCTACATCGGCGATGACCCTTCTAGGCTGCACTTCGATCCGGATCTGCGTCTACTCTCAGTTTCGCCATCCGCTCATGTCCGCGCACCACGCCAGCTTCCATCCACTCCTGTCGCTGCAGACGAGACACCAGCCGCTGACTTTGCTGGAAGTCAGCCTCGCCGTTCACCGCGCAGCCAGACATCTGCTCCTGCTCCTTCATTTCCTCCACCACCAGAGCTGCCAATGGAGACAACTACCTTTCAGAGGTACGTCGTGGAGAGTCTTCAGAGCATCTGGTCCGCTGTTTCTCGCTGCCGCTGCATGTCGTCCATTGACGCCTATCACTCCACTCTCGGTCCTTCCTCACGCTATGCTGTTTCAGACTCAGATGATGAGGAGGATTCAGACTAGTTTCTGCTCCTGGGTTTCACGTTTTCTGTCCCTTTTCTTTTTATTTTCTTCTCTTTTGTTGTGTTTTCTTTTCTGAACTTATCCTTGTCTTTGTCAGTCTTTGTTGAACTTATGGCTATCTATTGATTCTGTTGCTGCTAACTGTGCTCTCATGATCTAACAGTTCTTCATCTAACACTTAGCTTCATTGGACACGGTTTCGGGTTTCAGAATCGCAGACAAAGGACCTCAGTATCGATCGATACTTGACTAGCATCGGTTGATACTCCCTCAATATCGGTCGATACCGGTCTTTAGTATCGATCGATACCCACCATTTCCCACGGTACCTTTGACCCTTTTTAAGCCATTTTGTTCTTGTGCTTTCTTTTGCTTCCTCTAGGCTAAATAACACTGGGGACAATGTTGTTTAAGTCTGGGGGAGGTGATTACTGACATTGTGTTTTTTTTTCTTAGAGTCAGTCCATTTTTGAGTCCTTTTGAGTCAAATTTTTGTTTTATTGAGTCAAAACCAGTTGGAGATTATGAACATTTGCTTGATTTCATTGTTCTGACTTCGTTTTTGAGTAACCATTGTCACAGAACCAGCTCTAAGATCGACTAATGAAAAATCCAAAGGCTAACCAGTTGACCAGGAAAAACCCATGTCTCCAGCAAATTTCTTCTAAATTCTGAGCCAATTTTGCACTTCACTCCTGAGGTTGGTATTCACTGAACTTGATTCATCATTCATATCTGGCAAAGGAACCCATGCGTTTGAAAAATATGGTAGACCTCTCCCCTAACACATAATGATACATACAATGCATAAAAGATGAGATAATTTCCGCCGAGTAGAGGGCTAGGAATACTTCCTGTGATCCCATTGTTTTACTTGGAAAAGGAATGATCACACAAAAGTCTGAAGCAAGGGGTAGGAACATTTCCCGAGACTCCATTATTCGCCTAAGACTTTTGACACTTTGAGAGGGGAGAACCGGGGATTAGGTGGCCATCACCATCAATACTCGCGTCTCAAACCTTGATTTGTGTATGCAAAGCTTAATTTAAAATCAGAAACAATAAAAGAGATAAGTCTGGGGGAGAGGAAATCAATACCAAAGTATAAAATCTGGGTGGTTCCTTAGTCATGATATCGCATGAGGAAGAATCTAGAAGGTTCTTGAATATCAACATCAGTGATGAAACGACAATGAAGGATTTAGTATGATTGATGCTGTGAGATAATGAGTAGATAATGGGAAACTGCAATGGTCTAAGGAGAAGTACATGGTGGTCCGATCTGAAACTGTTTAGGTGACAACTGGAAGCTTGGAAAAAGGGTCATTACTATGTCTCAAGAAAAAGGTGAGTCTCCATGTTTTCAAACCTCTTTCTCTGTTTAGTTTTCTGTTTTTTTTTTGGTTATTTAATTTTTATTTTTTGGTAGTTGATATATCATGGTTTTTACCCACTTTTAACCACAATATAAGTCCTTTTTGTTGAGTCTTTCCTTTAGTTTTAGAGTCTTTCAGGTTCTTTTCAAGCTATAGGCACATGTGGAGCTAATTGGAGGATTTTGAAGCTTTTGAAGCAATCTGGATTGAAGCCGATCAGAGAACTGAAGCTTAGCATCGATCGACACTTGAGGAGCATCGATCGACACCATTTATTTGGGAGAGACACGATCCAAGACCCTAGCATCGATCGATACCATTTACGGTATCGATCGATACAAGTGATCAGATCGCAAAACAGAACCCAAAGATAAACGAGAAGCTTTCTTTATTTTTTCGAGATAACTCCTAAACGTGTTTTGACTAAATAATTAGGTTTTTGAGCCTCCAGAAAGACACCTTGTGATTTATGGAGATAGAGTTTTCTGCAATTGAGTTTTTGGAGAAGAAACCTTGAACCTCTTTGTATTCTTACTCTATTTCATTTTATTATATGATATATATTCTATTCATGATGTTTATTGCATTCACCATGTCTGAGTAGATTCCCTGTTAGGATTAGGGTTGCTTAAGGGTATTTAATGAATTATTAGATCTGAATTAATTGTTAGGGAATAATCTATAGAGCTCTTCATCTAGACTTGAGATTAATGCTTATTCTAGCCTCGCGAACTAGAATCTGATGTTAGGTTGTTTGATTGGCACAAAAGTGTGATTGATTGCCTGATCTAGTGTTTGGTGAGCAAAAGCCCTATTCGCAAAGAAATTTGGTTTAGGGATTTTGTGAACAATTGAACTTGACCATTAATGCTTGTTTAAATTCATAGAATTTGCAAAAAAAATTGGATTTCTAGGTTTAGGTATAGATAGTTTTCGCAACGACAGTTGGTTTACTTTACATCTGTGTTTCAAGTTTGAGAGCGGAACTTAATTTATTCCTGACAATTGATTTGATTTGATAATTCTGATTTGCCTGCAAGTTTTCCTAAGCCTAGCGTTTTCCTCCACTGAATTACTACCTGTTTTATTGTTTTGTTATTCTTAATTTCATCTATTTTGCTTAGCTTAATTCATATTCTAGAATCTATTGAGTGTTATCTTGAGTCCTTGTGGATTGACCCCTAAAATACTATAGCGACTGCTTAGATACTTTAGGGTATTAAATTTGAGCATATCAGTGTTATTTTGTAGGGGTTAAGAACAATATGGACACAACACATACTGCAGAATCCTTGAATAGTGTATTCAAGAAAGCAAGGAATCGCTCTTTACTATCTATGATTGATGCTGTTGCGGAGGATTTAACAAACACAGGCAGGAAGTAGTTAGTGGATCAAACACAAGGAAAATTGTACTTTTTGTGGAGAATGAATTGCACAGTAATTTTGTAGGATGGCGCAAGATTAAGAGAGAACACGTTGAACACCTTCTTGATGGAATTCAGTGTCTTTGAATGTGATGAAAAATCATATTTGGTGAACTTTAATACATGAAGTTGGATACGCGAAAGATGGATATCCATGTATAAGATTTGTGCTCGAAATATTATATGTTAGGACAGTGGGCATTGGCGTATTACCAGACGATTTATCCAGTCCCGCATGTGAATGATTGGGTAGTTCCCGATAATATACAAGGAATGTGGGCCTTACCTCCAATTTACCCGAAGAAAAATAATGGGCGACATCAAGAGAATCGATATCCTTCTGTTGGAGAAGGTCGGAAGAGGATAAAGAAGAGTAATAGGCCAGTTCCAGGCTAAAACTTGGGTAGATGGTTTGGCCTTTAAGTCATTTTATTGTATTTGTATGATATTGTAAAACTGTGACAACAATTTTTGTGATACTCTGTCTTAGTGATACTTTGTGATGATCTGTTTTAGTGATACTTTGTTTATGTAAAATTGGGACAATAATTTTGTGACACTCTGTTTCAGTGATACCCTGTTTACGTAAAAGTGGGACAACGATTTTGTGATACTCTATTTTAATTCAATAATTTATAGTACAAAACATTAAAATAAAAAAATAAACAAACTCGTAGGGATTGAAATGTATCAAAAACCAGTCAACTTTTAGATGGAACTCTTGATAAAACCAAAAAATTTGGGAGATCGAAAAGCATTCTTCACACATGCTTCCTCTTTCACCACCTTTGGATTCGTCATTCCAATTGTATTCCCAGCCGTTCATTTTAGCACACTTACAATTGTAGAGTTTTTCGGCCATCGATATATCATGGTTTTTACCCGTTTTTAGCCATGATATAGGTCTTGTTTTCAGAGTCCTTTTAGTGTTTTTGTAGTCTTTTTGAGTCTTTTCAGGTTTTAGCACATCTGGAGCTTTTTGGCGTTCGTTGAATAATTTCCCACCGTTGGATTGAGCTCAAATTTGGATACAAGACAGATCATTGGATTAGCTTTCATTTGGAAGTGGTTTGAGGCCATTCTAACGGTGCGATCAAAAGTTATGCCAATTTTTGTGAAGATAGTCCAGTCTGGCGAGCACAGAGTCTTGGTGTCGACCGACACCAACCCTGTATCGATCGACACCTATTGCAGGACAAGAAAACACGCGATTTTACAAGTTTGAAGATTCCGCAACTTGGCCCAGAAGATCCTATTATTTACAATTAAGCCCATAATGTGTTTTAGCATTATAATTAGTTCTTTCAGCCACTTTGAGAGAGAGCTTTTATCATTATTCTGAATACTTAGAAGAGTCTAGATTTTATCCATTGTTCGAGTTTGGAGAGAGGGAGAGAAGTCAGAAACTCTGTTCATGAGAGAGAAGATTTCGAACCCTTATTACTCTTTACTCTTTTATGCAATCTATTTTATTCATGATGTTTGCTTCATTCACCATGTCTGAGTAGATTCCTTCGTAAAGACAGTCCAGTCTGGCGAGCACAGAGTCTTGGTATCGACCGACACCAACCCAGTATCGATCGACACCGACTGCAGGAAAAGGAAACACGTGAGTTTACAAGTTTGAAGAGTCTGCAACTTGGCCCAGAAGATTCTATTATTTACAACTAAGCCCATAACGTGTTTTAACATTATATTTAGGGTTTTAGCCACTTTTGTGGGGGGGGGGGACTGAGCTTTGATCATATTTCTGAATACTTTGAGAGAGATTGGTTCCGGGTTTTTGTGGGAGACAATTCTGAACCCTTGTTTACTCTTGATCTATTCTATGCAATTCTATTCAATTATGATTTATGTTTCATTGATCATGTCTGAGTAGATTCCTTGTTAGGTTTATGGTTTTTCAAAGGTGTTTGATGAATTGTTAGGTTGATCTGAATTGATAGGAGAGATTCAATAGAGTTCTTCATCTAGACTTGTGATTATTGCTTATTCTACTTTCATGACCTAGAATCTGATCTTAGGTTGTTTGATTGGCACGAAAGTGTGATTGATTGCCTGAACTAGTGTTAGATGAGCAAAAGACCTATTCGCAAAAAAAAATTGGTTTAGGATTTTGTGAACAATTGAACATGATCATTAATGCTTGTTTGAATTCATAGGATTTGCAAAGAAATTTGGAATTCTAGGTTTAGACATAGATAATCTTCGCAGCGACCGTTGGTTGATTTTACATTTGTGTTTAAGTTTAAGAACAGTGCTTAATATCTTCCTGACATTCTATTTGATCTGCAATTCTGATTTACCGGAGAATTTCTCTAGGCTTAGCGTTTTCCTCCATTGATCTTACAACTTTTATATTCTGCTGCTTATTTCCTACATTACTTTGTTCGCTTAGCTTAATTCGAGTCTTAATATCTACTGAGTGAATTCTTGAATCTTTCTGGTTCGATCCTTAGAATACTACAGCTACTGCTTAGATACTTTAGGGTATTATATTTGAGCATATCAGCCATCAAATTAAGCTTGCTTCTACAGAAACAGTTGAAGATCTTTGTAATGCCATAAATATGGAAGGTTTGCGTTCGCTAGTTTCATTCTAACGCCTCTAACAAATACTCGGCTTGGATTGGTAAGTTCTCTATCGAAATCGTCTCCAAGAGTCACAATCCTACAAAGGATTGTATAACTGTAAATAGGTTCATCATATCCTCTAAACGCAGAATCTTTAAGAGTTTAAAGGTCTCGATCTAAATCGTCTTCTTGAAAAAACTCAGAAAGACCCATCATGAAAATGGTAGAAGCATTGTTTTTTTAAAAAAAATGAACTGTAAACCAATCTAGTGCAGAAGGGAAGGCCCAGGGATATGCCCAATTATGACGCAAAAGGAAGCAATCAAGTGATGCGAAGAAATTAGAATCTTCGACTATTGCCCGGAAACACTTACAAGTCATTTTGATCATTACCATATCACCGAGAGATTGTTGAGACACGATTAACAGAATAGTAGTTCGCAAATCTCGTGGAAGATCTAGGATGGTGCGTTCTGAAGAAAAATTGTGTCTCTCCCTCTTGGAAGAAGAAGAAGAAGACTCGCCGTCGTGAAAATCTGCAGAGCATTTTATTGTATCTTTTGGTTTGGTAAAACTGTGACTCTTTTCCTTCTTCCTCTTCTACTTTAGATCATCGTGAAAGGTTTTCGTTAAAAGACACAATTGGGCATGAGGGAAGCTGAACCGTCGTCATTATGAATGAACACAATAGTTAAGAAACGTAGCCATAATGTAAGATTGGGACAACAAATATTTAAATTTTCAAAATCAATGAAAACCATATTTAATAAAAGCCTTATAAAAACCAATAAAAAACCATATAAGATCATAATATAAACACTAAAAATGAAATTGATGATGAAGAAAACAAAATAAAATGAAAATTTTACTTGATTGTTAATAACAACAACACACCATACATAACAACCCATATACTTTTAAGATGACTTTCATAATGTTAATAACCTTTTGCTCCATGAGATTGAAATTATGTTTAACTTCACATATTAGCCAATGGAACTATTTGTGCTAGATTTATAAATCTTTTGGTGGGTGGTAAAACTGAAAAAAGTTTGTTTAAAGATGGTAAAACTGAAAAAAAACTTTAAAAATAACAAAAGTGAAAATGTGTGGTTTTTGGTAAAACAAGGCGACTGGGCAAAACTATCAAATTGTTGTGGCCACCACAACACTTGATAAGTTCATGCGAAAGGTGGATAATGGCGCATTTATGGTCCCCAAAACATGCCAGCAGTGCATCTCGGCTGGTCAATTAGTCACATGCGCACATGTAGTTCCCACATAATTCCCAAGCCAAAGCCAAATAATTTTCCCGCTTGTCCCAACACAAAAAATTTAATCTTTCCCCTTTTTTCTTATTTCCCCTCTTTGATCAAAACCAATAATGATTTCTCTCTTCCCTTCATATTTTCTATATATCTATCACCAATTGTTTTTCTTCCATAGTTCATAAAAATCAAGAGAAGGTAAGGTTTGTCATCAATTTCGATTACATTTGGTTTTTCTTCTTTCGTCTTTCAATTAGATTAATAAACGGATTTGTAGTTTACATCCATGTTTTCGATTTCGATTCAATTTCGTCTTTCAGTTAGGATTTGTAAACTGTGATGTGTATATTTTTGAATGTAACTTATATGCTCTTGTGCTAGGAACAATGCCTATCAGTCCAGTAACTAACTCCGAGTCAGAAGCAAGTTTAAATTTGTATTGCTATGTGGACGGCGATTACGGTGTTCCCGTAAGGTACGAGTGTTAAGGTACGAGTGTCTAGCGTTCCGGAGAATCGAGGAAGACGATACTACCAATGCCCTATGAGTGAGGTGCTTGTTTGAACATGTGAAGTGTTTGTAAAATTGTTTTGTTTGAATTTGTGAAGTGTTTGTCAAATAATTTTCTTATGGCCCATATGTAAGTGGTGGGATGTTACAGTTGATGAGGAGTTAACAATATTGAACACCCGCATAGGAGAGGAGTTTAGAAGATTGTCCATCCGCTATGATGATAAGATTAGAAGATTTTTCATCCGCCCTGAGGAGTAGAGACAAGCGATTACCATCCCTAATCCTGTATAGGAGTCAGTTCATGTGTCAATCCTGCAAATGTGTGATGAAATTAGTGAACTTAAGGAACGCTTGGCAAAGGCAGAAGATGATATTGGTAGGTTAATGAACAAAAGGGCCCGCCCCTAAGGAGTGCTTGCTGATGTATGTGTAAGATATGACATTATTTTGTGTATTCGTTTCGTATGACATTATGTTTCTTATCAGTTTTGTATGATATTATGTTTGTGTATTTAATGGTACTACTATGTAAACCTGGTAAAATTGTTCAGATTTTTGAACTTAGTAAAAATATGATGGTTCCGCTTTGTAAAATTGGTAAACCTCGTAAAATGGTTCCGCTTTGTGAATACGGTTCGTAAACTGTGATGGTTTTGCTTTGTAAAATTGGTAAAATTGCGATGGTTTCGCTTTATGAAATTACTAAAACTGTGTTGGTTTTAAAATGAACTAAAAATAAACATCATACATGTCCAAAATAAAATCTTTCATGTCTTAAAAACGCATAAGCAAATAGAACTAGTTCACAAACATAATTTAGATAACACAATTCATAGTGTTAGATCTTATTTCTCTTCTTTTGTGGCTGGAGGGTCGAATGGTTCTTTCATGAGGTTTGAATAATTTCTCTTCCTCCCTTTCTTCGTCTTTTTCTCTTTTCCAACCACAGTTTCACCCTCAGTTTCAATCACGGTTTCACCTGCTGCCACTCCATCACTATCTCTATCAATTTCACCATTTTCACCTGCAATCACTCCCATCTCTTACATTATCATTACTACCAGTAACCACTCCATCATTTTTTACCAATTGTGTTTCAACATTTTTAATTCTATCATCTAACTTCTCAATCTTGCCTGTCAATTATACCACTATTTCTGAAAGCATATCAACCAACACCTTGAATCTTCTTTCAATCATCCTCCTAATACCTTCAATTTGTTTCTGTTGGGCATGTTTCTCCTCTTTCTCCTAAGCTCTTTCCTCTTGGTCGCTTTCACTTGAGCCTCATCGACAGTACCATTTTTTCTATCCACATCTTGTTTTCAAAACATATCTTACGGGTTGAATGAAGTAGAATCTTCATCCAACCATCAACAACAACATCATCATAATCTTCTTCATCATCCAAGTCATCCATGTTGTGCGCTAAAAGAGTAATCTCATCATCAGTTGGAACAAGAATACTTTCAATCTCCTGTGATTTGAAAAATAAACAAATACCACTAAATAATGTCATTACTACTATATAATGCCATTCAATTACTAACCACATTACTATTATAGTATAACCTAATTATTACTAACATTTATTGTGCCAAGTGCATCATTGATTTCAGAAAGGAGAAATCCTCTCATGGGACTTTCGATGAACTCGGACTTGCACATCCGAGGACACCCAATGTATGGAACTATAACATCTTCTTGGAATCTCTTTCTCAAATTCGGGATAGCCTCAAACGCCAAAAGCTGTACAATAAATATATTATAATTTACATAAACAAAACCAACCAAAAATAGTAATCTATCCCCAAATTACCTCCATAGGAATGATAAAACTTGGATAGGTATGAGATGATGATTTGGCGCGACCCTTACAACTCTTCATACAATGTTTAATTTTTTGAAGATTGTCTTCAAATGACAACTTTTCCCATGGAAACGTCAAGTACCAATAAAGATTCACTTAAAGCGTTTATAAGAAGACTGAGTGCACATGTGCCTTCCTTCCCTTGTCCTTGTATAACACTAGGTAAGAAATACAACACTGCCATCCTCAGTGTATCTCCCCAAACCTTCATTGTCTTAAACTTTTTTTTGAAGGCAGCATTGGTAACCTTATCCTTCTTGAAATGATTCTCAACGAACTTGGAATTCCCAAAGCTCTTATATCCTTGCGGATACACGCGACAATATAATCCCGACAAGGGTGCGTGTTCCTTAGAGAATACCTAATAGAAACACTTTTCACCACAAACCAAACTTCTCTTTTCTTCTCTACACACGTCGTGCGGAGGAGAAGCATCCACATGCCCATGGTCTTGTGTGTTCTCTCCCTTGGCATGTGATAGAAGTGGCGAAATTGAGGGTGGTCATGAAACCAACTCAACTCATCTAGTTTATGTACTTCTTGTAATGTATCTACACACTCTTTAATATAACACCGAGTTATGATCTTCAATGGCTTCACATACTCGTTGTTAGGGAAGTACATCTTCAAAGGTTGCATTGGTTTGAATTCATCCTCATCACCAACCTACAATACACAATGTGTCTAGTTTTACTTTGTAAACATGGAATCAAACTGGACATGAGGTTTGACAAAAGATTAAGATTCGATGTGCATACCGTATTTTCTTCTCCATTGCGACCTTCTTCTTCATCTTCTTTGTCATTTCCTTCTTCTTCCTCTCCCTTCTCGTCCTCTTATTCCTCCATCGATACTTCTTCCTCTTCATTTTTCTCTTCAACTTCCTTCTCTGCTTATTCATCTTCCTTCTCATCACTACCGCATTCTTCTCTGTGTTCTTCTTCTACTTCTTTTTCTTACACTGGAACAATAGCTAACACCAGTGAAACTTCTTCTATCACCGGTGAAACTTCTTCTAACACCAGAGGCGCCTTCTTCTTTTGCTTCCTAGTCTCCGATTTCTTTTGCTTCAGCGGCGCCGATTTCTTTTGCTTCAGCGGCGCCGATTTCGTTTTCTTCAGAAAAGCCGATTTCTTTTGCTTCTGAGGTCCTTTCTGTCTGTACCATGTCTTTGATAGAATATCTAGAATCGTTCTTCGTAGTCTTCCTAGTTTAACTTCATCTGAGAATTTGAAACAATGAGAGAATCGAGGATAAAGGAACTCGAGAGAGAACTTCTTCTTTCTTTTTACTGAGCTGTGTAGGGATTGATTTTCAATCTTCTAGATCGATTCTAAGGGGATAGATGAGAAAGGAGGAAAATCAGCTAACCGATTTAGTTAGACATAAACAGATGAGATTTTTCGATTCTGAGTTCCAGTTTTTTAGTATGGGATTTCGATCTGGATGGATCCAAATGAGTTGTGTAATGGGTGGAAACTAGGCGGTTGGATCTATATTTTGTGTAAAGGACTAGGTTTTAGGTAATTTACTCATTTTTCTATTAAAAATAAATCAAAAGAAATTCGCTTTATAACTAGTGTAAATTAGCAAATTTTCTTTCTAACTGGAGTATTGATATGCTCAAATATAATACCCTAAAAGTGCCTAAGCAGTAGTTGTAGTAAATTGGGGGTCGAACCATAAAGACTCAAGATTATCACTTAATAAATTTCAGAATATAAATTAAGCTAAGTAAAATAAATGTAATTAAATATAGTAGAATGATTAAAAACAAGTAGTAAGATCAATGAGAAAAACGCTAAGCTTAGAGAAATTCGCAGGTAAATCAGAGGAAAGTTATTTTCTGATTTGTTTGGATGATAATTATTTTCTAAAAAGTAGAAGAAAAACATGTTGGAATTAGAAGGAAAGTTAATAATCATAAAAATATATTAAAAAAAATATACAACAACCTCATAAAAATAAATTAAAATAACTTTAAAATTAAATAAAAGGAAGAGATGTTTTACCAATATAATGAAGTTGAAGGTTGGATGGTGTTTTTGAAGGAAAATGTTTTGTTTTTTGAGAAAACATGAGAATACTTATTTGTTTATATTGAGTCTAATATTTACAATTATTTTTCTTTAGGATTAGAAGTTTATTAATTATGAAAGTTTGTTTTTTTAAAGAATTAGTGATTTCTTTATAGAGTTTATATTTTCTGAAAATGGTATTTAATCATCTTTTGTATAGTATCTTTATAATAAGATATTGATATTATTTTTTCATTTTGGGCACGTGTCAGAATCTGAAATCAATAAACATGACACATGTAGCGATCTTCTGAGTTACAATTATTTTTTGCCTCCGTGAGTTAGTAACTTTTAGACACATACTTTATATAATAAGATATTGTATTGAAGTGTTCTTTTATCTTAAAATTTATGATGAGATTTGTGATTTGACTTTTTTATATTTTAAATCTATTGATATTTTTTTATATTTTTATAGACGTATCTATGCTGTACCCGTAGATTTTTCACAATCCACATAAACATTTCCAGATTTTAGTTTTGTCGTTTCTCATTTCCGTTCCCGTTTCCGTTTTCGTCGCGGTGCAACATAGGATTTCGTAATATCAAAAGATGTGGGGCAATTTTGTAAATTCCAAAAAACATTCAGTTTTGTAAATAACAAAAGATGTGGGGCAATATCGTAATTTCCTTGAAGATGTGGGGGCAATTTTTTAAATATCAAAAGATGTGGGGCAATTTCTTAAATACGAAAATATGTGGAGGAATTTTTGTATCAAAAGGTTTGGACCAGTGTTAATTATGGGACTGTAGTTATTATAAAAAATTATGAAACTTATTTTACTATTTTCCTTTTCTTTTTGTTAAACAACTTATATCAAAATAAATTAACTCAAAATGATTACACCCGAACTCGTTTAAGGTGCGCAGCCCCAACAACATCCTCTATTAGAATTGAAACAACTTGTTCAAGAGCCGACTTAAAAGCATGAAAACCTAAAGGTAACAAAAATGCATAGTTAGCTAACCCATCCCCGAGGCGGTTAGCTTTCCTATTAACGTGAGTGATACGTACTATCTAGTCCCTTGATATAAAGTGATGGCACAAACGCACTAGGAAGAAAAGTGGATGACCTTGATCAATCCCCTTCATGGCACAAACGCACTAGATATGTATATCTCGGGACCATGTAAATTATTTGTTTCAAATGAAAAAAAATCAAACACAACTATTTAATATAGGAAGTATCATTCTTAGATGTAGAATCATATAATAAAAACCTTTTTAAGAAATTCATAATAAATACATGCTAAAATGTAATTGATTAATATATGTGTTGCAAAGCGTTTAATTACTTCTCCATTTTATTTTACTTTATATATAAACAAAATATTTTTTAAATATATGTGTATGCGCGTTTTTTGTGTGTCAAAAAATGTATGATTCAACTAAAATCATGTAAGAATCATTTTTATTAATTTAGATTTTATATAATAATTTTACAATATTATATATCAAAAGAAGGGACACTTGCTAAACTAGACTCTTATTTGAACTCAAATGCAAAACTAAACCTTTCATCATTCTTTTTACAAAATACCTTAAAATACCATTTTCACCTTCCTTTTCACAAAAATACTTAGCGCATACTTCTCAAGTGAAGTTTAGTAGCTTGGTTTGAAACCCAAAGATTCTCACAAAATTACGAAAATGTCTTCTTCTTCAGTAGCTCCCAACCACTATTACCAACAAAAATTTGACCTCTAAATGCTTCAAAAAATCGAATAAGAGATGTTAAAACTCTATAATTAAGCTAAAAGCTCTATTTTTCTCGATCTCCTCTCTCATTCTCTCTCATTTCAACCATTAAACTCTAAAATATCTTTATCAAAATTCACCATTCTTAGATCTTGCGATTTACTAAGATTCGTGCATAATAACGCCTGAGTGTTTTGGGTATTGGTTGTGTGAGCAGCTCTTGTCCTTATTTTCCATTTATAATAGATTTAAAAATGTCAAGATATAACTTATAAAAAATATTCAGAAAGATTATACTATTTATAAAGGATCTTGAACATCATTTGTTATACTAAAACTAAATATAACACGCAAGAATTTGAATCAGTAAATAATTGTTAAGATTTTTTTTTATCTTTTATCAATTACAGATGAGTAGTTAACGATAAAACAAATCTAAAACGTGAGATATCATGTTTACTATCATCAAAAACAAAAATATATTCATCTCTTACGTAACTCCCTAATTTCTAATATAATAAAAAATATTGAAATAGATTTTGCAGCCGATACAAACTATGTGAGCCACCGACTTCAATCTTTGCACGTCTTAGGATGACTTTGTAGATAGCTGTCAAGTCAAAATAATAAACAAAGAATGTGAAAATCACTGTGTTTTGTATCGATCACGAATTTTATCCAGTTCAGTGTATTGACCCGGGACGTGTATATTCTACATATAAAAAAAAACTCTCTTTAATAAGTGTGAATATCATATTTTAAGCAAGAAATAAATTTATGTTCTCTCTGATATTTTTGGAGCACTCGTCTTTCTCCTTCCAAAAATCCTAACGTTTTTATAATTATATTCTTTTGATTGATCGTCTATAGCATTTTTATTTTCAGTTTCTCAAATTCAGTAATGATTATTACTTATCTTTGTAGTAGTAAGAGTTCACATAGGGGGGAAAAACAGATGTTTGAGCAAGCTCATGGTTTTATTGCTAATTATAAAGTTACTAGCTAAATCCAAAAAATCACTCAATGTTGCTTTTCATACAGATTGCAAGGAGTTAACCCAACTTTTATACACTCCAGATGAGTGCTTTGATTTAGCTTCGGAAATGAAAGATTTCAATGTTTTAAAACTTTCGTTTTTTTCGATTTTCTGTCTTTTATTTCATGTTTTATTTCATGATTGTCTCGTTAGGAAGGCAAGAGTACAATGTTCTATTTTTTTTCCTATGTAAGCTCCTCAACTCCGCATTAGTTTTCTCTTGAGAAAAACCGACCGTTTCTACCTTGAATGGAAGATCTTTAAAAAATGATATAACCTGAAACAACAAAACATATGTCTATGTTAGTGAAAAATCTCTATTTATTTAATTACAAAAACACCTCTCTGCCTTTCAAATTTATCTAACACATTACAAATTGTATCTTCCTGATTACTAATGCACAATATATCTTGTCAATTCTCCATTTTAAAGTCAATGGAGCTCCATCCTGTGATTTCAAATCAGAAGATAAAAGCTTGAGGACCTCACAACTGCAAACAAAAACCCAGAGATCCGAAATTTATTACAAGTTTTAATTGAACATTCAAGTCCTTGGTTTGACTTCACAGACAGATCTTAAAAGATATCTAAGCAACCAAAAGGTCCAAAACAAAGTAGAAAAGACAGAACAAAGAACAACAAATTTTAAGCACTGAACCAATTATCAGAAGGGTTACTACTTATTAGCCACAAGGCTGGTGCAATCAGCAAAACAAGACTCTTTTGAGATGTCCATTACTTCCTCTAATTAATATCACATGTAACATATTAATTAATCTATATACTTAATTTGCTGGTCTAGTTTGTACTGTCATTATATGGAATATCATAGTCTTGAAAAAAAAAAGAGATCTTAAAGTCTACGGAGCTAATGGTACCTTAAATCAATCTGAATTGTACAGTCTTGTGGAATTTTCAACTCGGTTATGTTCTGATTAATCATAACTCAGTTGGCTTTATTGGCATGCTCGGTATGATCCCGCTTAAAGCATCTTCCCAGCTCCGAGCATTCGACATAAGAAATCAATCAATGACTTCTTTACACTACATTTTGTTTAGAATCTCGACTCATACCATAACGACGTACTCATAATCCAATCGTGAGAGCTCCAAGATTTGTTCAAGCGGCAAGAACATCAAAACTGGCAGCGTAATCCAAGGAGAAAGAGTAGCAAAGTAGGAAAGCAAAGCAACAAATGCGCTATTATTCATTCTCTATCTACGTCGTCACATTCCATAAATTGAACACTGGGAACGTGTTGGACTTTGCAGTAATCTTGTCCGCCTTCAGACAATTTCTCTGTCCAATCCCTATTCATTCCTTTGAACTTCAGTTCCTTTAAGGATATTATGTACTCGACCCCGTCTGGAAGCTCCTTCAACTCTTTGCAATCATGTATAGTCAAAGTACGAAGGCATGGCATCGATCCTTCTTCTACTTTCCACTCTTCCAACTTATATTGTCCAAATAACACTAGCTCACGCAATTGACAAAATCCGCCTTTTGAGCACACCATTCTCCTTCCGACAAAAGCACGAAATCTTAATACAACTGATTTTAAATGAAGCAATGTACGTGTAATTTACATGAACTCTAAGATCGTTTAAGCAACATGATTAATCACATGACAGAATTATAAAGGAGGGTTAGTGGAGTACCTCTATTCATTGTAGTCGATATTTCTTGTTGAACTGTTTCCTGAAGTCCTGATCTCTTAATTTAGGAGATTAGATAGTTCTACCTTTGCCAATGAACTATTATCTATGTGTTGTCTTTCTGAGATTCTTTTGGGAGTAAATGCATATATTTATAGGCAGAGAGAGAGAACATAATTCCCCTTAAAGGTTTCCATAAGATTTAATCTCAACCGTCCATCAAAGTAGAGATTGATTAGGAAATACTCTTTTATTAACAATTTATTAAAATGGGTAACTATAAGACCACCTAATAGGAAAAGGAAATGATTTCTTACAATCTCTCACTTGGTCGTTAGTAAAATCCATTAATGTTTTCTTTTTAGGAATCATAAGGCCGGCATAATATGTTATAACTTGATTTCTTTCATTTGGTTCTCATAAGTGTCTTGGCTAATCTAGTAATCAATTAGAGTCATGGCGGTCGCACATCATTCTGCAACATGATCCCTTCTATGTACTACTTAACTGACTACTTTCATAGTTAAACCGTAACATAAGTAGGAGTTATCATAATAGTCTCTTTAATGTTTTTAAATAAAGACTCATTCTGTTATCATATTTCCAACAACGATAATGGTTGTGCACATTGGAAAACAGAATATAAAAAATGTAAAAGTCATAAAAAAACTCAAATAAATATCAAATATTGGCTAATCAGAAAACATACAACATAATTAGGAACTATCCACAAGACCCATACTTTCAGCATGCTTTTTGGAAGTTTTAGGAGCTGACGTAGCCTTTTCGTAAATATGTCTGTAATCATAAGTTCAGTACCTATGCGTTCAATGACAATCTTTCCTCTTTGACATCTTGCTTTAGTGATAGATATTCAAGGTCCATACGCTTGGCTCCCTTAGATATCCTATCATGCTTAGAGAAGAAGATTGCAATTTGATTGTCACGGTAAAGAGTTAAAAGGCTTGTCAACAAAACTCAAAGACAAAGTTCTGCAACCCCAAGAAAGGAGATCGAGTAACTCATTCAATGGGTTTTCTAATCAGTTTAAAGCATGACATCATATCAGCTGGACAAATGAGAGTGGTTAAGATAATTCTGTACTTGAGAGGACCTAGCTATAAACCTATAGAACAACTTATTTTTAAGTAGAAACCACTAAACCACTTATTAGTTAGAATCTGGCTTGTTTAAAATTAATTGGACATATCCCCGATCAAATGATTCATCCGGAATAGTTAATTAAAAGAATTTAAATTATTTTATTCTCATACAATCACCATGTCACGCTTAAACTTCAGACTATAGATTGAAACACGGATTATAAATTCAGGTATAAAGGTATTAATTTGTACTTTCTTTTCATTGAAAATAATGAGATTAAACCAAGATAAACATTACAATATCCGACGGAAAAAAAAAAAGAATTCCCCAGCAAGAAAAGTCCAAAAAAGGAAAACGAAAAACAAACTCGAACAGTCGAACTCATTGTATTGCTCAACCAACAAGTGGAGTCACGAATATCACTAACTACTCAAACCAAGATTGTTTTTTGTTGGTTAGTTTTATCTTTTAATATAGTTTTGATGATTGCAATACACATATATATATATATATATGTATCTATAGTTTTGCTATTTTCATTTGGATATTTATAACCTAAAACTCTCTAGTATCTATAGTTTTCCCAACAAAAAAAAAAATACATGTTGCTATGGAAAATTAAAAAAATATGTTCTCCAAGAAAAGTCTATTTCTTGACCAACGCATATCGAATCCTCTATATGTCCTCCATCTCTCTCTCTCTACATTTCGCACAATTTCTGTCTGGCAATGCTGTTTCGATGGCGACCTCATTTCCTTTTCAGTAATGCCACAAAACTCCCCTAAGAAAACATCCTCATTGCGTAGGATCATCAAGAAACCGTACGTAATCCCACAAAACTCATGGGTCTATGTTTCTCCTCCGCCGCTAAAGTCTCCGGCCACAACCGCAGCGGCCGGAATCCCATCCCCCATCCTCCTCCTCTCACGGTCGCTAAACCCAGACCCCCTCAATCACCATGTTCTTTCATGGCCGTTACGATCCAAAAGGATCATAATAGAACGCAACCGCGACGCAATGCGGCAAAGAAAACGCCAACGCACGGGAGAGGGAGAGATAAAGTTAATAATAATAACGGTAGGAGACATGGAGAAGCCATTCCCTACGGTAAGCGTATTGATTTCGGGTACGCTAAAGATTTTGATCACCGTTACACCATTGGAAAATTGCTCGGACATGGCCAATTCGGTTATACATATGTCGCTACCGATAAAAAATCCTGTGATCAAGTCGCCGTCAAGAAGATCGATAAGGCCAAGGTTATTTATCTATCATCAATAATTCTTGAAGATTCTTCTAATCACAGATTTTTATTTTATTTCATTCTTGAGCATTTGGAATAATTTTTTTTTTTTCACAACGATTATTTGTAATTCGTATATTAAATATTTAAATTAAAGTAATGGATCGTAAGGAACAAGTGGGTCAGTGGTGAGTATGGATCTTTGGGTTTCTTGAGCTAAGCTATGGATTTTGATTTTGGTTGGGGCAGATGACAATTCCGATAGCTGTGGAAGATGTAAAGAGAGAGGTGAAGATACTACAAGCTTTAACTGGTCATGAAAATGTGGTTCGGTTTTACAATGCCTTTGAAGACAAGAACTCTGTTTATATAGTCATGGAGTAAGTAAAAGCCCTTTAGACCCTGTCTTCTTTCTTGCATCACAAGAAAGAGAAAAGGGCACACATTGTTATCTCCTCTGTTGCTAATTAGTTTTTCCTTTCATGATATATTGTTTTTCAGGTTATGCGAGGGTGGTGAATTACTTGATCGGATACTAGCCAGGTAACTTTAGTGATACGTTTATGTGCGTTGCTGAATTTTAGAGTCTTAAGCTATTGTTGTTGCTTGTTTCCAGGAAAGATAGCCGTTATAGCGAGAAAGATGCGGCCGTGGTAGTGAGACAGATGCTGAAAGTTGCGGCTGAGTGTCATTTGCGCGGTTTGGTTCACCGAGATATGAAACCAGAGGTAGCTAATTACTTCATCATCATTATGTTCTGAATGTGTAGTTCATTATTTCTTACCAATCATCTTCTTAAACAGAATTTTCTATTCAAATCAACCGAAGAAGATTCGCCTCTAAAAGCAACAGATTTCGGTTTATCAGACTTCATAAAACCAGGTTAGTTGCAAAGTAATTCAAAGTGAGTCTTCATATATCACTTCTTTGAACTAACCGCTGTATAACAAAATGCTGATACAATGTAGGCAAAAAGTTTCATGATATCGTTGGGAGCGCGTACTATGTAGCACCTGAAGTGTTGAAACGTAGGTCAGGACCCGAATCAGATGTGTGGAGTATTGGTGTAATCAGTTACATTCTTCTCTGCGGGAGACGACCATTCTGGGATAAGACTGAAGATGGTATCTTCAAGGAGGTTTGTGTAGTTTCACTGAGGAAAATATCCATTAATTGGACATAATAAATCCCTAATCATGAAGATATGTTTATGAATATATATATATACATTAGGTCTTGAAGAACAAACCTGATTTTAGAAGAAAACCGTGGCCAACCATTAGCAACAGCGCCAAAGATTTTGTCAAGAAGTTGTTAGTTAAAGACCCGAGAGCGCGATTAACAGCTGCACAGGCGCTATGTAAGAACTTTGTAACCTGAAGTGTAACGCAAGTTTAATTTATTTGTTCTTATTATCTGTGTGTTTTGGTTGTAGCACATCCATGGGTTAGAGAAGGAGGAGATGCATCTGAGATTCCCATAGACATATCTGTTCTCAATAACATGCGTCAGTTTGTGAAATTTAGCCGCCTCAAGCAATTCGCTTTAAGGGTAACTAAGACAAAAGAGATTTGTGTTTCATTTGAGGTTTTGAATATGTGTTTTTAAAAACCTGAGTTGTGTTTTTGGGTCTAGGCTCTTGCAACGACGCTTGATGAAGAAGAGTTGGCTGATCTTAGAGACCAGTTTGATGCGATTGACGTTGATAAGAATGGCGCCATTAGCCTTGAAGAGATGAGGCAGGTAAAGTACAACTAAAAACTATGACTCAATCACTACTAGCAAAACTATGACTCAATCACTCAATCACTAAACCAGACATCAATCAATTCATTCTCGTTTCCATAGGCCCTTGCGAAAGATCATCCTTGGAAGCTTAAGGATGCACGAGTCGCCGAGATTCTTCAAGCGGTATGTATGTAAAGTTAGTACAACTAAAGATGATGATGATATTCTTTAATCTAAAATCTCTAAACTGTGTTTGCTGTCTACACAGATTGATAGCAACACAGATGGATTTGTGGATTTCACTGAGTTTGTAGCTGCTGCGTTACACGTAAATCAATTAGAGGAACATGATTCTGAGAAGTGGCAACAGAGATCAAGAGCAGCATTTGAAAAATTCGACATAGATGGAGATGGATATATTACAGCAGAGGAACTTCGAATGGTATACACTATTATATGCTTCTTAATCCATTGATGTCACATTATTTAAATGGATTTTTCTTTTCTTTTCTTTTTCTTTTGCAGCATACTGGCTTAAAAGGGTCCATTGAGCCACTTCTTGAAGAAGCAGACATTGACAATGATGGTAAAATCAGTCTCCAAGAGTTTCGTAGACTTTTGAGAACTGCAAGTATCAAATCCAGAAATGTTAGAAGCCCTCCTGGTTATCTTATTTCTCGAAAGGTCTAACAAAATTTGCAATACCTTGGAGAAGAATAACAAAATGATTTTGGATCCCTTATGTAGAAGAAAAAAAAAACTGGGATTGCAGTGTTTTCATGTGTTGTTGTAACTTATTTTCAAAAAAATTTATGACCAATGGCAAAGGAATTGATATTCATACGGTCAATTAGCACAATGTAGTGATGAGGTTTTGTATTGTGTATACCTGATGATTAATCAGAGTGTGAAAACATGGGTTTGTGAATTATGATAGAGTTAACTGGCATGTGTTATGAATATTATATGAATGCTCGTTATAAATCCATTCGCATGTTAGTTGTGCATAGAAAAAAACTTGATTATGCTTTAGAAATAAAACTTAATATCCGGACCTAGGATCCCACCCGAATTCGAAATAAAATTATTCTGAGTGTCTTTTGAATGGTTTCAATAGATTTGGACATAAAATTTTCGATTTTTGGGTATTTGAATAAATCCGAAACCGATCTCAACCCAAACCGAATCTGACCCAAGAATATAAAATACTTGAATGAGTTCTAAACGTTTAAACCTAAAAAAAAACTAAAACTCCAAAAAACCAGAATTGAACCCGAATGAATATCTGACAGCCTAACCCCTAATTATAGACGCAAAACTTTGTTTATTATGAACTAGAAAATGAAGATTAGTTCCGAAGGGACATAATTAATTCGTTATTATGAATATAAAAATGCATTGCATTTGGCTTGTTTTTATCATAATTGTGACAAGACTAAATAACACTTTTTATATATATATTAGGAAGTTAGGATGAGAGAGATGGCACACGCAAAGGCCAAACCATCTTTATATACTTTTTTGGGGTTTACAAATTATAATTATCAATACCAAAGTGCATTAAATAATACATTAACAAAAATGAATATAAATTATAATTATCAATAGAAAAAAGTGCATTGCGTTAGGTATTAGGGTGAGAAAAAGAGCACACGTAAAGGCCAAACCATGTTTGTATGTACGGTTTTTTGGTGTTTAGAAATTGGAATGATCAATTTATGTAAGTTAGGACTGTTGAACTGGTCAAGTGGACTATCAAAGATGGAGAGAACATCTCATTTTTTTGTTTTTCCTATTGCGTTTGTACTATAGTTTTTTTTATTAAAAGACTGGATAGTCCGTATCTCACATATGTACAGAAAGATAAACTATCTAACTGATGGTTTAACAAACTATGCGTTTTCTTTAATATTCATTTATTTGATACTATTCCTCGTGTAGTCAGTTCGATTATGGTAGAAGACATAAACGGATATGCGCATCCGAAGACTACTCGTGTGTAATTGTGTTCGTATCATTTTAATAATAATTGGAGGAGACGAAAGTCTCCACTCACCCACCAAAAAAAAAAAATGAGTTTACGATATAAGATATAATTGATCATTTTTCTTTTCTGGTATATGTAAAATAAAAAGATCTATTAGAGCTACTTCTAATTGCACAAAAAAAAGAGCTACTTCCATTCGGTATTACTTTCGAATCGTTCTAAGAAAATTGCAATTCTACACTTTATACATGTATATATTTGAAATACATAGAAAAATTAAAAATATGTATAGTAAAAATATATACAATTAAAAATGTTTAAAATAAAAAATAGAAAAAGAGAACACTAATTTCAAAAAATATCTGGTTTCTATTATTTTCTTCAAATATGAAACGTCATTTTTCTTGATTAGATCGAAGATTTGGAATTCATGAAATTACCAAAACAAGAAAAATAAGAGAAAAAATGTTGACAAAAAAAAAAGTGCGAAAAAAGTTAGTACTAAGTTTGTTAGATGACATAAATTTTTCCTTTTTTTTATTTTTTATTTTTCTTTTTTGGGTAAGATGAGAATTATAACATGAGTGCCACTGAGCACTTTAGTTCGTTGAATCTTATCGCTTCTCCAACAAAATTTCCTAACTGGATAAGACTTTTCGTCTGACTCAGCTTCCCAAGATCGAAAACCAACCCAACCCAACCCCGTTCGATTTTGCTAAACCCGACAAGATATTTTAGTCACACTCACAAATGTTTAAATCTGCAATTATTTGAAACTTAACCAAATATTAATCAAATTAACCACCTTTTGGCCTATAAATACACCTCTCCACTTTCTCATCTCGTCCCTCAAATCACACTGCATCATACAAACCCAAATCGGAACTGAAAGCAAAAGCCCAAAAACGCCGTCTTTTCACAATGCTCTCTTCTTCCTCAACCTTCTTCGTTCCTCCATTCCTCTCTTCTTCTCCACCACCCTCTACAATTTCACAACCGTCACGCGTCTCCCGGATCTCGCCGTCTCTTTCTACAACCACCGCATCCTACACCTGCGCCGACGATCCGCCGAGATTACGCCAAATCCCGCAGCGTTTTTCAGCAACCGCGTCTCTTTACGAGATCCTTGAAATTTCCGTCGGCTCGACGAGTCAAGAGATCAAATCTGCTTACCGGCGACTAGCTAGGATCTGCCATCCCGATGTGACGGGAAATAGTCGAGATAACTCGTCGACGGCGGACGATTTTATCAAGATCCACGCGGCGTATTGCACGCTTTCAGATCCTGAAAAACGCGCTGTTTATGATCGGAGGACTCTTAGTCGGAGCCGGCCGTTAACTGTTGGTGTTTCTGGATTTGGCAGTTACCGCGGACGGAATTGGGAAACCGATCAGTGCTGGTAGCGAGTTGACTCGGGGTCGAGTTAGCCCGAATCATTGAGTTTAGTTATAATTAATGCAAACCCCAAAGATTGATTAATCGGATTGTAACTGCTAAATATGGGTGATTAGCCGGTAATTAGTGTGTGCTAATGATACTCACCGATCAATACTGTTTATCGTGCCACGTAGGATCAACGCTGTTTATCATGCCACGTAGGATTAATACGGGTTATCTTGCCACGTAGGATCAGTCGCGTTTTTAGTCTTTTGTATCGTGTGCTGTGCGCATATCTTTAATTTTGATGTATGTATCTATATATATATATATTTACATATAAATATCAAATTTCTGATAGACTTTGCAATCATTTTGTCAGTAACTCAGTATTCATGGTCCTTGGCTATCCTACACAGACGGCTTTGAATTATCATAACCTGGTATCGTGAATTGTTCATGACAATATCTATTTCTACTTTTATGAATTACTAATTGTCATTTTATTAAAGATGAGTTTGTTAAATTTAAGTGACCGTGCACCTATGTGGAAGAATATATATATATATATATATATATATAGAAATCCTTTGTCTTTCCTCTCTAATTTATCTCTCGAGTTTAACTTGTTGGTGATCAATTTCATAAATTTCAGGACTAGGGCTTTGAATAAAAGAGAGAACATTACAACAACAACAAAAACATTTGTTGTTAATTGTATCCATTTTAATCGTTGTAGCTAGTGTTTCATTTCATTTCATTTTATTTTATTTTATAGTGTTTCATTATTTCTACAGTTAACAACTTAACATAACTATTGTACTAAAAATCCAGTGATCACATATCAAAAGCTAATATTATACCTATAGAAAATTAATCTCAGACCTATAAATATGAATTTTCATTTGTAATTAAATTTTAATGTGTTTTATTAATATGTGTGAAAAGTTTAAAACTTAGATTAGTTAGGAACATAAAAAGTAAACATGACACTATAATAAGTTTAGTTTCTATTTTTTGTACGTACGCACAAACACATAATAATATTATACATATAAAATATTTTAAAATCGATCTAGGAAATTAAAATAGATAAAATGAGCATGGTGATGCAATAATTATACCCATCATCTCTATGCAAATTGAAGAGAAGTGTTCTCACACACCAAGTATATGAGACTCTCTTTCTCATATAGAAGGTTTCAATATTCTTAAGATTTGAAGAACACACGTGTGGTCTTGCACATGTGAGTAACGGATCTTTATCTCATCTTCTCTTCTTCTGTTTCAAGGTTGTTGAGGTTGTTTTATATAAGTTGTAATCGATATCTCAAAACTGTGTGTGATTGATCTTGTAGAGAGAGGTGAGAGAGAGAGACTAAGAAGCTCGAGTTTGAGCTTGTATCGGTTCTAGTGGATTCAGGAGAAAAGCTCCGGCGAGACGTAGGATTCTTCATCGGAATCCGAACTCGTTAAATCTTCGTGTCGTCTCTGTTTTCTTCTTTTAATAAACAAGTGATCGAAGAGAGATCTAGAGTTGAGTGTTTCTTGGAAGACAAATCTTCACACACACACACATATATATATATATATATATATATATATATATATGTCTTAGCATGTGTGTTTGATTATTTGTTTTCAGAATAATCATCAATTTACATTGAACGAACAATTTCAAAGATGATTACAACAAATAAAAATAAACCACGGGTCACCCAATTATATTCAAATCATGCAAATCGTTTCCTTTTCTATTTTCGACGCTCTTCTATTACGAATGTTAGTACCTATTATAACCGATGAAAGGATCAGAATGATGAACCTAACTGCAAACCCACAAGTGACAAATGCCACTTTAATGTTGTAGCTCCAAACTTTGATGCTCCACCTTTCAACTTGAGATAGAAAAAGGTGAATATTGTTCATAAAATTACTCGTTACTTGCATACCAGTCTACTCAATCTGATTTCTTCTCAATGTTCTTCATTATATAATTCATTATATTCTAATAAAGCTAGTGCAAAGCTGCCCGCAAAATAGAAAAACATGTTTTGAAACAGTATCGACATAAGCGGTGACCACATATTGTTTATAAGTAGATATCAACATAGTAGCAAAACATTTTTTGTAATATATTATACTTATCATCTTCATGCATATGTCTTTACGAGAATTATAACAATTATATGTATATATAATCAATTAATTACTATTTTCTAGTGTACAAGAATTGTGCCGAGCTCTTAAGAATTTTATCAAATTCATCATTTTTAATCAAAATATAATTGTTTGGAGAGAATGATATGTTATTTTTGATGCATTCTCACATGTATATAGTTCTTTTCTTTCTTGAATTTGTAATGTTAGTCACAAAATCTGATATATAATTGTGTTCTAGCTGTTTGACAAGATTCTTTTATCTCGTTAATTAATTAGGATGCCTTTTTCCTTCTTATAGAAGAAAACTTAGTCAAATCATTATATATGTATATATATATATATATAAGCATATGAAACTGAAATTAATTATTGAATAATGTATTAGGGGTTTGCCCTTTCTCACTATTTTGGCGTATATTCCACAAGATATAGCTAGGTATACACTTCATCCTTTGGAAAAGGTTGTGCGTGGAGATGAAGCCCACTTTAATTTCATACAAACAAGCGATCTTCGACGAAATGGTTTCAGATTCTTCTCCGCTCCAGAAAGAAGCCCTCATTGTCCAGAATGTGTTCGTCTGTATGGATTGGCGGTAAAAGAGAATTCTCCAGACCTTTTGATTCTATCTATTATGTTGGGTTGTGCACTGAATGAGTTATTACCTCCAAACATACTGCTTATAATAGCTGATTGTGATTTCCACAGACAATAACTTATTTAAGATCCAGTGGATATAATGTATATCTGGTCACATCTAGATATTCAGGAAACTTTGGCAACGTTGCTTTGCGTTCTCCATCGAACCGGGAAGATTTATAAGATAAGATACGAGGAAGAGTGTCTGGTTAGAGAGTTTAATGATGGAAGATTAAATGGAACAAGTTGGAGAATATGAGAAATTGAGTCTTTTTTTTTTTTGATAAAAGTTAGAGAGTTTGTTGATGAAAGGGGTGGAGATTTTCAATTTTTATCTATTAGATCTATGTAAGAAATGGTTGAAAAATAGTGTTTGGATTCTAAGAAATCTTCTTCTACTTATATGTCTTTGCTTTTTGGGTTGTTTCCTGGATTGAAGAGAATCATTGGGTTCTAGTAGAATTCCAATGTTTTTTTATAATCACTAGGTGAGTACTAGCACATACGCGCGAGTTTTGTTTTATCCGCTTTTGCTTTACTTTTACGTTCACAAATTGTTTTGAAAAAAAATGTGTTCTAACCTAAACTTTTTTACCGTGTGAAAATATTTGAAAAGGGGAGATAGATATATTAGTTTAGGAAAAATGCTCAATCACAATTTGATTTAAAAGGTTTTTAAATAAAATTTAATTTTTTTTTTAGCGTATTAATTTTTTCACTCGTCGTGTCCGGTTGCATTTGTTTAACTCGTGATTTCATATACGAGCACATTTACGTATTGTGAGTTGGAAATCTCTCCAAAAACCCAAACCGTTATAAATATGAATAGTTTGTACTCATACCGTTTCGAAAAATAACTTTCAAACATAGTTACATTTAAAAATTATTAGCATCGAGATTTTCTGTCTTCTAAGCTTAATTCATGAATTCTTTTATAAAACTTATAGCATCAACCAATTTAAAATCTTCTTGCTCCTTTTTTTGGCTTTTAGGTAAACACTTAGAAATAAAAAGAAAAATTTAGTTATAAAGAAAGGTTTTCTGCAAAAAAAAACCCTTAAGTCGCAATTGTTTTTGCAACTTTACCCTCATTCAAATCAATCATACGAAGTCAAAAATTATATGCAATATAACCCATATACGCATTTTAGAAATTTTTTTACAGTCACATATATTAAATTTTCAATGTGGACTTGGACTGCTAGTTGCCAGGACTTCAATTTGATATATTTTTTATCAACAGTTTACAAATTTGAGAGTGATGACGAATGATTATATTGCATATTAATTTTGATTTCGTGGAATTGACATGCATATTTTAGAAATGGAGGGTAATGTTGCAAAACAGACAATTTGGAAGGTTTTTTTTGCAGAAACCCATAAAAAGACCAGTTTATAACATATGATAGAAAAAAAAAAAATCATTATAAAATATACTATACAAAATACTTATATTGCTACCCTTTCTCTTACACTATTTCATCAACTAACATTTTAGCGCTGGTAAATGATGAACACGTTTTTCTTTTACCAGAAAATATGGGTACTTCTTCTCAAAAATCTTTGACAAACATATATATATATATATAATAGATTACGTCCCGTATATACGCGGGATTATAATATAATAATTCAAAATTTAAAAGAAAAAACCAAAATTGATAAATTGAAAAAATAGAATTAAATCACCTGTAAAAATATATTTATAATAATATATTGTAAACGCCCAAAACAAAATCAATCGCCAATAAAATGCCTAACAAACTTACAATTATTTATTTATTTTAATTATATATATATATATCTTGGTTTATTCTATTTTAATAAGATTATTTATTTGAATCATATTTAACTTTTTTTTTTTCAAATCGACATAAAAATAAATTAGTGTTGTTATTTGAATTTTTTTACATATTGTCTTTTGGACGATAGTCATTTTCTGAAAAGTAAAAGAAAAACCAACCGAATTAGAAAAAAAATTAATAATCATAAAAAATATAAAAAAAAAAAAAAATCACGGTTTAAAAAAAATTAAAATAACTTTTAAAAAGATGTTTTATCAATAGAATGAAGTTGAAGCTGCTATGGTGTTTCTGAATAATTTTTATTATTTATCATATTTGACTTTTTATTATTATATGTGTCTACTTATTTGTTTATATAAATTTCAATATTTACAATTATTTTTTCTTAGGATTAGAAAGTTTTTAATTTTAAAAATTACTAATTTTTTATTGTTTCCTTATAGAATTTCTATTTTATGAATTATGGTAGTTAATTATTAGAATTTGTTTTTAACTATGGAAGTTTATTCTTTTCAAAAATTAGTAATTAGTATAATTTAGTTATAGAATTTACATTTTCTGAATAATAGTAGTTAATTATATTATTGTATTATTTTCTTATAATAATCTTTGACAATTTTATTTTATTTTTGACACATGTCAAAATCTTGAATTGATGTACATAACACGTGTCGCGAACTTGTGATTTAGCAACTTTAAAAAATATACTTTATATAATAAGATATATATATATATATATATAAATATATATAATAAATGAAAGATAAACCATAAGTTTGGTTATAGAGAACCAAAAAATAAAGTAATAAAAAACTCTTTCACCAACAATTACTCCTAAATCTCACCAAAATACTCTGACACCCAAACAATATATTCAGCCCTTTTTTATAAACCAAATTTCACTCGCAACTCTCCAACCAAGTCACACCAACTGAAATTCTTTATAAGTGTACCTCATGTGACTTTGTGTATCAAAATCATGGTTCATCAATAACATTTTATTATTATATTAACGTATTGTATATGATAAATACAACAATTAACATATTAAACCGTCAAAAACATTTCAAGAGTTAAATTACAAAGTTTTATTAATATCCCGAAATTTCATTTTCTTTGGTTTAGATAAAGTTTATTATATCATAGATATATGGCTTCTTTTAATATTTTAACTTTCTTGTAAGATAATTATATAAGGATTAGAAATTTTAAAAAAACTGAAAATTTATATTTCTATACCAAAAAACAAAATACTGGAAAAATATAATATTCTGATATAATATTTTTAAAAAATCTTCTGATGCCTTACCAAGACTTATATATGTATATAATATATATATACATATATATTTGATATAATGAAGAAATTAAGATACATTGAAAAATTTATGAAATATTAACTATTGTGTGGACTATTGTGTGGAGATAATTGTAATGTATAGTTGTTGTTATCTTCAATTTATAATAGACTAAAAATGTCACATTTACTACCATCAAAAACAAAAATATCATCATCTCTTACTATTTTTTCCTCCGCACATGGTGCGGGGTACCTGCCTAACATATATATATAACAAACGAAAGATAAACCATAAGTTTGGTTATAGAGAACCAAAAATAAATAAATAAACTCTTTTGCCAACAATTACTCTTAAATCTCACCAAAATAGTCTGACACCTAAACAATATATTCGGCCTTTTTTATAAACCAAATTTCACTCGCAGCTCTCCAACCAAGTCACTCCAGCTGAAATTCTTTATAAGTATACCCAATGTTTCTTTGTGTATCAAAATCATGGATCATCGACAACATTTTATTATTATCTAAACGTATTATACATGATAAATATAACAACTAACATTATACATTTTATTTTGCTTGTCGAATCCACTATTATGGATTCTTAACAACATGTATGACGATAATTCTATTTAATAAAATTTACTTTGACGAAAAAAAAATAAAAAAATATTAACAACTAACATATTAAATCGTCAAAAATATTTCAAGAGCGTTCATAGTAAAACCCGTTACCTTGAATGTTGAAGTAATGTGTCTATGAAAATGCATCGTAACGTACCTAAAATTATACCTGTTAAAAAGTGAGAATATTCGACTTGCAAGGATCGCGTTGGATTTTTCTTAAAATATCAAAGCAAAAATTGTAATATAGTATTAGATAATCCTAACTACCAACCTTTTGTTTGTTGTTAATCTTGTTCCTAAGATCAAGAAAATCCATAGCGTATTTTCATGTATCTTCATCTAGTCATTTAATTTCCAATGGTTCATCACTTTGCTTCTCGATGCTCATAATTTACCAAAGCACCCTTACTGCTTTTTTTACTGGCTTCACCTCGGTTGTTTTCCTAAGATATGAATCCACAAGAAAAATTTTAAGTGAATATGTAAGATGAAACACTCGGAAATGGTAAAATTTCACCACCACCTTGTTAGTGTATTTTCTTCTTACCTTGATCATTATTGAATTTCATTATAATGCCTCAATAATTAATTATATTCGTTATAATTGAAAGATTCAATCAGATCCGATGCTAAGAAGATATAACAGCATCCATCATAGTTCTTCTTCTTGGGAGATCCATGACCTCAACCTTAAATGATTCAATCATACTATGATTTCATTGTTCAAAATTAAGCTACGAAGTTATAACTCACTTTTCTTATTTCTCTTACTCATCAACAATGTCGTAATTTTTTCCTAAATATTCCCTTCTCCACCACCAAAATTACCACCATAAACCTCTACTATCCCTCGTCTCCATTTATGTTGAATTGATGCTAGAGTCACCGTTTACATCGTTATGTTGCACTGTTTCACAAGCTTCACACCATATTTGGCTTAAAAAGGTTATCAATTTTTTTCCCCGGATAAACGGTGATTGTAATACTCATCATGTTATCATGTGGTACTTCCAACTCTTCGCCAATCTTGTAGAAATTTCTTACACGGTTATACTCAAAATTCCGAAATAATTTTGAAAATTGGTTAAGTTGTTAAACTTACCAGTGTAATGACATTGTTATAACTGGCAAGAAGAACAATCTTGCCAAGTAAATTGATTATATGTTTTTAATCTCATCAATCTCCTCTCCAAACATCGCTTGCAAATATTTTTGGTTTAAGATCTTATTTATTTCTTTTAGTTATTGTATAATACAAAGTCGTTGAGTTGAGCAATTAGATGTCACGAGAAGTGTGAATGTACAAATAAAATTAAACAATTATAAGAATATATTTTTTAATGGAAAAGATAAAATATAATGAAATATGTGAGCGACCGCACTGCCCATGTATGTCATGTTTTAGACTTTCGAAAACACTCACATCAAAGTGGAAAAGTGTGGTACCAAACTTCTGGTGGAGTTCGTATGGGCAATCAAGGGGTATGCATTTGAAATCCGGTGATAAATTATGTCAGAGCAAAACTAGCGGTGGCCTTAGTTTCAGAAGCATAAAGGATTTTAATACGGCATTACTGGCTAAACAACTGTGGCGTTTAATTACAGTCCCATATTGTTTATTCGCTAAGGTTTTTAAAGGTCGATATTATCGGAAAACAAACCCCTTGGATACAGGTCGTTCCTATTCCCCATTATATGGATGGAGAAGTATGATTTCAGCTCGCCCTCTAGTTAATAAAGGACTTATTAAAAGGGTTGGTTCCGAGATGTCTATTTTAGTATGGAATGTCCCCTGGTTACCGACCCAATGCCCGAGGCCAGCATTAAGTAATGGATCCAACTATGAGCCGAAACTCCTAGTAAAGGATTTGCTGAATTTTCAACTAAATGCTTGGGATATGGACAAGGTTAAGGAAGTAATTGATCCAAGTGATATACCTCTAGTGAGTGTGATTCTGGTGGGATCGGTAACTAGGTCGGATAGTATAGGATGACATTTTACAAAATCTGGAAAGTACACGGTTAAATCAGGATACCATCTCGAATGAATGAATCGGAAGCAGGAAGCACCGTGGTCAGGCGGGATGGGTTCGAGTTTTAGGCCTCTCCAAGCCTTCTGTTGGAAACTTCCTTGTCTTCCAAAGATAAGACATTTTCTTTGGCAGCTAATTTCGGGGTGTGTACCGGTCATGTCAAACCTTAGGCAACGAGGGATAAGGTGTGATTCTGTATGTCCAAGATGTGGTTCCCAAGTAGAAACTGTGAACCATGCTATTTTTGAATGTCCTCCTACATTGTAGACATGGGCTCTATATTCGCACGGTCCAAGGATGTTTTCCATCGAGTTCCATATATATGAACATGGAGCATCTTTTTTGGCGAATTCCATCAGAAGTGGGGGACACTATTTACCCATGGTTAGTATGGTATATTTGGAAAGCGCGGAATGAAAAAGTGTTTGATAATGTTGATAAAGATCCACAAGAGGTTGTGGAGTTAGCAACAAGGGAGTATCAAGCCTGGCTAGGGGCGCAGTTGGTGCAAGAAGGGATTGGCATGTCCCTTTACCGATAATTCCCAACGACATGGTTTCTAACATGCACCGCTGCTACATTGATGGATCTTGCAAGGAGAGATACATTTTTTCAAGTATAGGATGACATTGTTTATATCCGGACGGAGAACTGCCAACCATGGCAGCGACAAACCTACAAAGAAGTCTCTCTGGGCTATATATCGAGGTGGAGGCACTAGTGTGGGCGATGAAAAGTATGCTCAAGGATAATATCCGCGATGTCAAATTTATGAAGGACTGTTCGGATTCGGTGAAAATGATGTCTTCTCCAGCCGAATGACCAGCTTTCGCAATCTACTTAGATGAAATTGGTAATGACAAGGGAGGTTTCTCGACTTTCTCGCTTACTTTAATTTCTCGAATTTACAATATAAACACGAACAAATTGGCACCGAATGTCCGGGCCCTACCGCGATATATGTCTTTCCTAAACAATATTCCCCCAGATTGACTCAATTGAGTTTCTCCTGAATATAAAGGTGTTGAAAAAAAAAGGGACAATTGGAAATAAAGGAGATCTAAAAAAAAGTTGTGTCCATATACACCTTAATTTTTGGACAAATCTACCCTATATAAAAATTTTGACAGTTTTAAGAAGAAAAAACCACAAAAACATGTTGATAGACAAGTTTAAAAAAGATTTAGTGAAGACATTTTTTCGATTTGGTCGCATATAAATAGGATTTAGATCTTCCGAAAAGTGTAGAATTTGTTTTCTAAATTTTTGGTCTGTTCTAAAACATTTAGAATAAGTATTCTACGCATTGTACATGGTCTGAAAATTTTAGACTAGATATTTGTTTTAAAATTTTAGAATACATGTTCTACGAAATTTAGAATTTATATTCTGCGAATTCTCTATATTTTACGAAATTTAAAATACGTATTCTATTATTTACTCAATGTTTTACAAAAATAGATTTCTTTAAAACTAGTAACTGAATCTACAAATAAGGAAAGTAAATCTATTTTATGTAAATCGAATATATTTTTTAACATTTTTGAATCTACTACACCCGCTTTTAAATAAATACATTATATATTAAAAATATATATATATATATATATATATTTAAACAAAATATTTTGTATATGAAATATTCTTCAAAATATATATTATGTATGTTAAAAAAAAATAAAGCTGTAGGTCATATTTTCTAATTAATGTAAAAAGTGGGTTTAAATGTATCCAACGTTACAATTTTAATTAATCGACCATTAAACACTATTTAAACCATTATAAGTTATAACTTTATTTTGTAACATATAAAAGACATATTTAAATATATATGTTTTTTTGGTAATATATACTGTATTTAGTTAAAAATAGGTGTAGTAGGTTTTATATAAATTTTCTGTCCAAAATTGTACTCTAAATAACTTTTTTTTTAGATTTTTTTTCTTTAATATTTTAAAAAGGCATCGGCAAGGAAGAAAATAAAAATAAGTTTTAATAATTTTTTATTTTGATGGGTTGTATAATATGTTATTATTATTATTTTTTAATGAAAGACTCCATATGAATAAGAGGTTTAGAATATGGAATATGATTGAAATTTATAATTTTGCTATTTCATTTTTATTTTTAATTAAGGGCATAATGGGTTTTTGATTATTATAAAACTTATTCAACCAATCTTAACTAGATAAGTTAGAGATGAACAACTAGAAAAAACGTTCTTTTCTAATTTTCCCAAAAAGAAAGAGTTTTACATTTTAATAGCCTTACACTTAATACTTAATTTTATATTTACTCAACTTTACATTTAATTCTTTAAAAAGACACATGTCATTTCTCCATAGTCACGTGTCAAGTAGATGGAGAAAGTCACCCAACTTTATTTATAAGATGTTTCATTCACATTGAAGGATCAAATTCATTGAGAAGGTATCCGCAGTTTGCCAACTTTCTGACAACTCTGTCGATTATTATTCGGGAAAACGAAGTAAAAGATTGAAAATTAATTCTTGTAGTTTCCAAAAAATTAAGAGAATTGTTCGTTTGTAAAATTTCAAGATCCGTCAGATTCCCATCAGTTTACAAGGGTTCTAATTCCATCATTGATTAGTAGGATTTTCGTCAAAAATTTTCAACAGAATCCTGTCAGTCGAAAATTACATATGGAATCGTAATGTTTTCTTGTAGTGCATCATTACGATAACACCATCCATATTTTTTATTTAATATAACAATTGGATGAAAAATAAGTTGCATGAGAAAAGATGTAATTTGGATGCTTGAATTAAGGGATTTCAATGAAAAAACCCCTCAAATATAATTCTATTATTTACTATAAATCGACTTGGACTTCTTAAAATTGGACTAAATATCCGGCCCAACATAATTTTTTCTCTCATATTCCTCAAGTATCATATTTTTCTTAAACAAATACGGATACATATATTCGCGGATATCCGGTTTTTTTTGCGGATATTCAGAATCCGGATGTTAAAACTACGGATCCATTGGATACGAATACGGATACAGATATCCCAAAAAACCTCGGATATCTGGATCCGCTCAGGCCTATTAACTACATTATTTATGAAAAACCCCTTAACTAAGAAATTTTAATGAGAAAATCCCTAAAGTACTAGTCGATCCATTTAAAACCCTTTAACTAAATTATTAACAATAAAAATCATTAAGTACGTAGTTTTAGTGAAAACCCTTTTACTTATTATTTCGCCTAAACATATATCGTTTAATCAATATTTTGCGTTGTTACTTGTTATGAAACGACGTGTATGTATTTTATTTAGACTTATAATAATGCGGTGTTTGTTCACAAAAAATATGAATTTTTAAAAAACTACTAATATCGGTTTGAAAATTCCAAAATCGTGTAAAATAGAAACTGCCATCTGTTGTCGTTCTTATATTTTATTTCAGATTCGTTTATAGGCAAAGAGTTTATTTCCATTGTTTTCTGCAATGTAGGATGCAATATCTTAGTTATATTGATTCATTGTTTCAGATTTTAATCTATTGCATTACGTTTCTAATGTTATTTTACAGTAAACACAACATTCTCTTATGTATAAAAAAATAAATACGTAATATTATAAAAAATAAAAATACAAGAATATTGATTTGATGATAAATCTCTTAGGATTCTAATGGTACTATAGGCGAAGAGTTTTTTGTTAAAAGATATTTACTTGAGAGGTTTAAAATATATCTATAAATATTTGAAGATGTTTTTAATCAGTAATTTAGTTGACTTGTTTTAAATGGATCAACTATTACTGAAGGGATCTTTTCACTAAATTATCTTAATTAAGGGTTTTAATTAATAATTTACTGAAGGGTTTAAAATAGATTTGCCAATACTGGAGGTATTTTGTTTTAATTTTAACCCTTTGAATCTTATTATATAAAATACAGTTTTCAAAATTAGTAACTCACGAGATTGCGACACGTGTTTGTTGAAAAAATATGAGATTACTTATTTGTTTATATAGAATTTAATATTTACAATTCTTTTTACTCAAAGATTAGAAATTTTTTAAAATATGGAAGTTTATTCTTTTTTTAAAAATAGTAATTTTTACAATTTCCTTATAGAATTTTCATTTCCGAATAATGGTAGTTAAATATATTTTTGTATAGTTTCCTTATAATAATTTTTGACATGTGTCGAAATCTTGAATCGATAGATATGACACGTGTCGCGATCATGTGAGTTAGTAATTTTGAAAACTCTACTTTATATAATAAGATTTCACATCTCAATGTGTTATATTCTATCTTAAATCGATTTTATGAATTTCTGGAATCTATTTATCAAGAGACTTCACCTTTGAAGTCTAATGAAAGACTTCGTGTAAGAAATCTACTGGTAGACTACTTCCTAAAAGTCTCTTACGATAATTTTTAGTAAAAATGAAATTTTGGCTTATTTGTAATTGGTTATTTTTTTTCCTTGTCATAAAATGTGTGTTACATATGGATTTTGATGTTGTATAAGTTTGAACTATTTTTAGTGCATAATTATTTTTAATTCATATGTTTAAGTTATTAGATATTTAGCTTTTATTGTTGAGACTTCTCAGGTGAAGTCTGTCAAGAGACTTCGCTTGTAAAGTCTCTTACACTAAATTTTTATCTTAACTAATAGTTTGCATTTGTTTCAAATGTTCTTAGATAATGGTTCAAGTACCTGCTATCTATGGAGAATAGGTGATGAGAGACTGTAATTAAGTTGCATTTTGAGGTGGATAATCTCAAAGGAGGGAGAATGTTATTTTTGAGTGATTCTTGTACACACTGTGAACTCATTGAGATGACACAAGCAGACTATGAGCTGGGCAAGAACATCAAATTCGTCGAGTTAACTTACTGGTTGCGGTTTCTCCAACACCACCTACGCATGTCACAAATGATAGACGAGTGATGTCCTTGGTTGAGTTATGTAAAACGTATGTTGTACGCTTTTGTGTCTCGAGTCGTATTGGTATGGCTAGTGGCAACGAGGTTGATGGTGGAAATGTTGGCGAAGACTTTGAGGAAGATGCAGAAGAGTTTGAAGACGAAGTTATGGATATATCTGATAGTGGTGAGGGTAACATCAACGATGATGATGTTGATGCGGAAGAATCTCATGCTGGTGAGGTTAAAGACGAATACCTTGAGGATTATACTGTGTATGAGAAAGTTAAGGATGAGGATGTTAGTGAAAATGATGATGATGAAAACATGTGTCTTGGTACAGAAAGTGGCTTTGTTGGCGAAAGTCTACTATGAGACTTCGTTCATGAAGTCTCCGCCGCGCGAAAATTAGAACTGTTATTGTGATTTCTACTTTTTTTGTTTGCAAATAAGGGGTTAATGTAATTTCCCTACTTTTTGATCTAATTTTACATTTGTTTCAATATGAAATCTAGTTTTGCATTCAAACTCAATTTTGAGTCTAGTTTTAGTAATTCTCCTAAATCTGAAATATTTTTTTTATAACCTAAATCATGTCGTATTTACCTTTGATTTATTACTCTATCAAATTTGGCCTATGGTGTTTAACGTGTTATCAAGTAAAAGAGCATGGCATTTTTGAAAAATACGCTTAAAATCTATGTTATTAAAATAAAAGTTTATATGTGATAAATCAACCAATTTATTTACTTACGATTTTGCCATTTACTATGTTAAAAAGGAACAAGATATAATTTGGCTATCCACTAGATTTTATTACACATGAAAGCCACAAATACGAAGCAAATCAACAGAAAGATCACACTTCCGAGGAAAACCAGTCTTAAGCAGAGTTGCGTTTACAGTTTTGCTCAGTACTTGTAAATCCTTAAATAGACAGGCCCAAGTCATTAGTTAAAACATGGGCCTGATCCAAAATTCACACGTGTAACTACCGCCGATAGATAAGGGAGCTGACGTGGCGTATTTAAGGTCAAAATCGAAGTTAGGGCTTAATAGATCCTCGCAATTTAGGGTTTCTTTTTACCCTTTTTGGTTTGTTTTCTTCACTCTGTACAATCGAACGGCTTCGAGTTTTTCTTTTTTTTTTACCCTTTTCTCTGATCTAATGGCGATGGAAGATCAATCGGCGGCGAGATCTACAGGAAAAGTTAATTGGTTTAGCGATGGTAAAGGCTATGGTTTCATTACTCCTGATGATGGCGGCGAAGAGCTTTTTGTTCATCAATCTTCAATCGTCTCCGATGGTTTCCGTAGCTTAACTGTTGGTGAATCGGTTGAGTACGCAATCACGCTTGGAAGCGACGGGAAGACTAAGGCCGTTGATGTAACTGCTCCTGGCGGCGGTTCTCTTAATAAGAAGGAGAATAGCTCCCGTGGAAACGGCGGTAGTTGTTTTAATTGCGGTGAGGTTGGTCATATGGCCAAGGATTGTGGTGGTGGTGGTGGCGGTGGGAAAAGCTTTGGAGGTGGTGGTGGTCGTAGATCTGGCGGCGAAGGTGAATGTTACATATGTGGTGATGTGGGACACTTTGCTAGGGATTGTAGGCAGAGCGGTGGTGGAAACACTGGAGGCGGTAGTGGCGGTGGCGGTCCGTGTTATAGTTGCGGAGAGGTTGGTCATTTGGCAAAGGATTGTCGTGGTGGTTCCGCTGGAAATAGATACGGAGGTGGTGGTCGTGGATCTGGCGGTGATGGATGCTACATGTGTGGTGGTGTGGGACATTTCGCGAGGGATTGCAGGCAAAACGTTGGTGGAAACTTCGGAGGTGGCGGTGGCGGTGGTGGTGGAAACACTTGCTATACCTGTGGTGGAGTTGGCCATATTGCGAGAGTTTGCACCAGCAAGAGATCTTCGGGTGGTGGTGCGGGTCCTTGTTACGAATGTGGAGAAACTGGACATTTGGCTCGTGACTGTGATCGGAGAGGAAGCACAAGCGGCGGTGGTGGAGGTGGCGGTGGCAGTGGCAAGTGCTTCAACTGCGGCAAGGAAGGTCACTTTGCAAGGGAATGTTCTTCGGTTGCTTAACAAAAAGACGCAAAGAAGAGTAATGTTCATATACCTCTTTGTTTTCTATTGATCTACCTAATGCTCCTTTTTGGTGATGGTTACTATAATGTGATTGCTTAACTCGTTTAGGATGGTTCTTTTGGAGTTTTTCTTACCTCTATATTGCTCTTATGACTGGTTCACTGCTTTTGTTGATGCCATAAGTTTGAGACTTGCATGATATGTGTGATTGCTTAGTTGCAGTTTCTTGTCTTTCTTTACAATGTGTGTGATATGATGACATAAAGATCTAATCTAGTCTGTTATGGTCACTTCTGTATGCCAACATTGATGAGACCTGTTACTAACTGGTAATACATTCCAACGATAGTACAAGAGATCAGTCAGAAGTTCCTCTTTTGTGGAGTGGGAAATGGGTTACTATATTTGTATATTGCATTACTGATTATTTTGCTCCCAATATACTAAAGAAGAATCTAGCCGGTCAATGAGATTATTGAAGGCAAATTTGATATTCAGTTTCCTTAGATCTTGTATTAGGAGAATCTCCTGCACAGAGGAGAGACATGGTGAGCTTATTGTATTTATGATGATTCTTCACGATTTAACTGTGGAACCTCACGTCTTCTGTTATATCAAGCTGATCGTCTTGCCTAGATTGAAGAAGCCACATATTTATTGAATTAGATTTTGAGATAGCCATAAACATGCGACTTGTAACAAAGAAGGAACCAACTGAGTTGACCTCTCATTATTGTCGTTGACCCAACCCCGACAGCTCCTTTATTTCCTTTAAGAACAATCCCTCAAATTCCCATACAATTAAATAAACCTATACAATACATGTCTCTTCCCTGCATCTGAACATTTCGATTTATTTTTGATTTTATTTTCATTTGAGATTTGTTTTATTTAGATTTGATTTACATTTCAGAACTTATGTCTTTTATTTCATTTATGAATTTATTATGGTTTATTTAAATTTAAATCATACTTTTTGTTTAATGAAGATATGCATGAGAACATAGATATCACTATCCACCACACCATATTAAAAGACAAGACCTATTTCATAAATCTCATAATAAAAACTGCAAACATTAGCACTATAGCGGGTACCTCGAGCCTAATAGAGGGCCACGGCCAAGCTCATGTGTTGTTATCAAACGGCACACAACTAGAAATACTAGATGCGCTATACTCACCCATTTCAAAGAGAAATCTTTTGAGCTTTAAAGACATAAGACTAAATGGTTTCCACATCGAAACCCAGGGTGAAGGGAACAAAGAATCATTACTGATCACTAAAGTCTCACACGGCCATAAACAAGTCCTTGAGACTATACCTGCACTATCTACTGGTCTTTACTATGCTAAAGTCAGTATGATTGAGGCTAATGCTGCTATCAAAGCACGGTTTAAAGATTACACTATTTGGCACGACCGGCTTGGTCATCCCGGTACGAACATGATGCGTAAATTAATTCAAAGTTCTAAAGGGCACACCCTTAAAGAAAACCGAGTCTTCCCTCAACACCTCATGTGCACAGCTTGCTCACAAGGGAAGTTGATCACTCGGACTTGACCAGTCAAATTGTCCAAAGAGACCTTGAATTTTCTGGAACGAGTACAAGGAGACATATGTGGACCGATCTACCCACCGTGTGGGACGTTTCGATACTTCATGGTTCTAATTGACGCATCGACCCGCTGGTCGCATGTCTGTCTATTGTCTTCTCGGAACCAAGCATTTGCTAGGTTATTGGCCCAAATCATCAGGTTGCGAGCCCATTTTCCAGATTTCCCACTTAAGACTATACGTCTTGATAATGCTGGTGAATTCACTTCCCAAGCGTTTAATGAATATTGTATGGCCATGGGGGTAAGTGTAGAACATCCCGTGGCACATGTCCATACACAGAATGGATTAGCTGAATCATTCATTAAACGAATTCAATGGATTGCTCGACTATGCTTATGAGGGGCGCCAGCTCCGGTCTAGCTTGGGGACATGCAGTCTTACATGCTGCCTGAACTAATACGCATCCGGCCATCAGTGAGCATAGATATTCACCATCCCAACTGCCTAACGGGTCATGAGGCCAGACATTCTCCATATTTAAGACATTTGGAGTGTTCAGTCTATGTACCATTGCCCACACACAGAGAACTAAAATGGACCTCAAAGGAGGATGAGAATATATGTTGGTTTTATTCATCCCACCATTATCAAAATATCTCGAGCTGACCACAAGAGACCTATTTTAAGGCCAGATATTGCGGATTGTCGATTTGATGAATCGTATATCCTGTCTTAGGTGGAGAGACACACAAGCTGGGTAAAGGAACTTTCATGCGAATCAAAACATCTACAATGGAAGATCCTCAGAACTCTAGAATGTATTCAGAGGGTCCAAAAGATTATTACACTTACAAAAAGCTAGCTAATCAATTGCCCAGATTCCTTTGCTGACCCGGACAGAGAACTAAATCGTAGCGATGGCGCGGAGCATACCAGCTTGTAACTGCACCAGTACGAATATATGTCCAAAAGGACAGACTCAAGTTGCTACAGGATATCCTGCACACGTAAAAACGGTGCGACTATTTAGCGTTCAAAGATAAGAATCCCCGGAAACCAAAAGAAAGTGGCACGGGTTGAAACCGGGGATTCCTGAAATAAACAACATAGTCCGGCTGAGATTACCCTAGTGAAACCGATTACAAGAGGTTTGGGACGCCAGGATCTCAAGGTTCCGAAGGATCAATAATAATGAAAATCTCTATCCAATTTAGCATGTACTGGAACTCAATGAAACAGAAAAAGATGTCGACATAGATGCAATCTTGCATACAAAGGTAGCACTTGAAGGTTGCGCACACGCAAGAGGATCTAGATCACACGTCTATAATGATGCAACTCGATTAGATCAGACTTGGCAAATGGAAGGAAGCCATAAACGTGGAGTTAAACTAGTTCGAAAGGAAAAGGAATGTGTTGTTCCGATCATAAGGACACCATTGATACTAAACCAGTGGGCCACAAATGGGTCTTTGTGCGTAAAAGAAACGAAACTCGGTGAAGTCGTTAGATACAAGGCACGACTTGTTAGGCACACAAGGATTCTCACATAGACATGAATCGATTATGAAAGACTTATTCTCCTGTGGTGGATGCAAACTAACTTTTCGATTCCTCAAAGTAATTTGTCGTTGTAAGAGGAAAACTTAGATTTGCGGTTAATGATGTTGTAAACCGCATATCTCTAGGACCCACTGGACAATGAAATCATATGATGATTACCAGATGGCATCGAGATTAAAGATAAGCATGCATCTCGAGATTAAAGATAAGCATGCATCTCGAGATCAGCACTGCATTAGGCCTGAACAAATCCTTATATGACTGAAACAAAGCGACGGTTATGTGGTATAACCGGTTAAGCGAATATCTCATCAGAAGAAGGCTACAAAAATGATTCGATCAGTCCATGCATCTTTATCAAAAATACGAAAACAAAGGATTTGTGATCATAGCAGTATCGTGGATATTAAAACATTCCTCGGAACATCTTGGTGAAATCGCCCAAACAGTAAATGCTTAAAAGCAGAATTTTGAAATGAAAGACCTGGGCAAAAACTAAAATTCTGTTTGGGGCTACAACTGTGAGTACATCAAAAGATAGAATTCCTTGTGCATCAATCGACATACATTGAAAAAATCTCAAGAGATTCAGTATGGACCAGACCCACCCATTGACCAGCCCAATGGTTGTGAGGAAGCCTAGGATTGGACAGTGATCCATTCGGGCCAAAGAAGGACGATGAAGAAGTTCTCGGTCCTGAAATGCCATACCTCAGTGCCATAGGAAGCATTAATGTACTTGGCTAGAATCACACTAGATCAGACATCTGTTTTGCCGTGAGTCTCCATAGCTCAGTTTTAGCTCATGTCCAACTAAAAGGCACTGGAACGGAAATCAAAACACATCCTAAAGGTAACCTACAAGGAACTAAGGACTTAGGATGTTTTACACTAACCACAAACAGGATGGGCTAGTTGATTTTAGCTGATGCAGGAATATCTATCGGGATCCGCACTATGCCAAGTCTCAGACTGGCTATGTTTTCAACGCATAGGCAGGAACAGCTATCTCTTGGAGGTCTATGAAGCAGACAATCGACTGCCACAACTCATCTAACCATGCGGAAATCTTGGCCACTCACGAAGCTAGCAGAGAGTGTGGTTGGCTGCGATCCATGACCCAGCAATATCCGATCAGATTGTGGTATGGACGAAGATAAAGAGCCTACGGTGATGTTTGAAGATAATGCGGCTTGTATTGCTCAGCTCAAGGACGTTACTCAAAGGGGATCGACGAAGCATATTCTGCCCAAATTCTTCTTCACTCATGAGCTACAGAAGGCATGGTCAGGTCAAAGTTCAGCAGGTCCGATCAAGTGAGAATTCAGCCGATCTATTCAACAAATCATTGCCGACTTCAACACTCCGGAAGCTCATTTATCATATTGGGATGCGTAGACTTAAAGATCTACAGTGATGCTCAAATCAGGGGGGAGTAATGCGTGTTGTTACTCTTTTTCCTTCACCATGGTTTTTCCAAAAACTGGGTTTTTCTGGTAAGGTTTTAATGAGGCAACATTCTCCAGCGCATTATAGAGACCCCGGTTGAGTATCGGGCACGGTTATTTTGTCCAAGGGGGAGTGTTATAAAACATCTTATGGACTCATTAACCGGCCCATTAGGTTTTACTCTTTTCTATTGTACCCTGACATCTATATATATTGTTCTAGAGATCATTAATAGTAAATAAGTTTACAACAGTAATTTCCAATTTTCAAGTTTGAATGCGAATCATAAAAAAAAGGAAATGATGAATGAACATGTATGGGGTTCTAAAATGGCCGACTCATATAGGACAAATTGATATTATGAAACTTTCCATTACCCAAATCCGCAATTCTCTTATATAAACATAATAATCTCTAACTTCTCCTTGATCATACAATATCTCACCGGGACAATGGGTTTGGCTAAAGTCTCTTCCTTTTTCTTTGTGATTCTGTTTCTCATCAATGGTGGTTCCTCCACCACTTTCACTATCGTGAACCAGTGCAACTACACCGTCTGGCCAGGAATTTTGTCCGGCGCCGGCGCCGGCACCGCTCCGTTATCCACCACCGGTTTCTCACTCAACACGTCCGAGTCACGACTCATCTCCATGCCCGCCGCTTGGTCCGGCCGCATATGGGGATGAACGCTCTGCAACCAAAACGAAACCACCGGAAAATTCACTTGCGTCACCGGCGACTGCGGCTCATCACAAATGGAGTGTTCCGGCGCCGGAGCAATCCCTCCAGCTACATTAGCCGAATTCACACTCAACGGCGTCGGAAATCTCGATTTTTACGACGTCAGCCTCGTCGACGGTTACAACGTCCCAATGACAATCGTCCCTCACGGTGGAGCCATCGGAGTCGGTAACTGCAACGCCACGGGTTGCGCAGCGGATCTCAACGGCGTTTGTCCTGAAAAGCTGAAAGTAACGGTTGAAACGGCTGCGGTGGCGTGCAAGAGCGCCTGCGAAGCGTTTGGAACGCCAGAATTTTGTTGTAACGGCGCGTTTGGAACGCCGGACACGTGTAAGCCCAGTGAGTACTCTGGATTCTTTAAGAAAGCTTGCCCGACGGCTTATAGTTACGCTTATGACGACGGCACAAGCACCTTTACTTGCTCCGGTGCTGATTACGTCATCACTTTTTGTCCTTCTCCTTCTTCAAGGTATTATTTTACAAAATAAGGAAATTAATATCTTTTAAAAAATGTTAATTTTAGTGTTTTGGTAATTTTAAAAGGTTTGTTTGTTTCCAATTCAAAATTCAGATATTATGTTTCAGTGTGAAGAAGAAGAGTGCATCAGCTAAAATAGCAATTGCATTATTATTGGGCCTTTTCTGTTGCGGTTTCCTGGGTGGGGAGTGGAGTTTTGTGATATCAATACAGCAGTTATTTTTGTTCGTTTTAGTTAAAAAAAAAAAGTTTATGTTATTGATTTTGTTGCGACTCTTTATGAAGAGGAAACGTGGACGAATTTTGTTATTTCTTTCACCAAATATAGAATTTATTTGCATCATTATTTTTTTTAACGACTAACTTTATTAACTTGAATCAGATTTTATAAAGATACCAAAAGACAATACAAATACAACCAATAGTTTTTTGTAAACGAAAAACGACCGTCTTCGTATTTGTTTTCAATTTGACATGATTTTCTGCCTTGGATATCGGGGCCAATTAGTGTGCAACTGTGAACTTTTATTACAACTAAAAGTATCTACAGCCAAATTTTACCCAATCACACTTTTACTTTATTTTTTATTTTTAAAGTCCTAACAGCTCTTAAATTCTCTCTAACTTCTTTTGCTTCTATTTTTTTAAAGCCACAAAAACATGGCTTTTAGAAGGCTGTACGATTTTTTTTTATTTTTTTTTAACAATGATGTATATTTATAGTAAAAATTAGATAAAACAATAATAATTAATAGAAAAATTCTACACAAAACAATAAAAACAAAATTATTTATAATAGGATCAAGAATCATTCAAAAACAATAAAAAATAAATAATCGATAAACATACTAATTCAAAAAAAAATTGTAAAACTAAATTAAAAAATTAGATTTAAAATAATATACTATTTTTATACTATCACTAACATTATAAATACCATGAGTTACTGATTTGTATATAAATTTTGGCATGAAATAATTAATATAAGTAAATTTATTTGTTTAAAATATTTATCTATTAGTTTATTTCTAAAGATTTGTAATTTTTTTCTTAAATGTAATTATTAATAAATTTTTTTTGTTGTATCGGTATAATTTAAAAATATCATAATTTTAAAATAAAAGTCACAGCTTCTAAAAATTTTATTACCAATCAAACTTTTATAAATATTTAAAGTCAGAGCTTTTACAGTTTTTTTTGTTACCAACCAGACTTTTACAAATATTTTAAAGTTACAGCTACAGTGCTTACATCCAAATTCTCTGCAGTCAAAAGTCTACAGTAACAGTCTGTAGTAAAAGTCTTTACCAATCGGCCCCATCATCATTTTCGTTTGGATGAAGTTCCAATAACTTTTTCGAAAATCTATGGTTACGATCCATCTGTTACATCGCAAACCATTCAAATTGATCAAACATCTCTTGCATCCGGAGATAACATTTTCTTTGGTTGTAATTGATACTCATGGTTGTTGTTACCATATTCTGATTCTTGTGGATTTATCGCATCGCCCTAAATCAGACTTTTCCGGATCCTATATTTTCCACCGAAGACTCCAAAATAATCTGCGAATTTTATACACAATCCCTTTACCAAAAAGAGATGGGGTATGTTGGGCATCATGAAGAGTTGCAAGACCCTTCACGGAGAAAACGGGCACGGCGTGGGTGAAATCGTAAAACCGATCCAACCCAACGAACCATGAAAAGACAATCTCCATTAGCGGAGAAATTTTCTGGAAACATAACTGTTTCTAAACACAAATCATATGCAGATGCATTTGATCCACCATTGATATAGTCGTAAACAGATCTAGAGATAGTAGAAACCGTCCAAATGGCAGAGTAACCATCACCGGGGACGGCCACAGTTCACCGAGAGAGAATATGACAGAGAGCCACGATCTCCATCACTATCCTTTTTGCATCCATCAATGTCACCATAGATCTGATTTATTGAAATAAAATCTAATTACAAGCAAACTGGAAAAAGAAAACAAGAGTACGACCAACGTCGGCCGGTAAATGTGTCTAAAAGAAAAAACGGTTACTGAGATTTGTTGATCGCACACAGAGTCACGAGAAAGAGAGATGTCTGACGGTTTTTATTTGCATCATTATTTATATTTACAAAATACAAATAATTTACATCATTCGAATATAAATTATATATTTTCACAATAATTCTAAATAATTTTGAAAAAGTTCCTGATAAAGGGTAAAAATAATTTATTTTTGTTTTTTAAGAGAAAAATAATTTAATTTTTGAAGTAAGCATATATATATATATATATATGTATAAATCGATTTGAAATGAAATTCTTTTTTTATCTTTGTCAACGTGAATCAGTGTATTAAACGAGCGGGGCTGATTGACCAACCTGGGAGGACCGGAGGACAAAGTTTACAAAAACGATTATGTAACCAAAAAAAAAAGAAAGAGTAAATGTGCCTATATTATTTTAGTTTCAGGTTGGGAAATAATGACTAGGGTTTAGGGTTTAGGATCAGAAGAAGAATAAACAATGGAATTTTCCCACGTTATATGATCTTTTCTTCTTCTGTTCATTGTTTATATTTATCTCCCTCGTACGACTTCATCAAGACCAGATGCTAATATTACTATAGATGTGCGCCAAGCCCATAAACTTCTTCACTCTGGCTACACGTTTCTTGGTGTCAGGTATATCTTAAAACCTTTCAGATTCTGTCATTTCTTTATTGTTGTTCTTCGATATCATCGGTTAAACATAGAACTGTTGAAGAATTCGAAAAAGGTCACGTTGATTCAGAGAAAGTCTTCAATGTTCCTTACTGGTTATATACTCCACAAGGTCAAGAAAATAACCCTGTTTTCTTGAAACATGTTTCATCTGTCTGCAACCAAACCGATCATCTCGTCGTGGTAATAACTGGGTCTTGTCCTGATCATATGGAAGCATAATTACATCTCACTCTACTCAACTCCACTGGATTGAATCTGTTGTTTTAATGTTCTGTTGCAGGGTTGTAAATCTGGAGTTAGATCATTGTATGCTACCAAAGTTCTTGTTTCTTCTGTAAGTACCAAAAGATTCAAGATCCTAACGTACCTTCTTGATTTTTGACTTGTGACGTGAATAAAAACAGAGGATCTGGGTCTCTATAAATGTTTCTTGTTTGAATCTAATTCACAATTTGGTCGTCTCATTTTATTTAACAGAAAAAAAAAAGTAGTTTCATCTCAATGTTTTCTAGAACAAAAAGAATTGCACTATTATTATTTTTTTTTTCTCTCTGACACACACATCTTTCTATTAATAGTACACTCTTTCTATTATTTGATTAATAAAGTTGATGTTTTAAAAAAAAAGTACACTCTTTCTATGAGTTAATGCAATTTCCGAGACGAAAATATCGACCGACATGAGAAAAATGCCGGATGTCAAATTAAATTAATTAACCAAACCGGTTTAGACCGGTACACGCGTTACTTACGCGCAACTTCCACGTCTTCACATCAAGTCATTGACAGAAACACATATACTTTGTTACTTTATTCTTCACATAAAAATCTTAATCACACAACCAAACCAAGTCTTCTTTATTCTTCAATCATCTTCTCCGATTTGAAATCTCCGGCGACAATGGATTCCTCTGGCGACAAGCAATCTGCATCTCTTTACCCTACTGTTGACACATCTAATCCCGAAGCTCCTCGTAACCCTAGCTCTTCATCTTCTACTAATAATCTCTATCCTTCTCTCGATATGAATGATCTCGCTCGTAATCTCTTCCCTGAGCAACCGGAGACTAGTTCCGTCTCCGTCTCAGCTCCTCCAGCAGCGACGGAGGAAGTGATTTTGAGAATCTCCGGCGCGATTCTTCACTTAATCGACAAATCTTACAGCGTCGAGCTTGCTTGTGGCGATCTTGCGATCATCCGTATTGTTCAAGGAGAGAATGTTGTCGCTGTTCTCGCTCGTGTCGCCGATGAGATTCAATGGCCGTTGACGAAGGATGAGAACTCCGTCAAGGTTGATGAGTCTCATTACTTCTTCACGCTTCGACCTACCAAGGATTTTGCACATCATGATTCAAGCGATGAAGAAGACGGTGATGGAGTTAAAAATTCTAACGAGATGTTGAACTACGGACTTACGATTGCTTCAAAAGGTCAAGAGCATTTGCTGGTGGAGCTTGAGAAGATCTTGGAGGATTATAGTTGTTTTACGGTTCAGCAAGTGTCGGAGGAAGCCAAGGAAACAGGGGAAAAGGTTTTGGATGTGACGGTGGCGAGAGAGACATCGCCGGTGGAGCTTACTGGAGAGAGGAAAGAGATTGTGGAGAGGCAATGTTCGGCGTATTGGACGACTTTAGCTCCGAATGTGGAGGATTATAGCGGCAAGGCGGCGAAGCTGATTGCAACTGGCTCTGGACATTTGATCAAAGGGATTCTTTGGTGTGGAGATGTGACTATGGATCGGCTCATTTGGGGTAATGGTTTCTTGAAACAGAGGTTGTCAAAGGCTGAGAAGGAGAGTGAAGTTCACCCTGACACCTTGAAAAGAATCAAGAGGTATGAAATCATTTATGTTAAATTGATATTGTGATTTTGATTATAGTCACTATGCCTTGATTCTATTTAAGTGGTTCTTGTGTCTGCTTTGAGAGGTTTGTGAGGTTTCTTCTTTGTGTTAATCTTGTAGCTGTGTCATGGAATGTTTGTGGTAAATAGGTGGAATGTGATTTCAATTTTAGGAAACTATCTGGACAGAAACTTGTGTCAACATCTTTAATTAAATAGTATGTCTTGGCAATCCTGTTTTGGAGCATGAGTTTTGATTATGCTGATCCTTGATTTGTTCTGGTGTGTCCTGAAGAGTATAATATGAAAACTGAGACGATCTGTCTTCCAAACATGAGAATGCTGCATATATTGTCTTGTAAAATGTCATTATTGCGGCTCATAGTTTTGTGTATTGTTGTCTCATTATGTTTTTGCCTATGCAGAGTGAAGAGGATGACCAAAATGACAGAGAATTTAGCAAACAGCGTGCTGTCTGGAGTCCTTAAAGTTTCTGGATTCTTCACAAGTTCAGTTGCGAACACCAAAGTAGGAAAGAAATTCTTTAGCCTTCTTCCTGGAGAGGTCATCCTTGCATCCCTTGACGGATTTAGTAAGTCCACTAATCTTATATCATATAATATACTCAACCCGACTTTATGTGGCTATCTTTAGATATTCATGATCATTAAGACTGTTGGTTATATTTTGATAGATAAGGTCTGTGATGCTGTTGAAGTAGCTGGGAGGAATGTAATGTCAACCTCTTCCACTGTCACCACTGAACTCGTTGATCACAAGTAAGCAAATCGAACTCGTGGTTATTTGGATATGGTAGTGTTTAACTGTTTAAGAGAAGGATGTAAATTTTGGTTTGATGAAAATAGGTATGGTGGTAAAGCGGCTGAGGCGACAAACGAAGGGCTCGATGCAGCAGGATATGCGTTTGGCACAGCTTGGGCTGCGTTCAAAATCAGAAAGGCTATTAACCCGAAGAGTGTTCTCAAGCCTTCGACGCTTGCAAAAACCGCCATTAGATCTGCAGCTTCACAAAAGAAAGCTTAGTAAGGCTTCCTGATGAAGTAAAACAGGCCCATTGGTCCTGTTTGTTTGTTTGTATGTCTTCACGTCTTGTGATACAGAAGTAAAACTGAAAAAGAGGGTTTGGATTAGTAGTGGTTGTGTTTCTGTGAGAATCATGTAATGTCTTGAGTTGAATATGAACTGTATGTGTAAGTGGCCTTCTTGGGATTTCTTTACTGAATCCAAACCAAGATTCCTTGAGATTAGTTTTCTTGTTTTTCAATGTGCAAACAGAGTGATTAATCAGACAAACAACTAAATTCGATATTAATTATTATTATTATATTTTTAAAGATAAAGATGGTTTATTGATTTTATATGTTAGAATTTACCAGTGGTTAAAAATATCAAAATACTCATATTATTAGTTATTATTACAATTTTTTTTTTGAAAAACGTCTTAAATGCCCATAAAAAATACAACATCGTATTAAATGCGGCACACTAGAATCCCGTCTTATATATCCCGAAACCGTACTTTTAATCCTAAGTTAACCCGAATCAATAGTTTTAATTTTATATTCTCCCAGATCAATAATTATCATCTAATTTTCCATAATCTGGATTTAACTAGTTTACAATTTCATTAATTCAATAGATAGCAAACACTAAACCGGATTAAACCTAATTTAAACAAATTACTCCCTCTGTTTCATTTTATATGTAGTTTAAGGATTTTGCACACTAATTAAGGCATCAAATAAAATACCCTTAATAACTTCATCTTCAATCATTTATTTCAATTTTTACCAAATCTTTTGACTAACATTAATTAGATAATATAAGAGTAAAAAAATAAAATAGTAGCAATTTTTATCTTGGAAAATGAGAACAACACTTATTTTGCAACAAAAAAAAAATTCTTAAACTACATTTAAAATGAAACAGAGGGAGTACAACTCAATTACAACTAATTGAACCCTATCCAATAAAACCCACCCAACTCTCTTCTTCATCCAAAAAAAAATCTCCTCTCTCCTTTAAACTCATATGCTTGTCATTCTGTTTCTTCTTTTCCCCTTCTCTCCTTGGTTCTTCTTCACATATTTTTAGCAAAACTTAAAGATTTGGAGAATAATTGAACTTGAACGAACTCAGTCTTCCCCAATTCCACCTCTAGTTTCACCAATTTGTAAGTGGTGGTGGAGAAATTACCTTCGTCGATTGATTTGAAGAAAGAGAACATGGTGGTGGATGTGGTAACGTTTGGATGCGCAATAGATGTGGAGAGATATACACAAAGAAGAGGATGATGGAGACGAGGAGAAGAAATTAGACAATGTTGTATTATGTCACGATGATGGTGGATGTGATGCATGTTCGATTTTGGAAAATGATGGCAACAAAGCAAACAAATCTCAGCACAACAGAGAATCGTTGTTCTTCATATTCACCCGCTGAGATTTCACTGTCAAATTCAATCACCCACAGATCGATTCCTTTGATGTTTTTTGGTCCGTTGATGACGCTCAGCTTTCATTACAATAACAAAGCTCGTTCTTCCTCTAATCTAATCTCCTACATATGCAAAAAGAATCATAATTTAAAATTTCTAAAACCTAATTCCCCAGTTACAAGAGCAATGAGCCTTAATACCACTTTCGGAAGAAAATATAATACCGGGTGCCACTCATTTGTTTACATACCACTAAATTCAACTTATTATATGTTATTCCCATTATATTCTTACTAAATTATTTCTAAATTAAACTAAAATCATTAAAAACACAAAAAATAATAAAAAAAATCACTCATCGCTTCTTCACACTCATACATCGGTTTCTTCTCCTCTTCATCCTCTGGGCAGTAGGTGAATTTGTTTAGTTGGATTTGTGATCCACATTTGGGGTATTGGGGATTTTTTTTTTAATTTAGGGATTTGATTAATGAATTTGCTTATTTGGGTATGCAAATTTGGTTGGTAATCATGTTCAACGGGTCGATAAGGTATTTGTATTGGTCATCTGTCGAATGTTGTTGTTGAAACTTTGACAATTAGAATCCCCGATTGGAATTTGTAATGACAAATCTCCGATATAGGACAACTGGTACACGTAGTATAACTTTGAGATATTAAGACATTTGGTACATGCGGTATAACTATCAGATAATAGGACAAGTGATAATTGAGTATTTCATAATTGTGTTTTTTTTTTTCAGGAGACCGCCGATGATGAAAAATATTCAAACAAACGTACATTTTGACCATGGAGGGTACTATTCAGAAAAGCATCAATGATTTAATAAATTTCAACTATGTACAACTAAGAACATCTCTATATTTTATTTACCTTAAACAATTTTGAAATGTCTACTTTTTATTCATTATGATTCAAAAAATGTCATAAAAGTATTAGAAAATTAGGTATTATTTTATCGTAATACATATTTATTTAATTAAAATTTAGAGTTATTTTATTATAACAATTAATATGATGTATAAAATTTATTAAAATTAGTATTTTTTTTTAGCTATTAAAATCTCCTAATGAAGGCTTATAAGTATTCGACATTCATTTTGAACCTAAAAAAAAAGTTTAATATAATACTAAATATATATTATACATATTATTGTTTTCATCTAAATCATCCCTTATAGTATAAGGAACACTTACTATGTCATCACCCTCTTTTGATACAAAAGATGTGAAACCTATGATTTCTTGAATACTCTATTATGAAACCCTCCTAAATGCTTACTAATAGTGAAAACTCATGTGTCCAACTTGAAAATAATAATGTATATCCAGGTCCAAGTACAAATACACAAAAATCTACAAAAAACAACTATGAAGACGAACGTCCAACAGTACAATTAGGGACAACTATGTGTATGTCTCGCTGCCAAAGATACACTTTATGACACGTGTAGTGCTTTTAACTAATATTTCGCCGTAAAGTACACTTTATCACACGTGTACTGATTTTATTTAATATCTCTCCCCACCAAAAAATACACGTGAAATGTTTTAATATTTTTTTAAATTAAGATCATTTAGTTTTGAGACTCTTCAGTTTCGGTTCAATTTTTTACATAATAATATTTGACACAGTTATACCTAATAAACCTAGTTGTACCAAATACTGAAATTAGTAATGGCGACGTTTCGGTTTCGGTATGCGACATTTCAATTTCACTTGGTCACGTTTCGATTTTTACCACATACATATGTGTTTTTTGGTATGGTAATGGCAAGGTTATATATTTGAAGAGGAAGAGTCATCCAAATCCTAGAAGAAAAGTCATTCATATCCAAGAAGAAGAGACAATGAAACGCTTTGAAGTTGGCGAGTCATCCAAATCTAAGAGGCAGAGACACTCTTCTTCCATGAATATCTTAGATCTTCCTCAAGATCTTCTCACCACCATTATGTTGATCGTGTCTCAAAACGAACTCGGTGATATGGTAATGGTGATAGCGACTTGTAAGTGTTTTCGGGCAATAGTTGAAGATCATGTGTTCTTGAGGTCTATTGATTGTTACCTTATGCGTCCTCCGTGGAAATTCTTTCATGAACTAGATAGGTTCACTGTATATATTGTTTTGAAAACAATAATCCTTCTACCATTTTCATGAGAGGTATGTCTGAGTTCTTCCGGGAAGGCGATTTGGATTTAGGGCTCTCAACTCTTAAAGATGCTGCCCTTAAAGGATATGATGTGGCTATCTACATTTATGCAATCCTTCGTAGGATCATGACTCCTGGAGACCCTTTTGACAGAAAACTTACTATTCCGAGTAGGGATTTTGTTAGAGGAGTAAGAAGGAGACTTGTGAAAGCAATCATTTCTTACACATGGCCTTATGAACTTCCTTCATTGTTTCTAGAGAGGGAGACTCAAATTGATGGCCGGAAACTCTACAACTGTAAGTGTGCTACACGAAATAACTGGGAATACGATTGGAATAAGGAATTCAAAGGCGGCGAAAGAGGAAGCATGTGCGATTCATGCTTTTGGATCATTCAAATGTACTGGTTTTGTAGAGAGTTCCGTGACAAAGTTGACTGGTTTTGATACATCTCAATTTTTTTTATTTGAATGTTTTGTAGTTTATTGTTTACCATATCTTTACTTCCGCGTAAAGTACAACTATGTACAACTATGTTCAACAAAGTACAATTATGCAAATGTTGTCGTTAAATGTCATATCTTTACTTCGGCGTAAAGTACAACTATGTTCAACAAAGTACAACTATGTGAAATGTTGTCGTTAAATGTCCCTTTCGTTCTCGTTACTCCTGCGTAAAGTACAACTATGTTCAACAAAGTACAACTATGTGAATGTTGTACACATTTTTAACTTCTCTAGACACCAATGCAATGTTGTACAAATTTTTTTAACTCTTTTAGACATCTATGTGAATGTGTTAATGAAATCTCACATTAGTTTGGAGGCGGCGATTGTTTTTTTTCTTCACATTTTAGTTATGTTCAATAAAGTACAACTAGGTTAATTGTACTGGATCCATAAATTTAATAAAGTTGGGTCGGGTTACTGGGTTTGGGCCGGGTTCTTTAGGTTGGGTTGGTAATTATTGTTATTTTACCCTAGGTTTTTGGTCATTGACTTCGATTTTGACTTAAAAATAAATGTAAGAAAAAATAAAAAAGTGGCATTTAGGACTCTTTCTTTTGAAAAAATGGCATTAAAGACATTGTTCCTAATTACAAAGCTCGCTCCTCCTTTTATCTAACGCTGCTCTCAAGTTGTTTCTGATGATGAGAAAGATAGAGAGATAGTGAAAGCTGAGTGTCCTCGCACTGTTTACGCTTGAGGCTTGTCCCGTCGCTAGAGCAAAGCGACCTCACCACCTCTGATTCCTCTAGAGGCTCTGCAACCACGCTTCCTACAACATCTCCATCATCCTCTTCCTCCGAAATCGAAACCCTAACACAACACAATCCAATTGGGATCGAAGTGATTTACAACTAGCTTAAGAATAATGAAATTTTTGATCAAGAACAAGGTTTGATTATGACGAGGAAGATGACTCATACTAAAGAAGTCCGGTCAGGTTTACAAGGGAAGTTGGGTATTAAAATTGGTTTAATTTCGGGTTTGATTGTTTTTTTTTGGGTTTTGGTCAGAAAGCCGAATAAACCCATATGTACGGGAATTGAGTGAAAACTATTGATTCGGATGAATTAAGATTTAAAATATGGTTTCAGAGACATATAGGATGGAGTCTTCGTATAGGCCACATTTGGTACGATGTCATACTTCCGGTGGGGATCAAGGACGTTTTCCCTTTTTTTTTTTAAGGTAAAAATAAATTATTGATTTTATATATTAAAATTTACCAAGATAATATTTAACTATATTCGAATACTCCTTTTTAATAACAAAATAGTAAATTATTCATTATTATTTTTTAAAAATATTTAGGATAGTAAAAATATTTGGAATCTTTAGTTGTATAACAACTTTTTAAAATTCAATATTCATTTATTACCAATAAGTTGATTTTAAATTTTCTTAAATAGGGTATTTAGGAAGAATGAAGAATTGTGGATTTCTAATTAAGAATTAAGAAAACACTTTATATAAGGTTTCATGATGGCTCCACGTTTTAGCGACCTTGATGCGGTCATGACACACATCAGAGAGAAGAATCGGCCACTGAAAAACCCTCCAGATGGTTCTGTTTCATGGGCAGAGATGGTAAGGGGGAGTGCCATGTGAGGCATGCAGAATCATGATGTTCTGATGAATGATGATTTTGCGACGGCGAGGCTGCAGCTGGAGGTTCCGAATGGTGAAGATAGGGAGCTGATAGGTTATAAGTTTTAAACCCTTTGTAATCAACCACAAGCATATGGTTTGTCGTCGGAGTACTTGGGAATCGAATCCACGGGGAGTTTGTATTAACACACTAGGAATGCAAGTCTCTACTTAATCTAAGTAATTAAAGATTAAGATTTTATTTGTAACAACCTAAGTGTTCAAGCAAAGGAGACAAGAAGCAAAGCGCAACGAATTTAAACTAAATAAGAACCTAAACAAGACTAGGCAATTGAACTAACCAAAGCAAGACATAAAAAATGCAAGATACTTCTCAATTTCAAGACTAAATAAAGCAAACAAATACTAATTAAGATTAAACGGTTCTTAAAACATTAATTTAAAGACGAGACTTCGGGTTTAGGTTTGATTCGGGTGATCACTAGTCAATCCAAGATGCTCTATCAATCACACTATGCTAATTCTTTAGTCCTAGGTCACTAATGTAAATTAGACCACTTCCATGATCCTAATCCTACACTAATCAAGTAATTAACAAAGATCTCCATCCATAATTACAAGACTAATATGCATTAATTCCAAGCCTAACTAACCACTTATCACCCTAATCATCAACTCCCGTTGGCTAAGTACACTAAGCACTCTCTAAGTTCTTTCGGGAATTTCATCAAACACCTTCTAGGCATGAAACTTCCTTTGATCTTGTTTTAGCTTGATCAAGGCTAATCTAGCACTAAGATCACCTAGAGAGTAATGATCTATCAACATTAAGCCCTAAACATGTTGAATCAATTCCTAATCACCCTAATCTACTAAACCCAAAGACCCTAATGAAACTACTCACTAATCATGTTGAAAACAAAAAGATCTACAAAGATATTATGTTTAGTCATAATGAAACTTGAAAGATTAGAGAAACTTTAGAGGAAAATGAAATCAAATGCATTAAAAACTTAGGATTCATACAAGTGTTAAATGTGGCTAAGAGATTCAAAAACAAGCTTAATTCCCTAAACAAATTGGGGAAAGTGTCATAATAACACTGAACTTGATCAAATAGGCCATTTGAGGCATAACTTCGCGCTTAGTCAAATCAAACCTTAAGTTTTTTTGCTGACTTAAAACATAAAGTTTTAGTTGACCGAGCCAAATAAGGCACGACATTATGTCAAATGGATCGATACCGTGCCTTATTTGGCTCGGTCAACTAAAACTTTATGATTTAAATCAAAGTCAACCAAAAACATAAGGTTCACTTTGACTAAGCGCGAGTTCATGCCTCAAATGGCCGATTTGATCAAATTCAAGGTTATTATGACATTTTTCCGTAAACAAATTAGGTAAAATTGTATTTATAGTGAATAGGGGCGAACTGTATCAACCTGGAACAAACTAGGTTTTGACCCGGTTAAGTTGGATCTTTGGGTGGAGTGCAGCGGTTATGCAAGATCGATGGGAGTGGCCAATGGGCGTTAGCGGTCAGGAGAAATCGCTGGAAGTGCCCGCTGGTCTGAAGATCTGGGAGCTCGTCGCCAGATCGTAGTCTCCACCGGTCTTGTGTGACCGTTGGAGTTGACCGATGGGGTGTCTCGGCCACTTGAGGCCGATGGTCTCAACTGCTACACTTGCTTCCTTTGTTCGTCTAGCATTTTCTCTGTTCTTGAACTTCTCCACAGCTCCAGGTCTAGTCATGTGCCCAGTTTTTGCTCTCATTCTTCCCAAATCCATCATTAAGTGTCAAAACTCCAAAAAACCTACAAAAATGGACCAAATGCAATGCAAAATACATGGAATATGTTTAAAGTCCTAAAATGCAAGACAATGATCAAAAGAGATTAAAACCTATGCAAAGGTGTTAAAAAAATGCAAGAATTGATCTTAAACCTAAGAAATACAACCTAAAAACTATGCAAATAACACTAATATCAACTCCCCGAACTTATCCTTTTCTTTTCCACAAGCAAACAACAAAGAACAAACCGGAGAAGAAGTTTGAAGGCGGGGATTCAAAACCACAAAATATCAATGAGAGGACTCAACTCAAAGTCTTCGAAGATAGTTAAATGTTGAAAGAATAATCATCATACTATTCGCACTTCTCCATATTCATCGCAATACAAACTCCTAGTTCAACCTCTTCCCTTAAACAAAAACGTACAATCAAAGCAAAGCAACTCTTTAACATTCATCAAATTATCAAGTGTGGTCTGGCGAAGGAGGTATCAATCATTCTCCTTTGGTTTGGATTCAATGGCCTTTATGGTCGTTTTAGAAGTGATTAAGTGGGTGACTCTCAAACAAAACGGAATGCTAGACATTATGCAAAATCTATCTAAGAAAGAAAACAATTTACGCATACAAGATCTAACTCTCTTTAAGAAAGGGAACAATTTTTGCATACAAGATCTAACTCTCATTGTTCTACCCATTCCTATCAAGATAATCGCTTAAGTCTACCCAAGATTGCTCATACTTTCTTTTTCTTTCGACTTCACCCAAGAAGTTCTTTATTAGCTTAATAACAACATGAAGGACAACCACGCCAACCACATCTCTTTATACCTTTATAATCTCTTAGGGGATCTTCTTTCACTTTTCACCTTTGACTCTTTCTTAACCCTTGCTTTTTTTTTTTTTTATACTAAGCTCTTTCCTTTTGAATTTAGGAAGCTACAAGACACTTTTTTTTTCTTTTTAAGCACTTAGAGATATACTTTTATTTTTACAACTTGATCCTTTCTTAAGAGACTTTTTTCTTTTGATTCCAAACATTTTCCTTCTTTTCTTTTCAACCATTTCATCTTTTCTTTTTTTCAATCCACTATCCCAATCAAGCTCATCTTCACACCAACAACCCAAATCAAGCCTTATACCTAACCACCTAGTTCTAAAATATTCCCAACCTAAATGCTAGCTATCAAAGCTCAGAACTAGTTAATCATGAGAATTAGACCTTGTCGTTCTCGATACTCTCAAGTTTTTGCACATGAATAACATTATCAAGAAAATACCTCACTCAACATTTCAATGTGGGATAAAATAATGGCTTGGGTTAAAGGTAGTGGGACCATTTCTAAGATGGAAAATTGCCACTCGGGTTAGCAAAGAGTGGTAAAGTGATGAAGGAAATCCGAGTGTGATCCATGAGAAAGCATTTCAAGCCCCTAAGCGAGATAATTAAGTCTATTTAAGTTCAAATTCATAGAGTTGCTTTGATACTCATGCAAGTTTCCATAAAATAAAGGATTGAGTTTTAAAAGATTCAATGGTCTAAACATGAATTTTTCAAATTTCTGACAAGTTCAAGCAACAATCAACTATGACCAAAGACTTTAAGTTCAATCCTAACGTTGAATTTCTACAAAGAAATATCATCATCCCCTATGCATATGCAAATGTAACCTACATGCTACTAGACTCAATCCTAAGAGCAAGAAATGCAATGCAAACTACATGAATTTTCTTTTTGGTTTTTTCAAAGTTTTCAAAATTTTTTGTTTTTTCTTGCCAGTTAATGAAGCATTGAAGGATGTTGATATGCTCGTGTGCTCGTTGAACCATCGGGTTTTGGATTGGCTCCTTAAAGGGTTCTAAATCATATCGAGAGTTCCCATAGACCCGTGTAGGAGATGGTGGAGGTGATGAAGTATCCTCATGTGAAGCCTCTCCGCCACGTTGTGATTGTGATTTCTTATCCTTTCCCGTTGCAAGGATATGATGCCTCTTTGCATTGTATAAATGCTGCTCCCCGTGATCAAAAGCTACATTCTCTCTCACGAGGAGGGTGGTGAGATCGGGTTGACGGAGTAGGATAATCTTCGTCTTGTTCCGTGAAACATGGTATTTGTAGGCGTATGAAGTGTTGAAAGTCCCTTCCAAGTAGAAGGTGCGCTTTAGGTAGATAGCATCAATACTCTTACTCTCCAATTTCGGCCCCCTTAATTCGAACCCCTTATGCATGAATAGCGGAGTTAAAAGGCGACCAAAGCTAAATTGAGGAGTAGCATTCGTGGTAGACCATATCCATTGCCTATAGTTGCAGAGTTGGTTGGTAAAGAAAGCCGCCATGTTCATGTTTTCGCGGTTGGCATGGAAGCCACGTCCGTCGTTGAGAAACGAAGGCCTATAGTGATTAGTTCTAACTCATCCACCGCGACTGCTCCCATTTCTCTTCTCGCAAAAAGTGTGTGGGCGAGGGTCTTATGGATATAGCAGATGGCCGGATGTCTAATGTTGGAAGCTTTCGTCGACCCATCCTTGTAGCGATCAGCTCCGATGAAATTCCAAACGTCAACCAACTTGAGAATAGACACATCAAGATCCGTGTATCTTCCTCATGGGAGACCGTTGATGGTATTTATCTCCCCGAGTGTCATCACATAGATCGTTCCACCAACTGTGAACTCAGTGTATCCCGTCTCATTGGTCTCAAGGTTGCAAGGGTCGTGGTTTTTGACCTTAAGTGAAGAGAAGAACTCTCGACATAACTTCACATAAGTATCGCAAGCCCGCATTGTGAGTTGGAAAAGTCCCATGTTGCCTAGCATAGCTTCAATATCGTGATATAATCTCGCCGAAATGAGGAACTCAGTATTGGGAAATTGGGTTGGTGTAAATTTGATCGTCTTAAGCTTAACATACATCTCGGCGGGTGTTGGTCGTGGTCTCGAGAATAACTTGGGATGTGATAACGGTTTGGACTGAGGCTCTTACACAATGGGAATCTCATCATTCTCACTCTCGGATTCACTACTCTCCTCAGCTATTTGCTTGTCCTTGCTTTTACGGGTGAAGGATTGTGCGTGAGAGGGTGGAGGTTGGCGAGAAGATTGAGCTTTAGCTTTGGGTTGTTTAACACTGCGTTGAGGTTGCTTTCTCCGAGTAACTTCCTTGGTGCCTTGGTTTGTCTTCTCCATTTATGATCTACAAATCAAACACCAAATTTTATAAGCGCAAGGGAAGCAAGTTCCACCATCCAAATATAAACAAACGCGATATGATCTTCAACATTGCTATTAAGCTTATTAAACACCAAACTTCAAGCATTTAACAATTGATATATGGCTAAACAATCTCAAAGGAATCAAATGAGTGCTTGGAAACATTAAAGAACCAAAAGCACTAAGCTTAACAACCTCATGGAAGCATAATATACATCAACTTCAACACAAAAGCATCAATTCATCTCTCTCTAAAGCTTACAACACATAAACTTGATCACACAACCTCACATGTGATCAAAAGAGTGCTAGTAAGAATCAAAGATTCAAGAATCTTAAGCTAAATAACGTTGAGGAGGTGTAAGATCAAGAGCAAGTTCCACACAAAAATCCACTTTAATTTCAAGCTTATAACTCATGAAGCATAACCAAAAGCTTTCATAACATAGTAGTATACTCTAGTTAAGCTCTAGGGTCTCAATGCAAACTAAAGAAACTATAAACATCAAATTCTCCCATAATTTCGATTTTCTCCCAAATTCAAGAATCCTAACTATTCAAAATTCAAAATTTCTCAAACTTTTCTTCAATCTCAACAACTGAATAGATTATACTAACAATGCATATCACTAAAGCTCAAACAAGTGCATAATCAGACCCAAACATTAGCAAAAATGTTTCAAACACTTCAAGTGAAGATGATATATCGTGTTTTTATCAGCTTTCATATCAAGTTTTAGCGTCGTCTCTGAGTTCATTACGTCTTTTTACTGTCTTTTAGTGTTTTTTGGTCGAGTCTTGAGTTTTCTGCAGATTACGGGACGTTACGTGGGAATAGGAAGTTTTAACATGTTTTTCGGGATGAATGCGGAACAGCGTAGGCAAGAAGGAGAGGAGACCGATCGATCTACACCAAGAACAATCGATCAAAGCCCACAGACGAAAGAAGAGAGAGAGACTGATCGATCCATAACAAGATCGATCGATCAAAACCCCCAGATGAAGAAAGAGGAAGGGATCGATCGATCCACATCAGGATCAATCGATTGGATCCCTCGAATGTGCACTAGAGGAAGGGACCGACCGATCCAGAGGAGGATCGATCGATCCGATCGCGCAACAGATTACACTTATCCTATTTTTTTTTACACTTTTTGTAAAAAGGGTATAAATACCCAAAAACCTAATTTTTATTCTTACGTTTCTTTTATTTTATTTTTCTGGAAAGACTTTTACCTTGTAAGCTACTCCCTGAGATATGAGATTCATATTTTCTGACAATTTGGAGAAGATTTCTAAACCCTAGTTTCATAATCTATTGCAATTCTATTATGTCTTCTTCTTTGATTTGTGTTGTTTTCATCGATATGTCTTACTAGTTTTCTGATTGGGGTTTTAGGCCTCTAAGTAAGGGATTCAATGGTTTGATGGTTTGATTGCTTCTATGAATCTCTAACTCTTAGGTTCTTCAATTCACATGTTCTTGATGCTAGAATAGGATTGATCATTCTGTTTTAGATCCTTGGTTTATCTGCACGAAACTGTCTGATAGGTTGCCTGAATCGATGTGAATATATTGAGCAATATGCTCTTAGCCAACGACAGTTAATGTTAGAAAGTATTGTGAACATAGTGAACTTGATTGATAATGCAAATTTGACTAGGAGATCTCAAACGACAATTTGTAAAATTGATTAGTCAAGTATATGGATTAATGTCTTGAAAGAGAATTAGTCTAATTAAGTGTTCATGTTCGAGAACAGTTTTATTTATTGAGTTTCTTAATTCATTCATCTTATTGATCATTATTTCTCTGAAATACCCTATGACCTAATGCTTTTAATCTGTTAGTTTACATCGTTTAATATCTCTGCATTTTTATTTACAATCGTGAGATCCAAAACGAATTTTCTACGCTTTAGCTATTTACGAATCTCGTAAATATATAGAGTACCATTGGTCCTTGTGGATCGACCCCGAACATACTACTGCGCACTTCACCGTGCCCTTACATTTTAAGTATTTCGGATTAATTACTCGAGCAATCAAAAGAGAAGAGGAATCGAGTTCATACCTTAGTTCATTGACAGAGATAGGGTCGAAAATAAAAGTTGGCTAAGAGTTAAACGAACTAGCTTGCAAAACCGAGTACAAAACACCAATAATTGTGAAAAATGATGAAGAAATGAGAGAGTTCTTGTGTTTTGAGAGTGAAGAAATCGTGAATGACTAAGTGGAAGAATGAAATCGATTTAGAGAGGAAGAAGAGTGGAGAAAACCGGACAAAATTGATCTAAAATCGGGCTGGTTCACTTAAATTAAACCAGAGTAAACCGGTTAATAGAAAAAGCATTGACTTACCTGTGTATCGGGCACAATAAACTGATAAAGAAGGCCGCTTAACCGTACAGGGCACCGGTAACCGTTGGTAATGGCCGCTGGTTGGAGTGTTTTAGCTCCCAGACCATTCTTTCCAAAAAGATCTAGCGGTCACACATGCCCGTTGTAACTGACCGATTGGGACTTAACGGGTTCAGGAAACCACTGAGGTCGACCGCTGGTTGGGTGCAGGAAGCTTTTGATTTTTGCAGACCACGAGAGTCAGCGATTTCACCCGACTGATAGAGACGACTACTAGGGTACACCGACCATACGTGACCGATACAAGAGACCGGTGGACCTGCTATAGCTTCCGAAATGTCGAACTTGAACCGGTCCCTTAAGTAATCAACCCCTGTTACCATAAACTTCTAAAACACAAGAAAGAGCATAAAAACATATATACAAGAAAACCAAGTGATTTCCTCCCAAGCACGCTTGTTTTACGTCACGAAGCTTTGACGGTTCATCGCCTAAGTGGTTGTAGGATGCGAGAGAGGAATTGTGGTCCCTTCTTCTATGATCTCATCAGCTAAGTAAGACTGAGACATTGCCCGTTTGCTGTGAAATCTCCTTGTAACGACCCTGAACCATCACTACGACTCAAATGGTTAGGACCGTCACAAGTTGACATATACTTCGAATGATCCGGCCGAGGTTCTAACACAAAGTCAGCGTCCCTAGCCAAACCATCCTCCGCTTAGTCCCTTCCGGACTAGATATTAGGCTTGCCAACCCTTTACCTAGAACGGTAGTTGTGTCGACCCGGACTAGGTCTTATCATTACAATACACCATATTTTCACAAAAACACACTTTTATTACAAATAACAAAATTAGAGTTTTTACAAACAGTTTTATCGAGCGCTCTATGGCCTAATGCCAAATCCACTACTCAATTAAAATACACCTCCATCACTACACTATTAATTATAAGGAGGTTCTACTTACAATATGCAACTTCAAATCTACACCAGCCTTCCTCCGTCCAAACGTCCTCTACTAAATACCTGTAGACAAAAGTAGAATCATGAATACCCTATTGGTACTCAATGAGCCCGGCCTACTCTACCATTAAACACGACTAAACTACCCAAAATCCCCAAAAATCCCGAAAATAAACAACAAGCAATCAACAAGCAATCAACAAGCAATTAACAAGCAATCAACAAGCAATCAACAACTAAATAAACTAAATAAACTACTGTGATGCGATAAAACGCTACCACGATGCACTACATTGCATCCTACTACTCTACTAGAAGAATGCCCTCGCATTCCTTCTATACTCTACGGATGTCGTCACATCCGTCCACACACTACTCTACACACACACACAAATACAATAGGGGCGCAACCCACTATCATCTCACGATGCCTAGCATCGATCTATAGGGAAGACCGTATCCTCCCTATATCACCATTGGATCCATGGCCGCGCACATCACCGCTCTGCCCTAAATGTATCCGTCTTTATCACACATCATTATCATCCCTAGACACACAGTCTACAAGGATGTGATCCATCTTTTGAGCCATCGGGCGCTACCCGACCTTTAGCTTCGCAGGCATTACAAGGAAGTCATGCGTGATTGCCTCAATGAGCAGTATATCAGCCGTAACCGCATATACGCTTTCAGGTACGCATCCATGCTACCCTCCCTACGGCGTTCTACTTGACTCGTAGAGGATTCAGAGCCTCAACGCTCTCACACACACTCATGCGCTCCAACGCATTCACACTGCTACGGTTCTCACTAACCGTAGCCACACTATATCTCTAATCTAGATCACTGGTCCTATAGACCCAAGTGCTTCAACGCTCACACACGGTTCTCATTAACCATAACTAACCTAACTATGCATCTCTATATGCATCTACTAATCACTACTCTAATCTAAATCTAAACTACTCTAACAAGCAATACTAAATAAAGCAAGCAATCTAATCTAATCTACCAATCAAGAAATAACTAAATAAAGCAAGCAACCTAAACTACTAAACTAAACTAACTACCCCATGTGCTACTACACATGCTACGGTCACTCACAGTACTAGGCGTGCTACCACGGCAACCTCCTCTCTTCTCGGCAATCTCCTCTCTCCTCGGCAATCTCCTCGGCAATCGGCTTCCTCCCTCGACGACGGCTCTTCCTTCCGCGGACGTTCGGCTACGATCACACGGTAAGGTGCAAAGGTAACTTTCCCTCTCTAGAACTCCTTCTCTCTCTAGTTTAGAAGTTCTCTTCTTTGCAAATGAGCTCACCCCATGTTCCTATTTATAGGCAAAATGGGGTGCCTGAAGATTGACATGTGTCCGCCACATGTCGGCCCGCGGCCGCCATGTTTCCTTCTGGCCGACACTTGTCGCGAGCCTTGGGTACCAAGTCATTCTATTTCATCACATGTCAAAAATCGTTACTTGGGCTCCAAGTTGACCAATCATACATCGCCACCTTGCCTTGCCCACCAAGGCCACCAATCCGGGCGCGCCACACGCTCTCCGGCCAATCGGGTTCCGACACTTTTCCATCGGCCAATCCCGTTCATGACATGACATAAATTCTATGTCAAGTCCTCTTATTCTTCATTTCATTCACTTTGACCCCGACATTTACAAATCGTCGTCATTGGTCCTTCACGTCCGTATCTTCGTTCGTACGGTCCACTCATACGTTCGTACCGCTGATCCGTACGTCCTTGTACGTTCATATTGTCCATTCGTACGTTCGTTTGCACGCTCTTACATACGTCCATATGACCCGTTCGTACGCCTTGCCCGTAAGTAACCTCCGTTCGTACCGCGGATACGTATAGCCTGTACGTACCGCTCGTTCGTACCGCTAGTTTTGGTACGGGTCGTCACACTCCTCCACTCTTGTTTCAAAGGAAAACCGCTCCATAAGTTCTCACTTCCTTGATTTTGAACAGGGCGGACCATCTTGACTTAAGCTTCCTGGGAAAAAACTTCAACCTCGAGTTGAACAACAACACATTATCATTTACCTTAAAGTCCCTCGAAATGATTTTCCTGTAATGAAACTCCTTGGTCTTCTCTTTGTAGATCCGTGAGTTCTCATATGCTTCAAGACGGATCTCATCCAACTCATTCAATTGCACCAAGCGCTTCTCCGCAGCCGTCTTGATGTCAAAATTGAGCATCTTCACAGTTCACATAGTCTTATACTCAAGCTCTATCGGTGCTGTCCCGATAGGCGTCTTGAAAGCAGTCCTATAAGTCCAAAGTGCATCATCAAGCTTCATAAACCAATCCTTCCTTGTTGTACCAACCGTCTTCTCAAGAATAGCTTTGATTTTCTAGTTAGAAATCTCAAATTGACCACTCGTTTGAGGATGGTAGGGTGTTTCAACCTTGTGTTTAACCCCATGCTTCTTCAACAAACTCTCAAAGACCTTATTGATGAAATGAGTACCACCGTCGCTAAGTACCATCCTCGGAATACCAAACTTTGGAAAGATGATGGTTTTGAACATCTTGAATACAACCTTTGCATCGTTTGTTGGGCTAGCTATAGCTTCTATCCACTTAGAGACGTAATCAACCACTACAAGGATGTAGTTGTTACCATAAAAAGGCGAGAACGATCCCATGAAGTCTATTCCCCAAAAGTTGACGATCTCAACCTCAACAAACAAATTTTGTGGCATTTCGTTCCTCCTACTTATGTTGCCTTTACATTGGCATGAATCACACTTCGAAGCAAACTATTGGGTGTCTTTAAACATTGTCGGCCACCAAAACCCCACTTGTAGCGCTTTATTAACCGTCTTGAACGTTGCAAAGTGACCTCCATACGCTGAACCGTGGCAATGCAACAACATACTGGTAACTTCTTCTTCCGATACACATCTTCTATAAAGCTCGTCCTTGCAAAGTGTATAAATAGAGCTCATCCTAATAGAACCTATTCAAATCCTTGAAGAAAATTTTCCTTGCATATCCAACAAGATTAGGAGGCTCCTTTCCGCACACCAAGAAGTTCACATAATCCGCATACCATGGCAACCTCTCATCCATCCCCATTATCTCTTCTAGTCACTTACCTATCTTGATGGCTTCATTTACAAGACAAACCGCCATAAGTTGTTCTTCGGGTAATGAATCATCGATGGGAACACCGTCCTCAACTCTTAACCTTGACAAGTGATCTGCCACTCCATTCTCAATACCTTTCCAGTCTTTTATCTCAAGATCAAACTCTTGGAGAAGAAAAATACATCTAAGCAACCTCGGCTTAGCATCCTCCTTTGCCAATAAGTGTCTCAAGGCTGCTGATCAGTGTGGACAACAACTTTTGAACCCACCAAGTAGGACCAAAAATTTTCAAATGCGAACACAATGGCTAGGAGCTCCTTTTCTGTAGTTGCATACTTCACTTGAGCATCATCTAAGGTTCTACTAGCATAGTAGATCACATGGAGCTTCTTGTCCTTCTGTTGACCCAAAACCGCTCCTACCGTGAACTCGCTTGCATCACACATGATTTCAAATGGTAGGTCCCAATCCGGTGCTTGCACTATGGAGGCGGTTACCAAAGCATTTTTGATCTCTTGAAAAGCATATAGGCACTCTTGATTGTTAATGGACGAGCGATCTTTAAAAAGTCCTTGATAAACCAACTATAGAAGCCCGCGTGACGCAAGAAACTCCTTATTCCTTTCACTGAATTTAGAGGCTCCAAACTAACCATCACCTCAACTTTTGCACTATCAACCTCAATACCCTTTTCCAAGATCTTATGCCCAAGAAAGATTCCCTCTCTAACCATGAAGTGGCATTTCTCCCAATTAAGCACAAGGTTGGGGTTTTCACATCTCTTGAGTACCATACAAAGATTAGAAAGACAACCACCAAACAAAGCACCATACATGGAAAATTCATCCATAAACACTTCAACCATATCTTCTATCAAGCCCGAGAAAATTGACATCATGCACCTTTGAAAAGTTGTCGGTGCATTACATAATCCAGATGGCATACTTCGATAAGTGAATGTACCATAAAGACATGTAAATGTTGTTTTCTCATGATCACTAGGATGTATTAGGATTTTAAAGAATTCCGAATATCCATCTAGAAAACAATAGTATGGGTGATTCGCTAACCGTTATAGCATTTGATCAATAAAAGGTAGAGGGAAGTGATTTTTCTAGTTGAAGAATTAAGTTTGCGATAATCAATACACATTCTATGACCGGTGATAGTTCTAATAGATATCAATTCATTTCTTTCGTTTTTTACAACCGTGATTCCACCCTTCTTTGGAACTATATGAACAGGGGAAATCCAAGTACTATCTGAGATAAGATGAATTTATCCCTGCATCTAGAAGCTTGAGAATCTATTTCTTAACGACCTCTTTCAAATTAGGATTTAACCTTCTTTGATGGTCAATAGAAGTCATTGATTCATTCTCTAGATGTATCCTATGCATGCATAAGGATTGAGAGATTCCTTTAATATCATACAAAGAATATCCTGATGGACATGGGCCCAAAAAAAACTACCCTTCACATTTCTCATTAAACCCACCAAGGGAGAAGCCTAAAAAAACCTTGGCCCGGTTCGTCAAGCCCAAGGGCAAAAGTGGAATTTGGTCACCTCTCCCCATCCTATAAATACCAAAGGATGTTGTTGAGAATAGGGAGGAAGAAAGAAAAAAGTTAGAGAGAAGTTAGAAAGAAGGACTACCAGAGAACGTCCGCCTACCTTCCTATCGAAAATCCTCGCCACACTGCCTATCGGAGATCGCCCACCTTACTGCATATCGGAGAACGCTTGCCACGCTGCCTATCGGAGATCGCCCACCTAGCTACCTATTAGAGATCGTCCACCTAGCTTCCTATCGGAGATCGCCCACCTACTTATCTATCGGAAGATCCTCGCCACGCTGCCTATCGGAGATCGCCCGCCTAGCCGCCTATCAGAGAATGCTCGCCACGCTGCCTATCGAAGATAGCCTGCCTAGGTGACTATCGGAGATCGCCTACCTAGCTGCCTATCGGAGATCGCCCACCTAGATGCCTATTAGAGAACGCTCGCCACGCTGCCTATCGGAGATCGCCCACCTAGCTGCCTATCAGAGATCTCCCATCTACTTATCTATCGTAGAATCCTCGCCACACTGCCTATCAAAAATTGCCCGCCTAGCTGCCTATCGGAGAACGCTCTCCATGCTACCTATCAGAGATCTCCCGCCTAGCTGCCTATAGGAGATCACCCACCTAGCTGCCTATCGGAGATCCCCAACCTAGCTAACTATCGCACATCTAACTTCCTCTGTCAATCAGAGAGATCGTATGCGTAGCTGCCAATTAGAGATCGTATGTCTAGCTACCAATCTAAGATCGCATGCTTAGCTGCCGATCGAAGCTTGCATGCACGTTGGTCCAGCTCCATGCATACCTGACCAAGAACTCCCAACTCATCACATATCGCCTAACGCCTCAACTTCAATCAAGAATGTTGGACAAGCAAGAACACTTATGTAAAATGAACTACGAGTGGCTTGATCCCTTTATAAGGGTAGGTAGGCACCCTCTTGCAAGGCACAACTATAAAAATAAAACAAATTTTTAGTTTATCGCGAGAAAGGCCTAAGTCTCAAAATTTTTGAGTATGAAAGTCGTCGAGTTACTATCTCATACATTGTTGAGTTGTAGCACTAACATAACCTATAACCTTTATAATATTCCTCAATTAAACTAAAATGGTGGCTACTTCTTCAACACTAAGATCCTCATTCAATATGACCGGGTAAGTAGAGTTTGTTCCAAGAAATGCGTATCTTAGCCCTTTTGGTAGTGGTTTGAGGTCTAGTTTTGGAGCTTTGAATTCACTCCAATCTTCACCAATGCGACACTTACCATTGCTAGCTTCCTTGTTTTTACTTTCATCTTCAATCTCCACCACACTCACATCATGTGCAAATTGGGTGACTTCCAAGAATGAAGTGCTCCCTTCAAAAAAAAAAAAAAAAAAAGTGCTCCCTTCCATAAGCTTGTGGGAGTCAAGAAGCTTCTCATACGCAACACTCTCCACATCAATGAACTAATTTCCCCATTATTACAAGTAAGTGCTACTTGTTGATAATCTTCCAATGCAAGCTCTTCTAACAACTCATCCGTCAACTCATCCGTCAACTCATCCATGGTCTCTATCCAAAATGCTTGACCCTCTATTGTTGGCTTTTCCATGACCTTGTTGATGTCGAATTGGAGAACTATATTACCCAAATGAAGATATATTCTCCCCCTTCTCACATCTATGATAGCTCTCCCAGTTGCTAAAAACAGTCTCCCAAAGATGAGTTGATCCTTTGGCTCTTCGTCCATCTCCAACACAATAAAGTCGGTTGTTACCTCAATATTCCCAATCATAACCGGCAAGTTCTCTAACATTCCAATCGGGATCCTAACCGATCCATCCACCAATACCAAAGAGATTCTACATTGTTTATACCTTGTGGATCCTAGGCGTTTAGCTACCGAGAGAGGCATCAAGCTCACAGTAGCTCCCAAATCGCACAAAAAACGAGCAAACGATATAGGATCCAAAGCATAAGGTAAAGTTAAGCTACCCGGATCTCCAAGCTTCTTTGGTACTACCTTTCTTTGAGTGATAGCACTACACGCATGAGTCAAGACTACCATACCTTCAAAAGCTTTTGTTTTCTCCTTGATAGCATCCTTAAGAAACTTGTTGTATTGAAGAACCAACAAAAATTCTTCATTTATAGGCATGGTCACTTGTACCTCTTTCATTTGCTTGTCACATATGGTTCTATACTTCTCTATGAGTTGTTTCTTTAAGTGGCTCGAAAACAGTAGCTTAGGCTTATAAGGCGGTGGCACAAACAATGTCTCTTTCGAAGCTAAAATCGGGTCCTTCTCTAGAATCATCTTTTCCTCACCCTTTTCATTCACCTTCACTACCTCATCATCTTCCTCTTCCTCAATCACCGGTTCATCATCTTTGATCTCGATAACCACCTCCCCCTTTTGCTTCTCAATATCCTCATTAAGACCCTTAGAAAGAACTTCCCTAGATGGTATCTCTTTACCGCTTCTAAGTTTAATAGCATTGATGTACTCTTTCGGGTTAGATTCGGGTTTCCCCGGTAAAGTTCTCGATTGTCTACTTGAAGAAGATGCTACTTGAGCCAGTTGGTGATCCATATTTTTTATCTTCGAATTGAGAGCTTCAAACTTTGCATTTAACTCATTGTAAGAACAATCCACCTTAGTATGGATTTCCGCCATGTTTTTCTTCATCTCAGTAGCAACATTAGCTTGCCCCGCTAACATTTGTTGAAATGAAACATACCCTTCATATCAAAGTCTTGAGGAATGTTCCCTTGTTGTGGAAATTGATACCCTTATTGAACATTAGGAGCGAAATTAGGCTTGTTGTATCTCAAAGTTGTTATTCCCAACCAGCGGAGACCTAATATTATTGCGGTTTCCATGCACATTCGGTGCATCATAAGCTCCAATCACCCTAGCGGGTCTAGGTCCATGGTGAGGAATTTTCTCACCATCATCTCCTTGACCGTGTTGATTGTGGTCTTGGTTCCCACCATCAACGTGTGGATCTTGGTTCATCATACCCAAATGCTATAGATATTCTAACCTTTCTTTTTCATGTCTTGCTCTAGCGTTTTCCCTTCTTAACCGGAAAATGTCAACCACTAAATCAACCAAGTTCGCTTGATCGTGGCTTTGCAAGTTCATACTTAAAGTCAAAGAGAAAACCAATCCAAGACGATCAGATATCAAAGAAAGTAAAGACTTAGTCTCAAATAAATTCCAAACCCTAATGGCTATTGCTAAACTCCCTGGCAACGACGCCAAAAACTTAATAGATTATAAGTTTTAAACCCTTTGTAATCAACTACAAGCATATGGCTTGTCGTCGGAGTACTTGGGGATCGAATCTACGGGGAGTTTGTATTAACACACTAGGAATTCAAGTCTCTACGTAATCTAAGTAGTTAAGGATTAAGATTTTACTTCTAACAACCTAAATGTTCAAGCAAAGGAGAGAAGAAGCAAAGGGTGCAACAAATTTAAACTAAATAAGAACCTAAACAAGACTAGAAAATTTAACTAACCAAAGCAAGACATAAAAAATGCAAGATACTACTCAATTTCAAGACTAAATAAAGCAAGCAAGCACTTACCAACATTAAACGGTTCTTAAAACAATAGCTGAAGACGAGACTTTGGGTTTAGGTTCGATTCGGGTGATCAATAATCAATCCAACATGCTGTATCAATCACACTATGTTAATCCTTTAGTCTTAGGTCACTAATGTAAACTAGGCCACTTCCATGATCCTAATCCTACACTAATCTAGTAATTAACAAAGATTCTCATTTGTAATTACCAGACTAATATGCATTAATTCCAAGCCTAACTAACCACTTAGCACCCTAATCATCAACTCCCGTTGGCTAAGTATACTAATCATCAACTTCCATGATCATAATCCTACACTAATCTAGTAATTAACAAAGATTCTCATTCGTAATTAAAAGACTAATATGCATTAATTCCAAGCTTAACTAACTACTTAGCACCCTAATCATCAACTCCCGTTGGCTATCTTACGATATATGTTGTTCTCAAAATTTCGTAGGTTTACGGTAGGAAAAAGTTTCCTACAAAAATTTCGTAGGAAATTTCGTAGGATTTCGTGATTTTTCTTGTAATGGATGTTATGATGGATTTAGAAACCTATTTAATTAATGAGTCTGTTATTGAAATTTAGATCTATTTAAACTCATTTATTGAAAAAAAAAAACTAAAGAGACAATTGGAAATAAAAGAGTTCAATAAAAAGTTTTGTCCATCTATACCTTAATTTTTAAATTATCATTTTTGACTAAACTACTCTTATATCAAAATTTAGAAAATTTTAAGAGAAAAAAACTACAAAACCATGTTGATTGACAAGTATGAAAAAGATTTATGAAAACATATTTTTGATTTGGTCGCATATAAGTAAGTTTTTAGATCTTCCAAAAAGTGTAGAATTCGTTTTCTAAAATTTTGGTATGTTCTAAAACATTTAGAATACATATTCTACGCATTGTACATGTTCTGAAAATTTTAGAACATATATTTGTTCTGAAATGTTTAGAATACATATTTTACGAAATTTAGAATTCATATTCTACGAATTCTCTATGTTCTACGAAATTCAGAATACGTATTCTACGAAATCCAGAATATATCTTCTGAAAACATTTAGATTTCCTTAAAAATAGTAATCGAATCTATAAGAAAACAAAATAAATTTTATGAAAAATCGAATATATGATTAAGATTACATATTTATTGTTTTGATTACGTTCTAAAATTTTAAGAATACATTTTCTAATTATTTTTGAAAAATAATAATATCAAAATTGATTATGACCTAAAATTTGGTCGACTTGGCTTGAGTTTTTCCAATATCTATTTATTTTAATCCGTGATAATTATTTTTAGTTATAATATTTAAATAAATCATTTATTTTGGAACAATTAAAATTAAATTAATCATATATATATTGTCCTGTTTTTATTGGTTGAACTTTTTCTTTAATCTGAATTTTAATTTTAATTATTGATTAATCTTAAATATAGTTATTTAATTATTATTATCATAACTGATATATCATAGTTTTTACCCGTTTTTAGCCATGATATAGGTCTTGTTTTTAGAGTCCTTCTAGTGTTTTTGTAGTCTTTTTGAGTCTTTTCAGGTTTTAGCACGTTTGGAGCTTAATTGCAGCTTTTGGAGTATTTTGGAGCTTTTTGGCATTCGTTGAATAATTTTCCACCGTTGGATTGTGCTCAAATTTGGATACAAGACAGATCAATGGATTAGCTTTCATTTGGAAGTGGTTTGAGGCCATTCTAACGGTGCGATCAAAGGTTATGCCAGTTTTCGTGAACATAGTCCAGTCTGGCGAGCACAGAGTCCTGGTGTCGACCGACACCAACCCAGTATCGATCGACACCGACTACAGGAAAAGAAAACACATGATTTTACAAGTTTTAAGATTCTGCAACTTGGCCCAGAAGATTCTATTATTTACAATTAAGCTCAGAACGTGTTTTAGCATTATATTTAGGGTTTTTAACCACTTTTAGGAGGAGACTTGATTTTATTCATTATTCGGGTTTTGAGAGAGGGAGAGAAGTCATAAACTCTGTTCCTGAGAGAGAAGATTTTGAACCCTTGTTACTCTTTACTCTACTCTTATGCAATGTATTTTATTCATGATGTTTGCTTCATTCACTATATCTGAGTAGATTCCTTGTTAGGTTTAGGGTTATTCAAAGGTGTTCGATGAATTGTTAGGTTGATCTGAATTGATAGGAGAAATTCAATAGAGTTCTTCATCTAGACTTGTGATTACTGTTTATTCTAGCTTCATGACCTAGAATCTGATCTTAAGTTGTTTGATTGGCATGAAAGCGTGATTGATTGCCTGAACTAGTGTTAGATGAGCAAAAGACTTATTCGCAAAGAAATTTGGTTTAGGATTTTGTGAACAATTGAACCTGATCATTAATGCTTGTTTGAATTCATAGGATTGCAAAGAAATTTGGAATTCTAGGTTTAGACATAGATAATCTTCGCAGCGACGGTTGGTTGATTTTACATTTGTGTTTCAAGTTCAAGAACATTGCTTAATATCCTCATGACATTCTATTTGATCTGTAATTCTGATTTACCGGAAAATTTCCCTAGGCTTAGCGCTTTTCTTCCATTGAATTTCACAACTTTTATATTCTACTGTTTATTTCCTACATTACTTTGTTCGTTTAACTTAATTCGAATTCTATATTCTATTGAGTGATTTCTTGAGTCTTTGTGGTTCGACCCCTACTATACTGCAGCTACTGCTTTAGTACTCTTAGGGTATTAAATTTGAGCTTATCCAATTTTGGCGCCGTTGCCGGGGACTCTAAATTCGCCATTAGATTTTAGATTAGAGTTTCGACTAAGTTTGTCGGTATCGATCGATACCCAGCTAGTATCGGTCGATACTCGTCGTAATTTTCTTTATTTTTGTTACTTACGTGCTTTGACTTTTGTGTTTCAAGTGTATGTTATATGCTCAAATCTAATACCCTAAAGTATTTAAGCAGACGCTATAGTATTCTAGGGGTCAATCCACAAGGACTCAAGATAACACTCAATAGATTCTAGAATATGAATTAAGCTAAGCCAAATAGATGAAATTAAGAATAGCAAAACAATTAAAACAGGTAGTAATTCAATGGAGGAAAACGCTAGGCTTAGGGAAACTTGCAGGCAAATCAGAATTATCAAATCAAATCAATTGTCAGGAATAAATTAAGCTCCGCTTTCAAACTTGAAACAAAGATGTAAAGTAAACCAACTGTCGTTGCGAAAACTATCTATGCCTAAACCTAGAATTCTAAATTTCTTTGCAAATTCTATGAATTTAAACAAGCATTAACGATTAAGTTCAATTGTTTACAAAATCCCTAAACCAAATTTCTTTGCGAATAGGGCTTTTGCTCACCAAACACTAGATCAGGCAATCAATCACACTTTCGTGCCAATCAAACAACCTAACATCATATTCTAGTTCGCGAGGCTAGAATAAGCATTAATCTCAAGTCTAGGTGAAAAACTCTATAGATTATTCCCTAACAATTAATTCAGATCTAATAATTCATCAAATACCTTTAAGTAACCGTAATCCTAACAGGGAATCTACTCAGACATGGTGAATGCAATAAACATCATGAATAGAATAGATATCATATAATAAAATGAAGTAGAGTAAGAAATACAAAGAGGTTCAAGATTTCTTCTCCCAAAAACTCAATTGCAGAAAAACTCTATCTCCTCTAAAAACCAGTCTGTCCTCTAAGAGGCTCAAAAACCTAATTATATAGATAATCAAAACGTTTTTGGAGTTATCTCGAAAAATAAGGAAAACTTCTGGTTTATCTTCGGGTTGCTTCGCGTTCTGGTCACTGGCATCGACCGATACTGTAAGTGGTATCGATCGATGCTCGGTTCTTTGGTCGTGTCTCTCCAAAAGGGGTGGTGTCGATCGATGCTTCACAGGTGTCGATCGATGCTTGGCTTGTTCCCGAACTGCTTCAACTCCAGATTGCTTCAACTCCAGATTGCTTCAAAAGCTTCCAATATTCCAAATTAGCTCCATATGCGCCTATAGCTTGAAAAAAACCTGAAAGACTCTAAAACTAAAGAAAAGACCCAACAAAAAAGGACTTATATCATGATTAAAAGTGGGTAAAAACCATGATATATCAACTCCTCCAGACTTAGTCTTTGCTTGCCCTCAAGCAAACAGAAAACTAAACAGAGAAAGAGGTTTGAAAACATGGAGACTCACCTTTTTCTTGAGACATAGTAATGACCCTTTTTCCAAGCTTCCAGTTGTCACCTAAACAGTTTCAGATCGGACCACCATGTACTTCTCCTTAGACCATTGCAGTTTCCCATTATCCACTCATTATCTCACATCATCAATCATACTAAATCCTTCATTGCCGTTTCATCACTAATGTTGATATTCAGGAACCTTCAAGATTCTTCCTCATGCGATATCATGACTAGGGAACCACCCAGATTTTATACTTTGGTATTGATTTCCTCTCCCCCAGACTTATCTCTTTTTATGTTTCAGATTTTAAATTAAGCTTCGCATACACAAATCAAGGTTCGAGACGCGAGTATTGATGGTGATGGCCACCTAATCCCCGGTTCTCCCCTCTCAAAGTGTCAAAAGTCTTAGGCGAATAATGGGGTCTCTGGAAATGTTCCTACCCCTCGCTTCAGACTTTTGTGAGATCATTCCTTATCCAAGTAGAACAATGGGATCACAGGAAGTATTCCTAGCCCTCTACTCGGCGGAAATCATCTCATCTTTTATGCATTTTATGTATCATTGTGTGTTAGGGGAGATGTCTACCATATTTTTCAAACGCATGGGTTCCTTTGCCAGATATGAATGATGAATCAAGTTCAGTGAATACTAACCTCAGGAGTGAAGTGCAAAATTGGCTCAGGATTTAGAAGAAAGTTGCTGGAGACATGGGTGTTTCCTGGTCAACTGGTTAGCCTTTGGATTGTTCATTAGTCGATCTTAGAGCTGGTTCTATGACAATGGCTACTCAAAAATAAAGTCAGGATACTGAAATAAAGCAAAGGTTCATAAACTCTAACAGGTTTTGACTGAATAAAACAAATTTTGACTCAAAAACGACTGACTCTAAAAAAAACAAACACAATACCAGTGACTACCTCCCCCAGACTTAAACAACACATTCCCCAGTGTTATCTAACTCAGAGGAAGCAAATGAAAACACAAGAACAGAATGGCTGAGATTGGGCTCGAAGGTACCGTGGGAATGGGTGGGTATCGATCGATACAGTTGTTGGTATCGATCGATGCTCGTATCGTAACAACATAAGTCTCCTTTGGCTTCGGTATCGATCGATACTCTAAAGGTGTTGATCGATGCTCTTCTTCTGGACCTGGTTCACTTGAAGACGCAAGACAAAAACAAAACGAAAAGTCAAAATAAAAACGTATGTACAGACTCACCAGTGGGTTGCCTCCCACTAAGCGCTTGTTTAATGTCATTAGCTTCACCGTGACGGGGCTCAGGCGTCGGGTGGTTCGTAGAGAGACAGTGAATGCATCCGTGACAAATGTCTCATCTAAGGTGGTGTGTAAGCATTAACTGCATGTGGTCGACCAAGGAAGTGAGGAACAACATCAGGGCAGGACGGAAAATTGGGTGAGATACTTCGTTTTCCTGCACAGTCATCAAAAGAAACAACAAGCGCTCGACGAGAATCTCGCGGCTTGCTTAAGTGTGAAGTAGATGGAAACATATGATTGATGACATTAAGTGGTTTGGAATTGGAAAAAGATGGTGCGTACCTTTGCTTTCTCCGAGGTGTTTGGTGTGTGAGAGGTGGGAGTTGTTGCTCTAAATCAGCTGGCGGGCATAACGCTGCGTCGACCGACGCAATGTCTGAAACTCAAATTTCACCACTTTTTCTGTAGTTTAGCTCTGCAATCCTTGCCTCCACTGTAAAGACATCATTTTCTAGCAGTCTGGCATTAATTGGAGCCTCTTCCTCGAGCCTAATAGTACTGAAAAGACACTCCTCACTCCAATCCTTCAGTACATCACTCTTTTCAGAGCTCTTAACCAAATCTTCTTGAACAACCAGCTTGCTCATTTGCTCAGTATCGTCCAACACTTTGACATACCCAGCAGTAATGTCTTGTGAAAGCTCTGTGTTTGGGTCCTCGTCAATGGATATCTCTACAGAAAAGGTCTGTCCATCAATGATAGATCTCCTCCTCAGCTTGTCCATTTTAAAGCTCATGACTTCATCACCCAAATCAAGCTCTATATGTCCCTTTCTCACATTAATGATGGCACCAGTTGTTGCCAAAAATGATCTTCCCAAGATAAGAGGATCCTGAGGTTCTTCAACATATTCCAAAACCACAAAGTCTGTGGGAATCATACAGTCTTCGATCATTAGTGGAACATCCTCTAAGACTCCTTCTGGAAACCTTTTGGATCTATCAGCTAAGATGAGAGAGATCTTTGTTGGAACAAAATCGGTCATCCTAAGGCTTTCAGCAACAGAGAGAGGCATCAGGTTAATGCTAGAACCAAGATCACAGAGAGAATGAGGGAACCTCTTAGTTGAAATGGAACAGTTTAGTACAAAGCTTCCTGGATCAGGTAGCTTCTCTGGAATCCTACTCTGAATCATAGCACTGACATGTTCAGAGATTTTCACCTTCCTCTCTTTCCTTGAGACTGTCCTTTTCAAGAGGATTTCACTGATGTCCTTTGTGAGCAGTGCTGCTACCTCAGGACTCACACCATTGGTAACCATCCTCTTAGCATACCTCCTGAGAGCTGGTGAAGTCATGATGGCATCGACGAACTGGAGTTCAACAACCAACTTTTCTAGCATTGCTCTGCATCTAGCCTCTTCTATTTCTTTCTTAGACTTAGCAGGGGGTCGAGGGAAAGGAATATTTGGTACATAGACTCTCCCAACATGCCCTGTAGTCTGCTTCTGGTGGACTTTTGAACTGGTATCGATCGATACAGGGGGGTGTCGATCGATACTTGAGATTTTGCAACTTGTTCTGAAGAACTCTGTACAGGCAACGATCAATGAAGGGTGGTATCGACCAATACTGGGTGAGTATCGATCGATACTGGGGAAGTTTCAGGAATCTCATCGTCGTCATCGTCGTCTCCAGCAAGATCGACGAGCTGCTTAGGCGAGTAAGTCTTCTTCAACCCTGGAGCAACTTCTCTTCCACTTCCCAGAGTAATGGCATGAATGTGCTCTCTCAGATTCACCGTTTTTCCCGGAAGGAAACCATCATGTCTCTTAACAGTTTCTACAGTCTGAGCAACCTGAGTTTCCAACTTCTTCTGATAGATGTTCAGAGCTTCAATTTTTCCATTCAGATCAGTGTACAAAGCATCCATCTTTCCATTGAAATCAACCGTCATCTTTTGCTGCCCCTCAAGAATCTGTTCAAGCATAGTCTCAACTTTGCTTTCCTGAGTCTTGGGAGGTGGTGCCTGGTAGGATGAATTCCCATAGGTGCGAGTGTACCCACTGTTCT
>SMJT01000042.1:447945-522333 GCA_004349715.1 Crucihimalaya himalaica | reverse complement strand
CAAAAGCTTCCAATATTCCAAATTAGCTCCATATGCGCCTATAGCTTGAAAAGAACCTGAAAGACTCTAAAACTAAAGAAAAGACTCAACAAAAAGGACTTATATCATGGTTAAAAGTGGGTAAAAACCATGATATATCAGTATGCCTAATCGCGAAACCAGGAGAAACAAGAGCACTCAGCTAGTAAATCTTTCCAACGAGGAACTAGAACTTTTGGAACGCACAAAAGGGAGAACAAATAGGCTAGCAGAGATGAACAATCCAGTGATTTTGGTTCGTGATAATGTTGGAGCTTTGAGAGACCATGAGGGTCAATTGTGCAATGAGAGGGGACAAAGACTTGATGGAGATGGAAACATCATTGTCCCCCCAGCTGTTGTGAATGCTGGGAATGATGTGGTTGATCGTGGTAGGACAATTGGTGAGTACAGCAGGCCTGATCAGTTCTATGCCAATCGAGCAGCGATTCGTGTTCCTGCGTTTCAAAGGAATAACTTTGAGCTAAAACCTGCATACTTCACTCTTGTGGGTCAGCATCTTTTTCATGGTGTTCCTCATGAACACCCTATGGATCACATTGAGAGGTTTGAGGACTTGGTCACTAGCATCAAGTACAATGGAGTGTCCTATGATTTCCTCTTCTGTAAGCTTTTCCCATACTCTCTTGTTGGGGATGCAGCTTACTGGCTGAAGCAGTTGCCTCCGGGATCGCTGAGCACCTGGGAAGAGATGAAGAACGCATTTCTGAACAACTTCTACGATGATACGAGATCCAAGGAGTTGAGGAACAAGATCTCCCAATTCTCTCAGGGAGAAACAGAGGCGTTTAAAGCTGCTTGGGTGAGATTCAGATCCTATCAGAGAGATTGTCCACATCACGGGTTCTCACAGGTTCAGTTGTGTTGGGTATTTTCTTCAGAGGGATCGATTAGAGGTATCAGATGGCTCTGGATGCCACGAGTAATGGAAATTTCAACACCAGGTATCTTGACGATGCTTATGTGCTTATTGAGAACTTGGCATCTAGCAATAGCACCAAGAATGCAGACTTTGAGCGGAAGAAGCAGGCTGAGAATTTGGATGGATCGCAGATTGCTGAGGTTCAAGCCAAGTTGGATTCATTGCACAATCTTCTGATGGGTATGACGAAGAAGGCTGTACACTTTGCTGATGAGGTCAAAAATTTCGAAAAAGATAAAGTGGAAGACGTTAACTACATTGGTGGTGCTAGTTTTCAAGGTCAGAGATTTCAATACCAGCAGAACAACAAACCAGCTGGTTTTGGAACAAATCAGTATCTACAGAAACCGATGCAGATCAGCGATTACACTCGCACCTAGAGAGTTCATCTTACCAGACTTTTTCTCCTAAGACTCAGGAAAGCAAGGTTGAATCCATGCTTGAACAAATTCTTGAGGGACAGCAGAAGATGACAGTGGATTTTAATGGGAAGATGGATGCAAGGTACACAGATCTGAATGGGAAAATCGAGGCTTTCAACATTCATCAGAAGATGTTGGAAACTCAAATAACTCAGACTTCAGCAACTGTCAAGGAAAAGATGGTTCATGCACGTAATGAACATGTCAATGCAATCACCACAGGAGGTGATTTTGAACCTGATACGTCAGTGTCAACCGACACCACCCAGTGTCAATCGACACTAGTGCAGATAATTTCACAGGTCACCTCAAAAACCCTAGTATCGACCGACACCACTACCAGTGTCGATCGACACCAACCTGTAGAAACGACACAGATGAGCAGTATCGATCAACATTATTCTGGTGTCGACCGACACCCCCCCCCTCCGCAAACTGAGCTAAAAATTTCAAAAATACCCAAGATTGTCGAGGAAAGAGTCTACTTGCCCAAGATACCTTTCCCTCGACCTTCTAGGAAGACAAAGAAGGAAGTGGAAGACTGCAGATGCAAATCAATGATAGAAAACTTGATTGTTGAGCATCTTTCAGTTGTCGATGCTATCAAGACTTCACCAGCTCTCAGGAGGTATGCTAAGAGGATGGTTACCAATGGTATGAGTCCTGAGGAAGCAGCTCTGCTCACAAAGGACATCAGTGAAATTCTCCTAAAAAAGACAGTTTCAAGGAAAGAGAAGATGGTGAAAATCTCTGAACATGTCAGTGCTATGATTCAGAGTAGGATTCCAGAGAAGCTACCTGATCCAGAAAGCTTTGTACTAGAATGTTTCATCTCAACTAAAAGGTTCCCTCATTCTCTCTATGATCTTGGCTCTAGCATTAACCTGATGCCTCTCTCTATTGCTAAAAGCCTTGGGATGACCGATTTCGTTCCAAAAAAGATCTCTCTCATCTTAGCTGATAGATCCAAAAGGTTTCCAGAAGGTGTCTTGGAAGATGTTATACTAATGATCGAAGGTTGTATGATTCCCACAGACTTTGTGGTTTTGGAATATGTTGAAGAACCTCAGGATCCTCTTATTTTGGGAAGATCATTTTTGGCAACAGCTGGTGCCATCATTGATGTGAGAAAGGGACAAATAGAGCTTGATTTGGGTGATGAAGTCATGATTTAACATGGACAAGCTGAGGAGGAGATCTACCATTGATGGACAGACCTATTCTGTAGAGATTTCCATTGATGAGGACCCAAACACAGAGCTTTCAGAAGACATTACTGCTGGGTATGTCAAGGTGTTGGATGCTACTGAGCAAATGAGCAAGCTGGTTGTTCAAGAAGATTTGGTTGAGAGCTCTGAAAAGAATAATGTGCTTAAGGATTGGAGTGAGGAGTGTCTTTTCACGGAAGAGGCTCGAGGAAGAGGCTCTAATTAATGCCAGACTGCTAGAAAATGATGTCTTTACAATGGAGGCAAGGATTGCAGAGCTAAACTACAGGAAAAGTGGTGAAGTTCAAGTTTCAGACCTTGCGTCGGTCGACGCAGCATTATGCCCATCAGCTAATTCCAAGCAAAAACTCCCACCTCTCACACACCAGACACCTCGGAGAAAGCAAAGGTACGCACCTTCTTTTTCCAATTCCAAACCACTTAATGTCATCAATCATATGTTTCCATCTACTTCACACTTAAGCTAGCCGCGAGATTCTCGTCGAGCGCTTGTTGTTTCTTTTGATGACTGTGCAGGAAAACGAAGTGTCCCACCCAATTTTCCATCCCGCCCTGATGATGTTCCTTTCTTCCTTGGTAGACCACATGCAGTTAATGCTTACACACCACCTTGGATGAGACGTTTGTCACTGATGCATTCACTATCTCTCTGCGAACCACCTGACGCCTGAGCCCCGACACGGTCAAGCTAATGACATTAAACAAGCGCTTAGTGGGAGGCAACCCACTGGTGAGTCTGTATATAAGTTTTAATTTCAATTTTATTTCTGATTTTGTGTCTTGTGTCTGCACGAGAAACAGGTCCAGACGAACAATATCGATCGACACTAGTCAGTGTCGATCGATACCACATCCATGGAAAAGGAGCCTCTGTCGACAAACATCTGTTATCGCTCGATACCAGGCTGTATCGGTCAATACTGACCATCACACGAACGGTAACTTCTTTGTGTTTCATTCGCAGTCTATTCCTTTGATTCCTTTTGCCAACTCTAGACTAGATAACACTGAGGACAGTGTTGTTTAAGTCTGGGGGAGGTATTTGCCGACAACGTGTTTGTTTTTCTTAGAGTCAGTTGTTTTTCAGTCAATATTTGTTTTATTGAGTCAAAACCTGTTGGAGATTATGATCGTTTTCTTGAATCTATTGTTCTGACCTCGCTTTTGAGTGACCGGTGTTACAGAATTAGTTCTAGATCGACTAATGAAAAATCCAAAGGCTGACCAGTCAACTAGAAGACACCCATGTCTCCAGCAGAGTCCTTCCAAAGCATGAGCCAAATTATTGCATTTCATCGTTGTGGTTAGTGTTTATAGAGCTTGATTCATCATTCATATCTGACAAAGGAACCCATGTGTTTGAAAATAATGGTATACCTCTCCCTTTGCACACGTTGGTAAATAAGATGCATAAAAGATTAGATGATTTCCGCCGAGTAGAGGGCTAGGAAAATTTCCAGTGATCCCATTATTCTACTTGGATAAGGAATGATCACACAAAGGTTGGAAGCGAGGGGTAGGAACATTTACCGGGACCCCATTATTTATCTAAAACTTTTGATACATTGAGAGGGGAGAACCGGGGATTCGGTGGCAAACACCATCAATACTCGCTTCTCAAACCTTGATTTGTATATGCGAACCTAAAAAAATAATAAAGAGAACATAAAAAGAGATAAGTCTGGGGGAGAGGAAAACAATACCAAAAGTGTGTAATTTGGGTGGTTCTTTTGTCATGATATCATATGAGGAAGAGTCTAGAATGTTCTTGAACATTGGCTGCAGTGATGAAACTGGCGATGAGGGTTTGGTTGGATGATGCTGTGAGATAATGTGTGGAGTCTGGGAAGCTGCGAATATCTAGGAGAAGTACATGGTGGTTAGATTTAGAACTGGTTAGGTGATATTTGGAAAGCTTGGGAAAAGGGTCATTGCAATGTTTCAAGAACAGGTGAGTCTCCGTGTTTTCAAACCTCTTCCTATGGTTTGGTTTTCTGTTTGCTTGAGGGCTAGCAAAGGCTAAGTCTGGGGGAGTTGATATATCATGGTTTTTACCCGTTTTTAGCCATCATATATGTCTTGTTTTCAGAGTCTTTCTAGTGTTTTTGTAGTCTTTTTGAGTCTTTTCAGGTTTTAGCACGTTTGGAGCTTAATTGCATCTTTTGGAGTATTCTGGAGCTTTTTGGCATCCGTTGAATAATTTCCCACCGTTGGATTAAGCTTAAATTTGGATACAAGAAAGATTAATGGATTAGCTTTCATTTGGAAGTGCTTTAAGGCCATTCTAACGGTGCGATCAAAAGTTATGCCAGTTTTCGTGAAGACAGTCCAGTCTGGCGAGCACAGAGTCCTGGTGTCGACCGACACCAACCCAGTATCGATCGACACTGACTGCAGGAAAAGAAAACACGTGATTTTACAAGTTTTAAGATTCTGCAACTTGGCCCAGAAGATTCTATTATTTACAATTAAGCCCAGAACGTGTTTTAGCATTATATTTAGGGTTTTTAACCACTTTTAGGAGGAGACTTGATTTTATTCATTATTCGGGTTTTGAGAGAGGCAGAGAAGTCATAAACTCTGTTCCTGAGAGAGAAGATTTTGAACCCTTGTTACTCTTTACTCTACTCTTATGCAATGTATATTTTCATGATGTTTGCTTTATTCACGCTATATCTTGAGTAGATTCCTTGTCGTTAGTTTAGGGCTGTATTCAAGGTGTTTGCATGAATTGTTAGGAGGTTGATTGAAATTGATAGGAGAAATTCAATAGAGCTCTTCATGCTAGACTTGTGTCGATTACTCCTGCTTTATTCTAGCTTCATGACCCAGAATCTGATCTTAAGTTTATTGCATTGGCACGAACACGTGATATGATCCTGAGCAACAACAAGGAAGGAGAGCTTGAACCTGACAAGAAACATGAAGCCAATGGAGGATTTTTGGCAACCAAGAGAGCTAAGTTTTCAAAGGATCAAAGAAGGCATTGGCGTGACACAATCCAAGAGTATCAACAAATGGATTAAGTGTTGTATGGATCCCTTCAACGAGAATATGGAATCATCGAGATCACATCAAGTGGAGGATTGCTCAAGGGAATCATGGAATCAATCGGATCACTCTACCAAGTATAGAGAAGAAGTGAGTCAAACCACTCTGGTTTTGATTCAAACTATCAATGAATGGGTAAGTGATTCAATTGTACTATTTTTCCCTTGTCAAGTTTTGTCCCAATGGTTTTCTTGACAAAATTTTAATGAGGGCAATTGTTTCACTTCAACCATAAGCCCATTTGTTGAATAAATCAGCCCATGGCCCTTTGGATGTCCAAAGCCACGAAATTCAAAAGAAGGAGGAAACCATTTTTATCATTCTAACTTTAATTTCAAATGTTTATGTCATTTTCCGAGGTGTCTTGAGCTTGTTCCAAGACTCTCTCTCTTTCTTCTTTATATTCTCTCTTGAACTCTCTTGAGAACTCATCTAGACTTTTAATCAAAAACCTTTTCTAAATCTCTAGATCTTGTTGATGAGTAATATTCAACAAAACTTTTCGATTCTTTTGGTGAGCTATATCCTTGAGAATCGATGAGGAATACATCAAGGGCTTCCGCAACCTGTGAGACCGTTCGATCCACAACCTTTGAAGCAATTCGTGTGCTTGCAAAGCCTATCCAAAGCATACCCAAACCGTAGAGTGAGTTCCTTGGGAAGGATCGTATCAGGTCGGTTGTCAGAGCCACCACTCCACAATCTGCCCGGATTCAATCGTTCCATTCTTTCCCTTGCTTCTTATTTCATTTCTTTCCTTTTATGTGTCTGTTTATCATTGCTGAGTTCTCACATTTATAATTGATATATTTGCAGCCTATATCCTGAATCAAACCTGTTCTTTAACGATCTGTTAGAAAGGAAATCCAAGCAAAATCGTTTCCAAGAAGTGTTTTAGAGCGTTCTAGCAGTTTTTAATTTTCAAATCGTATTTTCAAGGGTCTAAGAGAACAATAGTATATCTAACTGTTCACTTTCGTCGGAATTTCAAAATTACATTGGCTGATAGATAACAATTGTTGAAATCAATCAACTGTTTTGGAACTAGGACGAGTCTAGTATTTTATTAAAATTGATTTCAGAATCTTTGAACCGTGATTTGGATATTTTATCCTGTTCGATCAATCTAAAAGTCATTTCGCGGTTTCTAGTTGATTCATTCATGATTTATCTTCAATCTCTGCATCTCTCACTTAGTTGTTTGAATCTTTGTGAGTGTATAACCTATCGTCGGAGTCGAAGAGAGTGGTAAAGCATGAGTAAAGTTCCCCGGCCTAAGACGTGAACTGAGTGAGTCCACTAATGCAACCACAAATCGACGCACGTCATCACTCAACTATCTACATGTAGCATGCTGTGACCGTATTGAACTTGCTCCTCTGAAGATACGCACCCTAGAAGACAAGAGAGACACACAAAGAAATCAATACGCGTCACATGGGTTGGTCTGCTCAGCAGCGCTTGGTCGAAGAGTTACCTTACGCACCGGCAAGAAAATCAAAGGACATCGGCCAAGGCTATAGCAATGCAAACGACAATCGGTTTAACGACCGCTGGAGCTCATCCGGAGAAAATCAACCGAGGACACCCCACCGGCCAGAGAATTAATGATAAGACTTAGGAGGATTGAGAGCTACGAATTCGCCCGTCTCTACGCGGAAAGAGACCACCGGACGCCTTCCCTCGAAATGGGCAAAGAAAGTAGAATTGGGTATTCGATTGCCAAAACTTCTCCACACAAAAGAAAAATGAGATTGGCATGCTTACTGAGGATTTTATTGTGACTATCGCCATTGATTGGCACTGGCGATCAAGCCTTGCTGACAATCGAACGCGGAAGCGCACACCGCAGCAGAATCCGTTGAGCACGCTGGGAAGAAATGTCAGCACCTACCTTAATGCGAAGCACGCACTTTGTTCATCTCACTTACACAGCCGAGAGCCTTCACCCACGTTTGAGAGGACTATCTCAAGGAATAGAGATGGCAAGATTACTTCCCAAGAAATGGAAAAAACTCTGCTGTCAAGGGAAACGCGAGACGAGACACAGTGACCGCCCACCAAATGGCAATGGTTTCTAGGTAGGTAATGAACCGAGCGGCAGAGCTACAAGACTGTATCGGAGGACTGCAATCATCTATCGCCACCATAAGGAGATGTTACATAAGGCAGATTATGCGGTGAAAAACATATTAAAAGAGAAGCTGTCTCTTCTCGCGCCTTCTCACGGTTGCTGGATCAGTTCCTAAACCGAGCTACCAAGTGATGAGAAGCAGATTTATCAAGCCACGACCAAGCCTAAACAGTTCGCACCTATTCAAAGTTAACAAAGTAAAAGCGAAGCTTCAGCGTCTACGGCTCGTGATGTGAGATGTTTCAAGTGTCAAGGCAAAGGACACTATGCGAAGGAATGTCTGAACCCAAAAGGATTATGGTTTTAATGGACAATGGAGATATTCAAGAGAGGGAAGAAGCCATCTATGACGAATCCGAGAGCATGAGGAAGTTGCTGGAGATAGGAGAGCCTCCTAGTAATTCAAAGAGCTTTGAACATGAATATCAAACCGACGAGCATGGAGCAAAGGAAGAACTTGTTTCACTCTCGATGCCAAGTCCAAGGAAAGGTGTGTAGTTCTTATCATAGACGGAGGAAGTTGCACCAACGTGGCAAGTGAAACAATGGTCAAGAAGCTTGATATGACCGTGAAGGAGCATCCGAAGCCTTATAGTCTTCAATGGCTAAACAATGAGGAGATGAAGGTGAAAGCCAAGTTTCGGTTCCTATAACCATTGGCAAGTATCAAGACGAAGTGCTGTGTGACGTTCTCTACCTATGGAAGCAAGTCATATTCTTTTAGGAAGACCGTGGCAATTTGATCGAAGAGTTCTTCATGACGGTTTCAAACATCGCTATTGTTTAACTACGACGGAAAGAAGATCACCTTGATACCCAATGTCACCACACGAAATTTATACAAGATCAACTTCTCCTCAAGCACAAGAGGTAAACAGGCTGTAAGTATAACTCCTAACTCTTCTATGGAAAATAAGAAGTGCTTTTTGATTGATTAAAACAAACTCCGCGAGTTCAACTAACCATGCACCGGAGCTTTTCAAATCCGAGTACGAAACCTTTTTTCTTTGCAGATATCTAGGCTGGAATCAAGGAGAAGAACAAAAGTAACCTCAGCCAAAGCTAGATCGATTCACAACTTCTGGTCCGGCAAGAAAGAATTTAACCAATCGATTTCTCACAAATTGATCAATCCTCTCTATAAGCATGTGAACTACTTGGTCTTCGATTGAGAGATGATTGGGCCAACAGTTTATGCTCCAGGTCTAATCATTTTCACCGACCAAATGGCCCTTTAGAAGAGATTAATCAAGACAAAAATCAGTTAGCACACCACAAGTCTCAACTGCCTTTGACAACTACACCTACCGCCGAAAGATAGCATGCGGAACAAAAGACACGACCAAATGATCAAATTCACTGATAGGTCAGGTAAGTTCTCTGGACTAAATACATATTTTTAAGACTAACAAACGTAGGTGTTTTGGTTGTTTGACCACAGCAGATTTTAAGTTGCTAATAACTTGCAAACCGAATCCGAGAAAAACCAAAACGTCCACAAAGAAATGGTAAGAAGATATAGCTATGGTCGTTCTGCCTTTGTGAACTCTAGAGAACTTGCACCATCTCCCAAAATCATCACAGACCAACCCAACATTCTTCAAGCCCAGCTCACAAGGTAGTACATTCTGATTTTAAAACTTCAATGATCCTAACTTAGTTTTTTTCCTTGCAGATTTTCGGATTTGAGGTCAAATCATTTTCAACTTGGGGAAGGATGATATGAACTCCTGAGCAACAACAAGAAGGAGAGCTTGAACCTGAACAGAAAACATGAAGCCATGGAGGATTTTTGGCAACCAAGAGAGCTAAGTTTCAAAGGATAAAAGAAGGCATTGGCGTGACACAATCCGTTGGAAGATTGCTTAAGGGAATATGGAATCAATCGGATCACTCTACCAAGTATGGAGAAGAAGTGAGTCAAACCACAATGGTTTTGATTCAAACTATTCAATGAATGGGTAAGTGATTCAATTGTACTCTTTTTCCCTTGTCAAGTTTTGTCCCATTGGGTTTTCTTGACAAGGTTTTTAATGAGGCAATTGTTTCACTTCACCATAGCCCATTTGTTGAATAAATCAAACCCATGGCCCCTTTGGATGTCAAAGCCACGAAATTGTGAAGAGGAGGAGCCATTTTTATCATTCAAACTTTATTTAAATTTTATGTCATTTTCGAGGTGTCTTGGAGCTTGTTCCAAGACTCTCTCTTCTTTCTTCTTTATATTCTCTCTTGAACTCTCTTGAGAACTCATCTAGACTTTTAATCAAAAACCTTTTCTGAATCTCTAGATCTTGTTGATGAGTAATATTCAACAAAACTTTCGATTCTTTTGGTGAGTAATATCCTTGAGAATCGAATGAGGAATATCAAGGGCCTTCCGCAACCCTTGTGAGACCGTTCGATCCACAACCTTTGAAGCAATTCGTTGCTTGCAAAGCCTATCCAAAGTCATACCCAAACCGTAGAGTGAGTTCCTTGGGAGGATCGTATCAGAAAGCGTGATTGATTGCATGAACTAGTGTTAGATGAGCAAAAGACTTATTCGCAAAGAAATTTGGTTTAGGATTTTGTGAACAATTGAACCTGATCATTAATGCTTGTTTGAATTCATAGGATTTGCAAAGAAATTTGGAATTCTAGGTTTAGACATAGATAATCTTCGCAGCGACGGTTGGTTGATTTTACATGTGTGTTTCAAGTTCAAGAACAGTGCTTAATATCCTCCTAACATTCTATTTGATCTGCAATTCTGATTTACCGGAGAATTTTTCTAGGCTTAGCGCTTTTTCTCCATTGAATTTCACAACTTTTATATCCTGCTGTTTATTTCCTGCATTACTTTGTTCACTTAGCTTAATTCGAGTCTTAATATCTATTGAGTGAATTCTTTAGTCTTTGTGGTTCGACCCCTACTATACTGCAGCTACTGCTTTAGTACTCTTAGGGTATTAAATGTGAGCATATCAATAACATATTGAATTATTTTATCATTATCATAATTGTTTGTGTTAAATTTATTATCATCTAAAATTTGAATAAATATCAAAAATATTTTTATTTATCTATTTTTTCTTTTAATATGAAAATTAATTTTAATTTTAATTAATATTTGTTAAAAATTAATTAATTAAATTATGATGCAAATGTTCAATAAGAGGTTTTGGGTTTGGAGGTTTATCTAAAATCCTCTTTTCCATTTAAAAGTTTAAGGTTGTAATTATAAATTTAATTTTATGTAGAATTGAGAGCATAATTGAGTTTTCATTATTATAAAATATATTTGACCAAACTTATCAAAATATGTCATAGAAAGACAAATTGATCTAAAAATATTATTTATTTCCAATTTTCCCAAAACTGAATGGAGTTATATGGATTTCCCTATTTAAGTCCATATATTAAATGGATAAACCCACCTAAATGGGTACCCGTTTATTTCACTGATACAACATAGTTTTGTGCTTCTTCTCACTTGTTGTTCTCAATTTTTCTCAATTCTTCGTCTCTTCTCCCTCGTTGATTCTAACTCAATCTTAGCTTCGTGATATTGATAACGTAAATACATAATTCGATTAGAGAAGAGTAAAGAGAAACAACGATTCAGACTGACGTTCTTAAAACGAGAATCTGACTTACAAGTGCTAGACCTAAAGCTCGATTAAAGGAAAAACAACAAGAACAATCAATTTCGCATATCAAAATGTGCTTTGCAATGCCGTCTTCCTTATAGCATTTTTCTCTCTCCTCTCACACTCTCTTCATTTCGATAACAACCTTAAACAAACCCAAATTCTTCCCCCTGCCTGTTAAAAGACGCCACGTATCTTCTTTTGTCTCTCCAATACCCAGCTGCCATGATATCACTCCTTCACTTATTTATTTACCACTTTGTTTTACTTTACTCTGCTTCATTTACTATATCAAAACTCCCCTGCCGAGAGGACCTTGACCACAAGGTTCAAAAGTTGGATACTTTTTGAGGAGATCATACAAATACTCCCAGGTAGCCTTTTCATCTGTCTAATTCACCCCACTTCACCAGCACCATAGTAGCAGCCTTACCTTGCATGTTGACCATTTTCCTTTCCAAAACTGCCTCAGGTTCCTTAGTCAACACATCCTGCAGAACTGTGGGTAATTGTGTAGAGGTAGTAACGTTGCCAATCCTCTCTTTTAACTGAGACACGTGAAAAATTGGGTGCACACGAGAAGTTTGTGGCAATTCTAGCTTATATGCTACCTTTCCACACTTGTCTAGTATCTTGTAAGGCCCATAGTACTTAGGTGCCAATTTCTGTGTTGCTCTTACAACCACTGACTGCTGCCTGTAGGGCTGAAGTTTGACATAAACATAGTCTCCAATATCAAATCATCTTTCAGTTCTGTGTTGATTGGCAAATAGTTGCATTCGATGTTGGGCTCTCCACAGGTGGAATTTGAGTATCAGAATCATCTTTTCCCTTTCTTGTTAACAGTTGGCGACCGCTGCGACTTTGGATTCACCTGGTAGATAAGGCAAATGCAGCGGCAGTGGCTGGCCATACACGACTTCAAATGGAGTCACTTGCGTTGATGTATGAAAACTAGTGTTGTACCAGAACTCTGCTAGGGGCAGCCACTTACTCCACATGTGAGGGCGGTCACTACACATACACCGGAGGTAGGTTTCCAAACACCTATTGACCACTTTAGTTTGACTGTCACTCCATGGGTGATATGCACTAGAAAAGTTGAGAGAGACTCCCTATAGTGTAAACAACTCCTTCCAAAATTCACTGAGAAATACCGTGTCTCTGTCTCTCACTATGGTCTAATTAAATCCTTGAACACATTGTTCAGGAATACTTGTGCCACTGAAACAACTGTGTAAGGGTGTTTGAGTGCCATGAAATGAGCCGCTTTACTCAGCTTGTCAACCACCACAAAAATAACAGACTTTCCAAAAGAGATGGGGAGTCCATCTATGAAGTTCATCGAAATGTCAGTCCAAATGTTTTCTGGAATTGGCAGAGGTTGAATCAATCCGGGACTTGCAGCCGTGTCATACTTGAACTGCTGGCACATATCACAACTTCTAATATACTGATGAATGTCCTTGGCCATCCTTTTCCAGTAAAAGACCCCTTTCACTCTTTGTTGAGTTGCATCTCTTCTTGAATGACCTCCAATATCGGAGCAGTGCATCCACTTCAGAATTGTATCTTTTAAAGAAACCATTCTGGAACCACAATCTTACTCTTCCTCCTCAAATCATTTTGTGTCCATGAATATTGCTTCTTAGCTTGCGAGTCTTTCTTAATCTGTTCAATCAGTTCCAAACATGCAGCATCTGTTTTATAACCAACCTTTATCTGTTGGATCAAGTCACGATCCATGACTGACATAGCCATGTGCAAAAATTCAGCTCCTTGCACCCTGGATAAGGCGTCAGCCACTATATTCTCCTTTCCCTTCCTGTACTGAATCTCATAGTCAAATTCCAGCAATTTTGGAAGCCACTGTTGTTGTATGGGTGTGTTTAGCCTTTGCTCCAGCAGGTACTTTAAACTCCTCTGATCTGTTTTGATGATAAAGTGGTTTGGCAATACGTAATGCCTCCACTTTTGAACCACAAACACCACTGCTAGTAGCTCTTTTTCGTAAATAGATAAGTGAATCTGTCTTCCCTTCAAGTGCATGCTCATGTAAGCTAGTGGGTGATTCTCTTGCATCAACACGGCCCCAATGCCTTGTCCACAAACATATGTCTCAACTATATAGTGCCCCAAATACTCCACTCTATCTGTAGCAAATCCGCATTTACTCTGCTTGGCATAAAGATGATTCAGCCTCATTATCTGAAATACTTCCTTCAAGTGCACCAAATGGAGTTCTAACGTTGGGTTTTATATGAGGATGTCATTAAAGAAAATGAGGATAAACTTTTTAAGATGCTCTTGAAACATTGTTTTCATTAGGTTTTAGAAGGCGGCTGGTGCGTTGGTCAACTTAAACGGCATTACCAAATACTCAAAATGGTCGTTGTGGGTCTTGAATGCAATTTTATGAACCTCTTTTGGATCCATACGCACATGATGGTATCCTTCCCTTAAGTCAATCTTTGAATAGATAGTGGAACCTCCCAATTCGTCCATCAAGTCTTCTATGGTATAGGAAACCTGTCTTTCACAGTCATGTTGTTCAATCCTGTAATCCACGCACAGCTTCCATGTCCCCTCCTTCTTCTTAATCAGCACCACTGGTGAAGCATAAGGACTGCTACTAGCTTGAATAGTGCCATTAGACTTCATCTCTTGCACTATATTATCTATCCCATTCTTATGATACAGTGCATATCTGTATGGCTTCTAATTGATAGGACTAGAACCCTCCAGCAAGGGTATCTTATGGTCGTGGTTCTGTCTAAATGGTGGCAACTCAGTAGGGACTTCAAAAATATATGCATACTCCTCCATCAATTGCTCCACTTCTGCTACAATCATGTGATTCTGCTGTTTAGCTTCCAAAAAGCAAAATTCCACTGATTCTTCTTCCATCACTTGCTGCACAAAGATCATTGACAACTGAACCTATTCTTCTTTAAGTTTATTGAGTTTAATAGCTTTCACCTCTCTCACAGACCCCTGTTTAATTCCATGTAAACTGATCCTCTTATGTCCATGTTGAACTGCATCTCCAACTTCTTTAAATCGCAAGTAATTGGTCCCAAATTTTCTAACCACTGAATGCCTAACACCATGTCACAACCACCTAAGGGAATGACCATGAAATTAGCCTGAAATTTGGTTTCCCTCAACTCCCACTTCAATTTTTCAATCCTTGCATCTACTCCCAGCTTACGTCAATCCGCTATAGTGACCCTTGTCTTTCCAGCTGGTGTAAGGGTGCATTTCAGCCTTTCAGCTACCTTTGTATCCATGAAATTATGAGTTGAACCCGAGTCAATGAGTATAAACAATACCTGCTTCCCATACTTTCCCTTCACTTTCATGGTAGTGTAATCAGTGAGTCCTGAAACTGAATTGACAGAAATGTGGGCAATATCTCTTACCTCCTCTTCTTCCACTACTTCTTCTGCATTGAAAAACTCCTCTCTGTTTTCATCCTCAGCTTCCAGCCAAAATAACTGTTTTTGCTTGTGTTTGGCAAAGTGTTCAGGGGTACACTTCTCATCACAGTAGTAGCACAATCCTTGTGCTCTCCTTCTGCTCATCTCATCATTAAACATAAACTTCTGGGGTTGAGTGACCTGCTCTCCCTTCTTCTCTTCTTTAGGCCATGTCTTTCCCCTAGGTTCACTGTCAAACTTCTGATTATTGTTAGTGTTGTAGTTACCTCCTATTCCCTTACCACCAGACCAACTATGTGATGTAATTTACTTTTGCACCTGACCAGTTCACAGAAGTGTTTTTCCTTGGGTGTGCCTTCTCATACAACCTGCCCAAGAGGAAACATTGGCATACAGTGTGTGGCTGAAACATTCTGATGTGCATTTGCGTGTCAGTCCTCAACCCTGTTAGATAGGCACTAACCAAGTACTCTTCTAGCAGATCCACCCTCATTCTGATCGCCTCATATTTCTCATGGTATGCTACGATCCCCTCAGTTTCTTGTAACTGTTTTAGCTCTGCGATCGGGTCATCTATGATCTCCGCAAAACGTTCTTCCAACAACAGCTTATATGTTTTCCAGTCATACATCACACTCCTACCCAAATCAGTCTTCAACAAGGCCCGATTCCAAGCCGCAACTACTCCATTTAGATGAATGGAAGAAACTTTTACCTTAAGATCTTCAGGTGTATGATCTAAGGAGAAGATTTGATCAGCCTTGAAAATCCACTCCATTACTCTTCCTCCATCAAAACGAGGGAAATCGAGCTTCGTCAGCCTTGTAACACCGGAATAGTCACTTTGTACCACTGATCTTCCACCTCTCACCAAATCTGGTGACTGATTCAATTCGTCCGACACTCCCGATCGTCCATGCGTCGAACGATTAGGTGGCTGAGAGCTTCCCGGAGGTTCGTTGTACCCTTTGTCTTCAAGCAACCGGATCGTCGTGAACATCTCCGCGATGCTCTTGTCTAACTTTACGTTATGTTCCCCGATCGCATGTTCTAGCCGTGAACCCAACGTCTCCTCAGTCTCACGAACCACAGCTTCTTTCAACAAGGTCTGAGATAAAGTTTCTGCCATTTTTGTTGTTTTCCGAAGATGGTTAACTCTGATACCTTTGATAACGTAAATACATAATCCGATTAGAGAAGAGTAAAGAGAAACAACGATTCAGACTGACGTTTTTAAAACGAGAATCTGACTTACAAGTGCTAGAGCTAAAGCTCGATTAAAGGAAAAACAACAAGAATGTGCTTTGCAACGCCGTCTTCCTTATAGCACTATTCTCTCTCCTCTCACGCTCTCTTCATTTCGATAACAACTTGAAACAAACCCAAATTCTCCCCCTTTCCTATTAAAAGACGCCACGTATCTTCTTTTGTTTCTCCAATACCCAGCTGCCACGATACCACTCCTTCACTTATTTATTTACCACTTTGTTTTACTTTACTCTGCTTCATTTATTGTATCAGATATTGACCTCTTTATTGATATTCAGGGTTTCGATTCACGACCTAAATCGAAGCTGGTTTCAATCTCTCACTTTATCCGGTTTCAATCTCTCTGTTGAGCTTCACCCATCTCTCTATAAGCAACCAAGGAGCTCATATTTGATCTCTACTGTATCCGATCTGGTTTTTGATAGGATCTAGTCCTGTTTTCGAACAACATTACGTTCTTATTCTTCGATCCGCGTGAAATTGAGTTCGTTGTACAATAATATACATGTGAACATTGTATTTTTCTGTGTTTTGGGTATTGCTGCCAAATGCCAATCGTTGAGCAAATGTGGTTTCAAATAGGCAAAACTATATTTTCTACCAAGTAAAGTGGTTCGCTGATTGATAATGCACATACAGTTTTTGATTGATTCATTGCTCAACAGGTTAGGATTGCATAGATCTTCAAATGTTCGTGTGGTTTTAATTGGTGAAGATTAGAGTTTATGGTTGGAAAAAAAAAAAAATATATATATATATATATATATATCGATGGTTGGATTTTTACTTTCTTTTTTGACTTTGAGAAATTTGTGATTAGTCACTTTGATGAAAGTATATTTACAATATTGATAAAAGTGTATACACTAAGATTAATGTAAATTCAGAAATAATAATAATTGTGTAAGATTAACTTTAATATAAAACTTTAACAAAAAAACATAAAATAAATTAATAATTAAAACAAATAATAACACAACGAAAACAGTATATTAAGTATAATTATCAATTAGCAGATAATGATTAATAGCTAATTTTGTATTAAAAATCACATATATCTTAAATGGATAATGTAAGTTTGGCAAAGTTATATGATCATGGTTATATGAGTTTAAAATTTAAACGGATTTATATGGGTTAAGGGATAAATGGGGTTGGATTAAATGGGATGGGTAAACCCATGTTAACATCTATAATCTGAACTATCTTATAGAACTGGAACAGCTTGGCTACACATTCATTCATTCATGATGAAGTTGATTGCGTGAACATGTTCAGTTTATTGTCAAAAAGTGACTACAATGGTGAATCTAACTCTTGTCTTTAAAAAGAACAAAACGCCATGGTGTGATGATGATTCAAGGAGAAAGAAGCAGAATAGATCAACAAAAAGAAAAAGCATGGATCACTCCCTGCAAGATTCTCAGATAACAAAGAATGGTGGATCTGCTGAGAACAGTAATCAGAGGCAACGCAAGTGTCAACTTAACAAGTGTGAGATTCCAGTGATTATTAAGATAGAGACAAACAAACAGTGATTATCTAGATTCCAGTGTCGTTGTGTCGGAGTACAATTTTTTGTTTAATTTGTGTGATCGTGCTCGTTGCAGTCTTATATAGGCGTATTTGAACATGTATGAAGTCTATCTTTTTGAGTATATATGACAATATTTGAGAATAACTCTGTCTATATTATTTGCACAATGTCTTGCTTTCTTGTTTTCATATCATCAATAGAAAGATTCTCATATGGAAAGAGTTACATAAGAAGTCCCTATGTCAACATTTTTTAATATCAATAGAAAGAATCTTACACAGGTTTGTGTCTTGATCTGTTCTGTTTAAGACGGAAGTTACTATAAAATTACATAAAATTTTGATACAAATAGGAGCAACTCCATGCAGTAACATGTTCCAGCAACGCTCATCCAAATACCCATGTAAAACCCATTGAAGTCCAAGAAATGCTCTTCAAATTCTCCAGCAATCACGTTTACATGATGAAGTTACTTATCAGTAAGACACAGACGCATCACTGGAATGGGATTGAATAAAAACATTCGCATGAGATCAATTAATGTCTTGGAATCAACATTGTGTTTCAGTTGTGAAGACGTATGAAAATACATCTTGCATTAACTCAGAGAGTTCTACAACTTTTTGTTGTTCTCCTTCCGTTCGAGAAGATATTTTCCCTGAAAATGATGATGAACACAAACGAGCTTCTCAAGATGGCCAAGAAATGGGAATAAAGAACATCACTAAAAAGGAAAAGACTCTCATTTCAAAGATCATATACTACTACTCGCAGCTCAATCGCTATAGAGACAAAGAACACTTTGCTTTTCCGAAAATTTACCTGAGCAACTCTGTTTTCCAAGAGCTCTTGAATATCTTTGAAGAAGAGATTGGCCTCCCGAATGGTGGACCAATCACCTTGCCTTTTGATCCGTTATTTTTGGAATATCTCAACAAATTGATCAAAGACGAATAAATAGAGACATAGAAAATGAACTTTGCAACCTCTAGTGCTAGATGCGCTTTACAATGTTCTTTGCAACCACCAGAACCACAAAGTAACACTACTAATATAGTACAAATGATTAACTTGATGAATAAACTTAATGACAATCTCTACAACATCTATTAAAACACAATTTTCTTCCAAAGTTTTATATCTTTTCTAGATGAAATTTCTCCAGCTTGATAGATTCTCATGGAAAATGGTCAAGAACCTTGGAAATCTGCAGGAATGAACTTTTAAGAAAAACACTTTTTAAAAAAAAAAATGAAGATGAACACAAAGAAGCTCTTGAAAATGGCAAATAAATGGCAAGAGAGAGCAGCCTTAAGCAGGAAGAAAATCACATTTCAGAGATCAAATACTAACGCAACTACCGTAGACAAGGGCTATTTTGTCGTTTACACGGCGGATAAAGCACGCTTTGTTTTCCTAATTACTTACCTTGGCAACTCTGTTTTTCAAGAGCTCTTGGAGATCTCTGGAGTAGAGTTTGGCCTCCCAACCGGTGGACCAATATGTTGCCATTCGATTCGGTTTTCTTAAGAGTATCTAACCAATTTGATCAAACGACGAATGGATGGAGATACAGAAAAGGCTCTGTTAATGTCAATCTGTACTGCTAGATGTTCTTTACCCTGCTCTTTTCAAAAACAAGGACACGTGCTTGTATTTTAGAGAATTAGTGTGTGACAATTTCTGCGTTTGTAAATATTCTTAGAGCATCTCCAAAGTTAGAAACCCATATGGGTTTATCCAAGAAAAAAATTATTATTCTTTAATTATTTGTTTATTTTTTTTAAGTTTTATCCAATGAGAATATAACAAATGTAAAGTGAGGAAGGTATCTAGGAGGAGAGACGTTTTTCTTCCATGTTCATCACTTTTCCAATTTTTTTATACTACTTTAATGAAAGTTTTTCAGTGAGAAATCACTAATAGAGCTGCGTTTATGTATTAGATCAGACAAATAATTTTAAAAATACAAACCATTATTTTGTCTCTCATTTAAAATAATGTCTCCTCAAAATCTATTATCACTGTAAACAAAAACTCTGAATGGTAACTATGGTGCACCGCACCGCATATATATATATATATCAAAAATTTATATATACACATATATATATATATATCTATATGATTTTGTTATTATTTAAATCACACTATTTTTTTTTTTGTAATTGTTATGCATGTTACTATTTAGAGCTAAAGAATGAAATTCGACATCAGACACTGTTTTGCTTTGAATATTTCTGTCATAAAAAGTGGTGCAGTGCATGGTTAACAAAGTTCATTCAAAACAATCCATCATTCAATTGTCCGTACAGTGATGAAATGTGAAACTTAAGTAAAACTTTAGTAGGAATAGCTGAAAAATATAAAAATAATAATTGTGTAGATACATTCGTATACGTAGGTGATGGGTCCAAACATGACAATGCTACATACAAATAGTCTTATTAGACGATGTGCAATGGCATGTTGAAAAAAAATATTCAACAGTTGAAACCATTGTAATCAAAAAGAAAAATATGGATAAAGTGGATTCACAATAGTTAAAAAAAATCAACACGTTGTTTTAGAGATGGACTTGACAAATGTCAGCATTTTATTGGATCAAAATTTTTTATTAAAAATATAAGAAAATAACTAAATTTTGATCGGTGGTTGAGATTTAAACTCAATTATTTGATGATAAATCAACATATTTATATTTTATTTTTATACTAAAATTTATTATTTTTCAAACTTGTACCTGGTTGTTGCCACCAAGTCTCTTGCTCCTATTAAGCTATAAATAGAGACTTGTTTCATTTCATTTGGATACAAAAAAAATCTCATCTTTTATGAAATGGATCCCAATAATAATCTTTCAAACACCCAAAATCCTTCTAATTATCCTTTTAACTACCCAAATCCCAATAATTACCAATTTCAATCTTTCAATCAATCGCAAAATATACCAAATTATGGTTTTCCACCAAATTTCTTCATACCATCACCCATTCCAAACTATCCTCTATATTATAGATCGATGATGCCATACCCATCTCAACCACCTCCTAATTCGTTTACTCCAACAGCCAATGAAGTTGTTTCAAATGTTGGAGCAAATGAATTTCCCGAATTTTCTACACAGATGACTCTTGGTAGTATGAGTGGTGCTAATGAAGCCAATCTGAATGCAGAAGTGTTCTTGGGAGAAACCAAAAAAGTGAAGCTTTTTGGGGTAAAATTGCTGATTATTGTAATGAGCATTGCTCTTTTCATCATCCACGCGATGGAGATTCGTGCAGAAATCATTACAACTACATAAACAAAATATTGAGCAAGTGGATTGGTGCTTATGATAAGGCTAAGCGTATGCAACAAAGCGGGTGGTCTAAGAATGATGTGTTAGCAAAAGCGCAGAAATTATATTCAAGTGAAAAAAATGCTCAATTCAATTTAATGTCAGAATGGCATGTTGTCTGTGATCAACCATGTTATGCTAGTCAGGTAGGAGGAAATACGGGCTCTGAAAGCAGTGGATCTAAGAGATCCCGTGAAAGTGATGGAAGTGGTTCAAGCTCTGTAGGATCTATTGCTCGTCCAATGGGAAGGGATGCAACAACAAAAAAAAGGTAAAAAGAAAATCAAAGACGAATCTATGGAAGTGATCAAAGAAGAATGGAATGAATACAAACAATTGAAAGAGAAAGAGTTGGAGCGATTGGAGAAAATAGTCGTGCAACAAGAGTAGGCTAATCAACTGATGAAAGAAAAAACTCAAGCTAAGAAGATGAAAATGTTCATGAAATTAAGTGAGAAAGAACATATTGATGATCGAAGCAAAGAGTTGTTGGATAAGTTGAGCCACGATCTGTTTGGAAACTAATAATTTGGCTTTGTTGTTTTAGTCTTTATTATTATATGCTTTTATTATGTGTGTTGTTTTCTATTTTAATCATGTTTGTTGTTTTATGCTTTAATAATTTATGCCACTATCTACTTTAATAATTTTTGTTGTTTTCTGCTTTGTTTGGAATCCGATGCTTTCAATAAATCTCTTTTAATAATTTTTGTTATTTTCTGCTTTGTTTTGGAATCCGATGCTTTCAACAAATCTCTTCTAAATGGAGATTCATTCTTCATTTCATGTACCGAAACCACCAAATCTCATACTAAAAAAAAAAACCATCAATGGATCCATCTAAATTTTCTTTTGATATAGAAGCTTACAAAAAGCAGTCTGAAATTGAAGAGAGGTATATCATCAACCGGTTTAGGGAGCGTCGAAACAAAATAGAGGAAGACTATGCACCTCGTAGCAAAATAAAATATTTCAAGAGGGATCATGTAGCAGCAAACCAGAGATTGATTGATGACTACTTTGCCAATCAACCTACATATGAAGATGCAATGTTTCGAGGGCGATTTCGAATGCGAAAACATGTTTTCCTTCGGATTGTTGGGGACCTATCAAGCATCGACAACTACTTTACACAACGAGTTAACGCGGCCAATAAAGAAGGTATATATCTCCATTAGCAAAATGTACAACAGCAATGCGAATGTTAGCATACGGTGTGGCGGCAGATGCGGCAGATGCGGTCGATGAATACATCAAAATAGGAGGTACTACAGCGTTGGAGTGCTTGCGAAGATTCTGTAAAGGAGTTATACAATTGTATGAGCAAGTGTATCTAAGAGCTCCAAGTGAAGATGACTTGCAAAGAATTTTGCATGTAAGTGAAATGCTGGGATTCCCAGGGATGATATGGAGTATTGATTGTATGCACTGGGAATGTAAAAATTGTCCTATATCGTGGGAAGGTCAATTTACTCGAGGAGATAAAGAGACCACCACTGTTATTCTTGAAGCAGTTGCATCTCATGATCTATGGATTTGGCATGTATTTTTTGGATGTCCAGGAACATTAAATGATATTAATGTTCTAGACCGTTCACTAGTTTTCGATGATGTTGAAAATGGAAATACTCCAAGGGTAAAGTTCTTCGTGAACCAGCGTCCATATGATATGGCATACTATCTAGCAGATGGTATTTATCCTTCTTATCCAACTTTCGTCAAATCAATTAGGCTTCCTCAGAGTGAACCAGGCAAGTTATTTGCAAAACATCAGGAAGGATATCGGAAGGACATCGAACGTGCATTTGGAATGTTGCAAGCATAACCTATTTGGCTATCATCATGAAAACATGTATCATATTGCATAATATGATTGTCGACGATTAACGAGATACCTATACTCAACATTGGACCGATTATGATCAATCTAAGGCAAGTGGGTCTAGTACACCGCAACCATTCTCGACTGAGGTGCTACATGTATTTGCAAATCATGTACATGTTAGATCCGAATTGCATGATTCAAATATACATCACGAATTGCAAGCAGATCTAGTCAAACACATATGGGCAAAATTCTGAATGTTTCGTGATTTAAATGTTTTTTAAGTTGTAATGTAAGAGTTTTATGGTTTGTGAGTGTAATATTGTACTAATTAAGTTATGAGTGTTTTAATAAAATTTAAGTGTGTTTTAATAAAAATGTGGGGTAGAGTGTTGAATTTTATTAAACAAAACTATTGTAGTGTATAAAAGTAAAATGTATGTTGAATGATTAGGTGAAAGAGAGAGAAAATGATGTAGATAAAAAAAGTAGAGTATTGAACGTTGAAACCATTGTAGATAGTCTTATATGTCAATTATTGCGGCTCATAGTTATGTGTCTTGGTGCCTGTCTCTCGTGTTTTTGCTATGCAGAGTAAAAAAAAAAAAATGACCAAAATGACAAAAATGAAATTGATATATTCATGATTCCATAAAACCAGAAAATTTACGTCAGTTTCTTATAAATAAAAACATTAACGAAATGTATGTGATCAAAGTTCAAAGTTCAAACTTCAAACCATAGATGTTGTTAGACGTTTTACAGCTGTCCATGGAAATAATAATTTGTTATACAGCTGTCCGAAAATGGAAATATCAAAATCTAAAACATCAAATATCTAAAATGTAAACCATTGAAAAGATTCAGAAAATTTGAATACATCTGATTCGTATCTGGTATCTGGTATCTGATTCAACAAAACCAAGGTCTATTCCTTTGTTAGAAACTTAATAAAGATACAGTATATAATAATATTATATCTAGTCGTAATCATAGGTCCACACATAAATATTACGAAATAGAGCTATAGAACCGAAAAGGTAACGCAAGCCTGATTGGAGATCGAATCAAATGCCCTATAAGTGTCGAAACCACCAATGGTGACTAAGTGCTTTGTACCACTTAATCTTATCCTCTTACTATTTCTATATGTTATAACATTAAATCTTAAAAAAAAACAATTTATATATAGGAGATCTATATGCTTACAGCATCTTCACTTTATTTTTCTTGTCCGATTCTCTCGTGGGAATTTTTAACAAGTCGTAATCGAGCTTTAAGATGTTTATCAATTCTTTGTAACTGTCTCATTCACACCGATTATGTAGGATTATCTTACTAATTATACACTTAGAAAAAAAGTGACCCAACGTCTAAACTTTACTTAAACAAAATCTCATAATTTTCATGAATTCCTTTTAAGCTTAAAGTTTGTTTTACCTGTGATCTATTAAAATTTCTTAAATATTTTGGGGATATTTTAAAAATATCCATTATTAGTTACTTACTATAATATTTTTTTAATTCATTGTGATTTATGATTGACGTTTTTTAGTTTAAAGGAAAATGAATAATTTTTTTTTAACATGTAGTTAGGTTAAACTATCGACAACTTCAGAACTAATTCCAGAAATGATATTTAGAAAGTACGTATAGATGATTAATTAAGAATGTGTTTAATGTTCTTCAAATATGCTTTCAAACTTGTATTAGAATGAATCAATTGCACTAGCTAGTAGTATAGTTTGCTAGTCGAGCTAGATATGAGTTAAGTTCTTTTTTCCTAAACAACTCATTCATTTGTTCAACAATGCAGAATGCATCGGCTATATTAAAACCTATCTGAATTTAGGTTTATGAAAATTCAGTTACAAATTTTGAAAAGAAACATACCAGTTATATATTTATAAATACATGTGTCATGAGTGTGTGCATGTTTGCAGATATATAAACCTATATATCAGATTATCGATCTAAAGTTATCTCAATTTTAAAAATAATTGGTTGCTTCGTACTATATAATGCAGTGAGCCAGTGACGCAAGCAATGAAGTGCACAATAATTTATTTAAGACATATAATTTGCTAACAACTAGAAAGTAATATAAAAACCTATTAATTAATATTAGCTTTGTATTATACTATTATATAAATTACTAATATCAAAACTATAATATTTTATTAATTTATACAAATTTGATTGATTAAAAGTAAGTTTAGAGAAAAATTGATTTATCAAATTATTAATTATCGAGTATTAGTTTATGAAGGTTTTGATATAGTATGTTAAATACAGTAAATGACAACTACGGCACCAAAATACAGTAACGATAATACAAAATCACAGCTATTTTGGTGATCTAATATGTCAAATAGATAAGAACAGTAAACCACAAATATTTTGGTGATACAATATGTGACATAGATAAGAAATAGGAAGTTATCCGCACCATATGTAAGAAAATGGTAGTAGATGATGACATGTAATATTTTTATACATATATATATATAGTAAATGTATATGATATATGATACATTTGATATATAAACTAAAAAATGGTAGTGAATGATGATATGTAATATGATATATTTTTGTCAACATTTTTTATATATATCAAATGTAAAGCAAAAACATCTTTCAAAAAAAAAAGTATGATATATTTTAGTCAAATGTATATTTAACATATAAGACTATTTATTATTTTTAAAGTAACGAAAATAAACGAACTTTGGCTACTACATATAAGAGAATGTACGTTTTCTATTATTAACAAAACCCAAACTTATGTCAACATACTAAATTTTTAAGTAACAAAAATAAGTAAACTTTGACTATTATAATTAACAATAAAACAAAAAAAAATGTTTTTTGTAAATCGTAGGAAAAATATATCCAAACTCTAATGTATTGTGGTGCTGATGTTTACTATCGAATTTATTTATTGAATTAATTTTTCTGTCAAACTTATTTAATATACGATTTGATTATTGTTTTCAGTTTTGATTACAGCTTAAGGATTTGATTAGGTTTTGTTGTTATTTTAAGGACTTAGAGTATATATCATAATAATAATAAGGGAAAACTATATTTTATACTATCATATATCTTTTTATTATAGCATATAACATTTTCCTGAAATCTTATCAAATCTACCACTTTCTGAAAATTGAATTAACAAAAATGACCCAGAAATTGTCCAAATAACTGTCTTGATCTGCCTAGAGAAAACGAACAGGCACAACTCTTCCTCTCTGTTCAATTGTTTTGATTTTTGGAAGGAGATGAGAACGAGATCTATATTTTTGGACCAATAAATATAAATGTTATCTACCATATATTTTTTTAGTCAATTAGAAAAATTACATATGTATACATATATATACATATGTCTATGTGGATAGCTTGTAAGTAATATATATCATTTATTGTCATTAGAAAAATAAGAAAAATTGTTTTTTGGGATATTTGATTAGTCGAATAAGATGAGAACCATATGTACAATTTTATCTATGATACATATATTGTCCACCATAAGAATTGTTGTCCAACATATGTTAATTTTAGTCAGTTAAATATTATAGAAATGAATAATCATGTTTTCGTAGACAACTTGTGAATAATGACTATCATTTATTGGTCTATGACATGTTGTTTCATTGTTAGTGGACAAATTTATATATATTATAATTATGTTGTTGGACATATTCATGTATTTGTGGACAACTTGTGAGTAATGTTGTCCGTTTGGTCAGCCAAAATCTCGGTCAGCCAAAGGCAGTATCGTCCCCTCTTGTCACCTTCTACCACAAAAAGTGGTAGATTTATTAACCGTACAAAATTGTGGTATTTTGCAAACTTCTCTCCTCAAAAGTGGTAGATTCAACAATATTCCCTAATAATAATGATAATAACAAACCAAAAACAAATTATAGTATTTTAGTTTTTCTTTTAATGGTAAATTTTTTTAATTAAGTAGATTTATTAAAGATATAGTGGTAATCAACCATTTTGAAGATAAGTGTAAACTTTTTTTATTTTTCTTTTAATATATAAAATAACAAAAATGCACATGATTTATCTGTTTATATTATTAAAATAATTATAATTTATATTATTATGTGAGCTAGAACAAAACACAATTAAAACTATTCAACTGTTAATAATTTAATTATCATAATGTAATCAATTTATACTAAAGAAAAAAAATATTAAAAAGAAAGAAAGAAGAAACACAAAATAGAAAGGAGAATGAAATAACAAAAGAAACCAAAATAATGTATGAACCATAAGTGAGGTTTACATGGTGGAAAATTAAAGAATAAGTGAAATTTAGTAAAAGAAAAGATAAAGAAAACGTAATTGGACATATATAATATTTTATTATTGTAGGTTTTAACAAATAAAATGTCGATTCAAACCCGTGTTATAGCGCCATGTTAATGACATATTAATGTCGAATCAAACCCGTTCCGCCATATATCGTCCCTTCTTATATTAAAATTTTATAAGCTTAAATATTCATAATATTTAAACTCTTTAAAAAGTTTAGATATACCAATAATAATATTTAAAATTTTTTAAACTAAGCAACCGAATTAAACTAGATACAAATTTTTAAATTAGATCTTTTTAAGTTAAGCATCATGCTCTTTCGAATGTGGATTATTTTTATTTTATTTTTGATATGACTCTGAATCATTGTCTAAATATTTTATGCGATGTGGGACGTTTAACACACACTTTTTTCTTTATCACTTGAGTTATATATGTCCGTTAAAAATTTTGATATCACAACATATACTGAAAATGGATTTTCATTAAGTTTATGTATTATATGATGATTTAAAGCAATTAAAACGAATCATATAAAAATTATAGGAGAATCATGATTTTTAAATATCAATTCAAACATATATTAAAGCGTAGGGTTAATGATATATTAATATTGATCAAAACCTGTCACTCTATAGAACCTGTTCCTTGTTATTTAAAATTTTTATAAGTTTAAATATTTCAATAATAATATTTTTTTAAAAAATGTAAATGAAAATTTATTTTATCTGGCATAACTAAATAGTTCAACTAAAGAAGCACATTAAATTAGATACAAACTTTTAAATTTGGATGCTTGTTAAGTTAAGATTCATGCTCATCCGGATTTGAATTCATTTTGGTTTTAGTAATAATATGACTCTGAATCATTGTCTAAAAATTTTAGCCGATGTGGGATGTTGATCACATATTTTTCTTTGTTAATTGAGTAATATGTATCCGGTAAAAAATATGAATCACAATATATATTGGGAAAATTAGATTTCCAATAAGTTTCTGTATTATATGATGATTCCAAACAATTTTAAAAAAAAATAAATAAAAATGATTAGGTAATATTGATTCAAACATGTGTTGTAGCATCAGCTTAATGATATATTAATGTTGATTCAAACCCGTTCTGCTATATAACTCGTCTCGTGTTATTTTTTTTTAAAATTATTATTTTAAATATTTTAAACTTTTTATTAATTTTAAATGTATCAAATAATAACATTTAAAACTTTTAAAAGATTAAATGATTATATTCGATATAGTTAAACTGTTCAACTAAATATTCAAACTAACGCGAATACAATTTTTTAACTTTGATGCTTGTTAAGTTAAACATTTTACTCATTCGAATTTAGATTCTTTTGGTCTTACTTATAATATAACTCTGAATCATTATCTAAACATTTTAGTCGATGTGAGACGTTGAACACACACTTCCTTTTTATTAATTGAGTAATATATGTTCATTTTAAATTGGGATGACGTCCTATTTCCCCACCAGAACTTTTACATCGTATCAATTAAAGCCCATTCTATGATTGCGTCTTCAATGTCCCCGAAAACAGAGTTCTAAACCTTAATCCCCATCAATTCAAAGTTTGAATCTAATTCCCCACAAATCTGGGTTCATTCGGTTTTTGAACTTAACCCGATAGCAAACCAATGAAACACAAAACCAAACCAATTTTAAAACCCGAATCCTTGTAATTTTGACCCAAAATCCTCACCCAAATCGATCATTCTATGAATCCTCACTCAAATCGACCATCCTCATCCGAATCCTTGTAATTTCCCCCAAATCGATCATTATATGAACCCTAAAATCATCATCTTGTAAAATCATACTCTGAATCATGAGTAATTTCTCTGGAACGTCAAGTGGATCTTCAAATGTTCGAGAAAGAGTGAGAGTTAGGGGCGTGCCTAAGAGATGCTGGTGTGGGGAAGAAATCGTGGCTAAGATTTCTAAATCCGACCCAAATCCATGTCGCCGATACTTTCGTTGTGGATATGCTGCGTCAAAGAAGGTAATCGGAATGCATGAATAAGATATCTGTCGTTGATTTTGATTCTAACTGTTTTCTATTTGTTATTGGAAGCTTATGAATGACAACCACACTTTTAAGTGGGTTGATGAGGCATTGTTGGATGAGATATCGACATTGAATGCACAAGCTGAGAGAGCAATAGAAGACATGAAAGAGATGATGAAGCAGCATAAGATAGTTATTGAAAAGATGCACAATGATCTTGAGAAAGAGATATTTGAGAAGGTGGATGATGGTTTGTTTGAAGCAAGGGCTGAATTCAAATCCAAGATGAATAAAATGATGATTCTTGTTGTATTTGTGTGTCTGATCATGCTTGGTCTCGTTAGGAGTTTGTAGGATTAGTTCTTATGTCTTTGTAATGGTTTGAATATTATGAATTATTGTCTTTAAAATCGTTTGTCTTTGTTTGTTTTGGTAATGGATGAGAAGAAGAACATTGTTGACATTTAGATATCAAGAAAACTAAACCATCAAAATACACACTTACAAGGTTTCAATGATCAAACGTGGTACATGGTTCTAAACACCATACGTGGTACAAGTTTGTTAAGACAACATACACCTAAACGTGGTACATGTTTCTAAACACCTAAACGTGTTACAAGTTTGTTATGACCAAAACATACACCTAAACGTGTTACAAGGTTCTAATGACCAAAACATAACCAATTTAGAAGGTTCCAAAAACACATCAAGTGACCATGACACTAAAAAAAAAGACCAGTCACAATGCATTCTCCTTCATTCCTACTTCAGTTTCTGCTTCATTCCTGAGTCATAATGCCTTGAGATGGATCACCTACATTAGCCTACAGAGAAAAACAATCATGATGAGAATCATTTTTAACACCAAACAAGTATTAAATTTCACAATCACTAACCTGTGTTTGACTCTCCTTCAAGTGGAACCTACTATTATGATTAGCTGCACCATAAATCCCACAATGCATAATCCTTTTCTTCTGTTTTCCTTGCTTCTTAGTTGGAGACTCATTAATACCTCTTTTCCTCTTCTTATCTGCCTTAGTGACCTTCTTTCTCCCTGGTTGTGGTGGCACAGGTGCTGGATGCACATTCTGCCCATCAGTTGAAGGCCAAAAGCGTGCACCTCTCTGTGGGACTAGGCCGTCTGTGTAATTGAGCTTCCACATGGCTATTCTGAACCATTGACACACAAAATTTTCAGGTACAAGTTTCTTCTCCAGGATCACTCCATATGCATGCTCGCAGGGGATTCCACAGATTTGAAACTTCTTGCAGGTACATGTCATCTTCTTTAAACACACTCTGTGAGTGTCTCCATCCAGAAGGACCTCATACATACCATTAGTGCTACTACTGATCTTACATTCAGAGGCTTTCTTATGTTCAGTTGCAAGAAAACTTGCCACGTAAGGTGTACATAAACCTGACAACAAACACAAAACATGTGAGATCAAACAAAAAACAACAAATAGACAGCATACACTAAACAAACACCAAACATGTTACCTTTGTGATCATGAGATAGAGCAGATCTTTTAGCAATCCGAACCATAGCAAGTCTCCTAACTGTCTCCAACATAGCAATAAATGGCTTTTCCCTTGCCTGGTTAATTGTCTTGTTGAATGACTCTGTTGAGTTGTTTTCAACGTCTTCACAGTAGTTGCCAATCTTATAGAAGACCCTGCACCAGCTCCTAGGATTTGACTTCAAAATATCATCGTACACTCGTGTATCATATGAGTGTATCCTCTCCAATCTCTCCTGGAATTGCATCTCATTGTAGCTCCAAGCAAGATTCCATATGAGTGGCTTCATTTGCAGCTTAGAAGGATGCTTCTTCTTTAAGTTAGCATAGATGTGTCTAACACACATTCTATGCTCTATCTTTGGCAGCTCCAATTCAACAGTTTTTATCAACCCCTACAACAGAATCAAACATGTTAAATCTGTGTCAACAAAAGCAACAGAAACAGAAGCAAACATGTTTTAAATTGAACCAAACTATACCTTTTGTCGATCTAAAACTATGATGTAACCATCTCCATCATTTAACCCTAAGTCAGTCTTCAACCTCTTCACAAACCATAACCAGTTTTCTGTGTTCTCAACTTGAACAACACTCCAAGCAATCAGATAGATCCCATTATCTGCATCCCTTCCTAAAGCAACTAGTAACTGTCCCTTCATCTTGGATTTTAAAAAACAACCATCCACTCCAATCAACGGCCTACAAGTTTGTTTCCAAGTCCTTCTAAGAACATCAAAACAGACATAAAACCAGTTGAATAAGTCCTCACCTGCATCATTCTTTACTGTATCAACCTCCACAACAGAATCTGCATTTGCATCTAAGATCTCGGCAGCATAGTCTCGGAGACGTGCAAACTGTAAGTCATACTGAACTTCAATCCATTCCAAAGCCTTCCTTCTAGCAGTTTGACATTGTGGCCTACTTGCTGAGATCTTCCATCGTTTCTTGATAATCTCTTCCATCTTTGCAGGCATGTAATACTCCGGATCCTCTCTAATCTTATCAAGAAACAACCTAGCTATAACCGGTACCTTGAACATATCACACTCACCATTCCTGATACAATTATGCTTATTCTTATAAACCCTAATCCTCTACATTGCATCATTTGGAAGAGACGATGCATACACTTGCCACTCACACTGACCATCCACACCACCAACACATTTAAACCCAATTTTATCTCTATCGTACATGTATTCCTTCAGATTGTAACCATGATGTAAGGCATAATCAATGACACAGTCCTTGAATGCGATCCCATTGTAGAACCTTTGCCCTCGATACATGCTTCCATCACCACGGCTGATCTCTGTAAACACTCTCTCTGCACCAGCTTCTCTCGTCGCACCAGCTCCTTCGTTGCACCAGCTTCTTCTGCCTCGCCGTCGCTTTCTGGGTAGACATCGTGACGGATTGATTCTTCAGCTTCGGTAAACTTCGTGCAAGAAGATCGATATGATATTCATCTCGATCCTCTCCTTCTTCATCATAATTTGACTCCTCGTTCCAGAGGATTAAAGCCATCTTTCCGGATTTGATTGATTTCTAGGGTTCGTCGGGGTGAAGAAAGGGGGAACAATCTGGGTTGTGTTTTAATCGGGTGGGGTTTGTATTTAGAAGGTAATCGGGTTCTAATCGGGTTAAAATCAGGTTTACACCGGTTAATGGTTTGTGTTTAGTGGTTTAAGCAAATAGTAAACCGATGAAATCATAAAATTTGGGAAATTAGATGATAACTTTATTTTCGGGTAGAACTAAGATTCGAACTTTGAATTGATGGGGATTAAGGTTTAGAACTTTGTTTTCGGGGACACTGAGGACGCAGTCATAGAATGGGCTCTAATTGATACGATGTGAAAGTTCTGGTGGGGAAATAGGACGTCATTCCTTTTAAATTTGAATCACAACATATGCCCAAAAATTTTTTAGTTTTTATTAAGTTTATGTATTATATAATGATTCAAAGTAATTTATAAAAATACATCAAATAAATATGATAGGGGAATCGTAATTTTAAATCTTTACAAAATCTTCTAAATATCTATACTATTAATTATGGAGCATTATATGGATATATCTAATTCTATAATTAATGTTGAAATATTTTATTTTTGTTTGGTTATTTGGATAGTAGATAATTAATTGTAATGGTTGTTTGGATACATGGATATGAGTATTTCTCTATTTCATATATACCCTTAATGAACTAACTTATTTTGCTGCGTAAATAATGGCATTATATGTAAATTCTTACGCCAAATAAAATTGCTTCAAAAATATACTTAAAAATATTATATACATAAATATATATATATATATATATATATATATATATAAATCTCTTAAATATCAGTTAAAAAGTTTACTAAAATTTTGGAAATTTTTCCAAAAAATATGTTATAGTTTTGATTTTTTTTTTGTATTTTAGAAAATACCGTATAAATAAATTATAAATTATAAACTTCCGTAGAAAAACTGAATACGTATAGTTAAAGTAGCAGAAATCATATGTTAAAATCTTAAAGACTATTGCAGCTATAAGATGGTCATACTGTAGTTAGTTTTAAATTTTGAACCTATTGTTAATCACATAATATACGATGTTAAATTAATACTATTGTGGATTTAATGGCTGTGTCAAATATCTGATCACGACGTTATTATCAATTTAAGCATTGCTTTCTCACAAAAGTAACATGTAAATTCTCCACTGAAAAAAAAAAAAATCCGGTGGCCCGCTCTTACCGTTAGCTATAGAACGTTTCAGTAAACATTCTTATTCTCTTGGAATCCGATTTGCTTGGGTGAGTTTGCTTCATTCATGACTTGTTGATTTATCATACATGGCAATATCTTATATTTACTTTTATTAAATGTTTTAGTACATGAAATATATCTAACTATAAAAGCTGTACACTTTGGTTTCAAATCACCTTGAGCTGTACAGTAAAACTAGTGGATATGGGATATAGTTGTTAATGTATCTAGTTATCACTTATATACCATTTATATATGTCTTGTTATGGAACCATGATTATGCTTTTTTTTACTATTTATAATATTCATCAAAATTTTACGTTTTAGAAAAATGATAAGTTGTACAGAATGTACCATTTACGTGTACAAATATAATTAAAGGAGATAAACCATCACTAATTTACAAAACATTAGCTTTTCATTGTCTTGTGATTATTAAACATGTATGTTGTTTAGCTCAAGTGTTTCTACTACATAACAAATCAGCTATCAACTATAATTTAGTAAATCGTATTGCCATTCACTGTTTATGGCTAATAATTCTATTATGTGGCGAAGTTCCTTATCATTCGTAATATAATCCTACTTGATGGTTTAGCACATCAACCATCCATTATAATACCTAAATTTATATGTGTATTAGTATTTGAAAGCTGTATACGGCCACACGGGTTAGTTATTATTATCAACTTGCCGTCCACAACCAAAATGAGCCACCACCAAAGAGCACACAATGTTTAATTAAAAAAAGAATATTAAAAAATTGTGACTATACATATCCTTATGTATATAATTAAGTGGAATGCTTGTGAGACTTTGAAGATTCAAAAGGCTTACAAGTTTCACTAACCAGTAACCATGCATGCACATTTCTTTTTTAAGCACACATCATTACCATTCACCTTAAGTCTTCTAAATAGATCCTTTTGAGATATTGTCAAGATTTTCAGATCCTTTTTTTTTGGATTGTGATCTCATTTGTTATTGATTTGATGCTAAAGCTAGATTTGAATCTTGCTTTAAACACAAACAAGACGAAATTTCAATATCAGATTATCTGAGAAACCATTTATATATGTCTTGTAATCTAAATGAGTTGTATAATGTATTTTATTACGATTAATGTGATTAACATTTAAATGTTTGAATCTAAATGAGTTAAATTTTCGAAATATATTACTTCAAATGATGATATATATATTTATCCAAATACAAACAAATAGATGGAATTATAATTTTTTTGCTAAGATGATATTTGCTGTTAAATATTAAATCCAACATGAAAAAGGCCGGGTTTAAATTTAGGATTCCATAGTGTGGGTTAAAATTCAACACAACTTGATCTAAGATCGCTCGGTATCAAAACTACAATTTTGTCAATCAATTTTTTTTTTTTAATAACGAATATGTATTCCACTGGATTGAAGATATTGAGAAGAGTGGTAAATGATTCATTTTGTGTTAGCCAATTCAACCGACTAATATTCATACAACACATAAAGAAAAACAAAATATGGTTATTAGCTCAAATGAAATTATCTTAAAAACCTTAAGTATCCTTTTTAATTTTAACCAACCTTAAATATATTTTATTATTAAAGTGAGATATGAATAAATTTGTTACTTTATTTTACCAAATTCACGGGCCGTTAATATTACCGACTATATGCTTTATAGATTTGTTACTTGATCTTGAAGCTCCAAAACATTCTTACTAAAGTTTGGTCAAAATTAATTATCACCGTAATATGATGAAAGCTTATTTTTCCTTTCAGTGACAGTTTAACCGTTTTCTTTGGTTAACCAATGACAGTTTAACCTTTAAAATCTTCAATATATAACCAAAAAAGTTAAAGACATCCTAAACTTTTTGAAAATTCATTCATGAACAAACAAAAACATTTGGTTAACATGTAATCGCATGCAAGGTTATTTTCAATTTATGGACTCGTGAATAGCTAGAGTACGCAAGGAAAAGGTATTGGGATATGCATCTCTTAAGGGTTAACAACTATTGATATACATGGTCACCTATCATAGGAGTAGAACCAACGAATTTTCTACTCATATATGGTTGGGATATTAGTAGAATGTTAATCAACTTGATGCAATTTAAATTGCTTAGGGGTTGGTTTAGTTCGTTTCATTTAAAGTAAGAGAAACAAATGTGATTGAGTAAAATGTTCTTGTAATTGACTTAACAAACAAAATACTAAAAAAAGGTTGCACCGTAACAATAAAAGCTGACGAACATCAAAACCTTTAATATAGCTGAGAGGTCAAGTGTACAATTCAAACAATTATCACGTAATGGAGTCCCATGCTAACTTAATATTTTATTTTTGTTTTATTTTATGAGAGAAATTCAGAAGATACTCAAACTTTTATAAAATGTTGACAAAAAAAAAACTCAAACTTTTATAAAAAGATAAAAATGAAAAATCACAAGACACTACTCTAGGCTGGGTATGAGGCGGGTATTAAAATAAATTACCCATACTTGACTTGCAAAAACCGGATACCCTAAAAGGCAGGTATCCGTAAAAATTAAACGATCCACTAATTATCAAATTCGTTATGATTACCCATAAAATTGTATTTAATTGGCACTTAAACATTTAAATTTAGATAATTTTATTTAATTGTATTTAATTCTTTTTTCTAAAGATACATTTTATTGACAAAAGTTGAGTTGGTGCCTGGTATTGGCTAAGTTTTAGATACGAGCCAGTTAGTTTTGAAAATATTTGGTTTTAGAATTTTAATAACAAATTTAATACTTCATCCGTTTCACAAAGAGTATCGTTTAATGTTTATTTTCTTGTTTTAAAATAAGTATCATTTTAGATTTTCAATGTAAAATTTGGTGCAAAATCTCTTATTTAACCTTAAGTTCATAGAAAAATATCAATAGTCAATATGAATTTAAAAGGTATAAAAGAAAATTTAATATGTTTTGTTAATTTGTGTGAAAATGTCAGAATAACACTTGTTGTGAAACAGAAAGAGTATATCTTTTCACTGTTGATGACATTAATTGGAGATATAAAAATAAGTGTATTTTCGTCATTTGTAGATACTTTCAACTTGGTGAAGACGGTGTCTTCCCAAAATTAATGGCTAGCTTTTGCACCATATCTGGAGATAAAGGAGTTCTTTATATACTTTATCTTTATACTTCGTTAAGCTAATATTAAAGCGGATAAATTGACACAAAATGTTCATAATATACCACACTATGTATCTTTTTTGTAAACAATTTTCTCCTAAGTTGGTATACTTGAACTGATTCTATTAATATATAGTTGACAAAAAAAGGAAAATAGATACTTTCAACTCACTTAATGTTACAGTTTTGCTACAATCCATATATCTTTTAAGTACTTTTAATATTTTTGGTAAATTATGTGGTTACTTTATAAATTCTATTGATAATAAACAATTAAATCAACTATATATACATTTTATAAGTTAACTATTAAGTAAATCCTTATTTATAAACCCGTACAAATACTTAAAAGAACCTTCTTTTTTTGTGTTGTTGTATAAGTAAAAGACCTAAATAACCTCAAACACCAATCCACAAAGCACAAATCTTTGAAACCTTCTAAGAGAGAGAGAGTCCTTTAAATCAATACACTAAAAGAAACAATGTCTCTTCACAAGGAGACACATCAACCATTTTGTGTTATAATAAGCTGACACATCATTAAAAAGATAAACCAATCAAAACAAAACAATTAATATAAACACATGGACAATCTTTATTTTATTTTATTATTCAATATAATTAAAACAAAATAAGTCTTTACATGACACATCAGCCACTTTGTATCATAAGATAAACAATCAAAACAAAACAGTAAATACACATCAATTGACAAAAATTTTATTATTATTATTAAATAATTTTATCAAATATATAAATATAAACTTTATATCTATAGTTACTTTTAAATTAACAAATTTATATTATTTATTTATATTTTAATCATTTAATATAATACTTTTACTTACTTATATTACTCAATATCAACATGGCCCGATTCAATTTACACATTTTGCATATATAAGAAAGAGATTATTTACGAAAAAGATCTTATTTCAGAGAGGTCTACATTATAACCAATTTTCAATATTTTTCTATGAAATTTGACCTAGCTAACCAATAAAATCGAGTTTATTATTTTGTTTCTTTAATTTTCTTCAGTTAACAATCGTACTAAATTATTGATTTTTAACGTTAAATACGTAATTTTTTTATCACTAAGATTTTCTATTTTGTTTGAACACTTAAATTGGTACTAATCAATCGATTATATTCATACAATTGAACCATCGTTGTAGCACATAACCACATATACCATATTGGTAACAAAACATATCCATACCTATAAGTTATTCGCCCGATATAAGAATTTACGTTTCCATTAAATTTTTTTTGATATAATCACATCCACCAAAAGTATCATTTTGTACTCCTAAAATTTTGTTGAATAATTATAAGATGTGAAACAATTGTTTTTATCACTTTTTCTCTTATTAGATAATTAATCTAATTATCTAATTAATATTTTTCATATATGATATGTTTTGATAAAAAGATTAGATTTTTGATACATTTTTTCTCTTTTTCATATAAAAAGATTAGATTAATTATCTAATTATATATTGATATCATGTTTGATAAAGTAAGACCTTCAAATCTAATTATTAGATAAAAACAATATACATTTTTTCTCTTTTTCATATAATTAATCTGTATTTTTTTGCAAATTGAGGGTAAAGTTGTCGAAAATAGCGATTTGAAGGTTTTTTTTTGCAGAATAACCTTAAAATAAATACTACATATTAGCTTTCATTGATAAATAAATGGACATTGAAAAAGTTTATTAAATGGGTTATCTTAACTTAACGAAAAGAGCATAATGCTAATTGTAAGAATTGTTAAAGTAAGACCTATATTTAAATAATATTGAAGCCAATCAAATCGAAATAATCGAGTAGACAAGCTTATTTAATATATATATATATATATATACTCCCTCTGTTTCATTTTAAATGTAGTTTAAGATTTTAAATTTTGTTTCAATTTAAGTGTTGTTTTAGATTTTCAATGCATATGTTTTTTAAAAATTCCAGTTTTATCCTTATTGTTATAATGTTGTGATCAATGAAAAAAATTATTAAACATATTAAATAGGGGTAAAACAGAAAATTTATTTGTTTTCTTAATTTGTGTGAAAAAACCTTAAACTACATTTAAATTGAAACAGAGGGAGTATATATATATATATATGCCATTTTTGTAAATTACAATTCCGCTTTACAGTCAAATTTATGGTTTTAATTTAGTTTTATAAACCAAAAACATGTTTAAGAATAAAAGTGACATAAATATGCATAATTTTTTGTTTATATCTACATCTATAAGATGTGATTGCGTTGAAATAAATTATTTAAATAATATTTTCTTGGTACTTTGCTAACATCGAATGAGGGGAACAAATATGAAGGGGAAGAAAACCAGCAAAGAGAAGAAAATTAAGGAGCAAACTAATAAAATGGCGGGACATAAAGAGGAATTCTAAAAGAATGTCAATTCTAATGTCAAATACTCACTAACAGTTGCTGATAAGGTATATGGTGACAGAAATCTCAAAAAGAACATACTGAAAAAATTTTACACGACCATTCGTACTTTGACATGAAGTTCAAACATTTACACTTTCATGTAAACATAAAAAAATTTGATGTTTGGAAATTTTTTAACAAGATTCTAAAATTCAATACAAAATAAATTTGGGTAATTTTTAGAGCATGTATTCGTTATTTAGATAAAGTAAGTTGAGAAATTCATATCTCTCGAGAGACATTGATGATGTCACTGACGCAAAAACATAATATTACACTGAAAAACATAAATAAGTAGTGAAGATGATTGAAAACACAAACTTAAATATGAAGCTAATTGTTCTTTCATACACATAACTAACAAAAACATTTGAAAATGTCTTGAACTTGACACATTCAAAAACTGTAATTTCATTAAATTTACAATTAATAATTGAATTTTCGTTGCAACAGCGGATGCCTAAACAAACAAAAAACATGATAAAATTGAGGTAAAAAGAAAGATGTTATAAAAGCATAAAAGAAAAGTTTTTTTACCCTCTGACGCCTAGAAGTTATATTGTTTTATGAAATCTTAAAGCTCAGCACAAAGAAATTTCACATGATCGTAACCGTGCATCATCACACCGGTGCATACATTCCAACAAAAAGCCGTAACTAGTTTTCTCAGAATATAAAGTTTAAATCTTAATTACAGTTTTTTTCAGCAGTCAAAACATAAAAGAGGGCTCACCAAATTAAATTAACTAGTTACAAGCTCTAATCAAATATAAGCCACATTTGAAAAAAAAGTCTTAAACTTGGCACAATCAAGTGCCATAATTTTATTAAAATTTCACTATCAAGATATATATTTTTTTGAAATTACCAAAAAAATCACCAGCCAAAACATAAAAATCTCAAATAAAGTAACCATAAACCAGTATAATACTCACGAGATCGAGATCAAAGTGTTGCTAGAAATCTCTTAGAATCAACGTCCATCTCTGACCACAAGTTGAGAACAATTGAAGGACAATTTAGTAGCAAATATCAAACGAATTGATCCTAATAGATGAAGAAGACGATGATTTCTTGATAGGAGGAGAGAGGAAGTGAAATTGTGTTTGTGAGTAACTGACTATAATGGAAATTCCAAATGCTTAAGGGACGTTTTGACTTGTTTGATAAAGCTCTCTGTCCACTTTTCTTATGCTTTGAGTTTTTTAAACTCCCCACTTTGAATTGAATCAAAATGCAATATATTGCTCGATGTGTCGTAAAATATGAGACAATTAAGTTCAAATAAAAGATGTGAATTGTCTGATTGGATAACATAAGTATACTACGAAATTGAAAACAATATCATTTCTCTTTTAACCATCTAAAAGTTATTGTTTGCCACAACATAAAGGTTTACATTCATAATTAGTTTCCAAAATAATGTTAAATGAATGACTAGTACTTTAAATTTTTAAATGTAAATTTCTTTCCAATATTTAAAACAAAATATTATCCTAAAATCAAAGCTAATAAAACAAACATGTACCCTAAAAATAAATTTTATATACAAAGACATACAAAACAAACTAACCATTATCACTACTAAATATGTTTATATTTAACCAAAAAATATTATAAAAATATCCCACGCCTTTGTGCGGGTATTCATCTGGTTTCAATTAATTTCTTCTTTAAATTATTAAAAACTTGGAAACTTCTTCAAAACCGTACAACAGTCTCTCCCTATAATGTATTTCTGTGGACCTGACGCCAAATATATGGCCATTGGCCATTTTACCTTCTACACATTCCCACTGGCCAAATTCGAAGATCAACTTCAATCACTTTGCCCAAATCTTTGCTTTTTCCCTTATTTGATTTCTTTTGAAAAAGCAAAAAAGATTTCATCTTTCTGTTTATTCTCTATATATATTGGAACCTATTTTGCTTCTCCATTCTCCTTCTTCAGACCTATCTCATTTCAGCCAGTCTTCTCTGTGGATTAAGAGAAATTTTTTTCAATCACAAGTTTGAAGCTTTTGAAATTTTCCGTCATGGGTTTCTGATTTTGTTACTAAATTTATGATTTTTTTAATTTGGGTATTAGTAAAATATTGGGGAGTGACACAAGAAGCAGTATAGTCATTAGTTTCCACTAAGCAAAGCACCGAGAGTTCACCAACAACAACAAAAAAACCTAATATGTGTCTTTGTTTGTGATTTGGGATCATCTGAGACAACATGCGAGGAGATAACTTTTCAATGAGTATTGAGAATCTTCCTGATTCTCCAATTGGTTCAAGGAAGAAGATGAAGATCAGGAAGGTGTTTGATAAAATGACTGAATGGGTTACCCCTTGGAGAAGTAATTCGGAGAGTCCAAGAGAGAGGAGGATTTTGCGTGGAGATGTTGAGCAAGATGAGTTTCAGTACGCAAGTAGTCACTGTTTGTCTTCTTACTACAGTGTCTTTGTTGTTCGCCTCGCTATAATGGTTAGATTTGATCTGCTTCGAATTCAATATTTTTTTATTTCATCTTATCTAGCTTGGAAGTTCCAATCAAGTTTCTCTGATTTGGCATGTTTAGTTTATGATCAAACTTGAAAACCAATCCATTTGATGAGAAAGGTGGAAGCTTTGTAAATTGAGAGATGGTGTGTGTGTGTGTGTGCAGGTGATGCTAGCGATTCTGATAGGGCTTTTAAGCGTTCTATCATGGCATTTCACGAGGATGTACACGAAGCAGTCGCTTCAAACCTTAGCATATGGCCTTCGGTACGAGCTTCTTCAGCGTCCAGTCTTACGGATGTGGAGCGTTTTGAACACCACATCCGAGCTAACTACTGCTCAAGTCAAGCTATCTGAATATGTTATTAAAAAATATGACAAGCCAACTACTCAAGAAGAACTCGTCGAGGTTTCGTTTTCTGTTTCCCTGTTTATTCTTTGTGTAACTACGTTTGATTTCAGATCCTTTATTTATTATTTTTGTTAACTTTATCAGATGTATCAAGCAATGAAGGATGTGACATGGGCTCTGTTTTCTAGTGCCAAAGCTCTAAATGCCATAACCATAAATTACAGAAATGGATTTGTCCAAGCTTTTCACAGAGATCCAGCAAGTAGCAGCACATTCTACATCTTCTCCGATCTTAAAAACTATTCCATCAGTGGAACGGGGCCTGAAGATGTAAGCGGGTGGAACAACCAGTCAATACATGGGAACATGTCTGCCATTTGGTACCAGCAACAGCTTGATCCAATAACAGGGGAAAAATTGGGAAAGCCTCTTAAAATTCCACCGGATGATCTGATCAACATCGCAGGAATCTCACAAGTGCCTGATGGTGAAGCTTCTTGGCATGTGACAGTGAGCAAATACATGGACTCTCCGCTTCTCTCAGCGGCTTTGCCGGTCTTTGATGCATCAAACAAGAGTATTGTGGCTGTTGTGGGGGTGACAACTGCACTTTACAGTGTAGGGCAGTTGATGAGAGATCTTGTAGAAGTCCATGGTGGACATATTTATTTGACATCTCAAGAAGGATACTTGCTTGCTACTTCCACAAATGTTCCTCTTTTAACAAATACATCAAACGGGCCTAAGCTAATGAAAGCCATTGATTCAGAGGAGTGGGCTATAAAGGCAGGAGCTCAGTGGTTAGAGGAAACTTATGGAAGTAACCGGCCTCACGTTGTTCATGCTGAGAATATAAAGCTTGGTGACCAGCGATATTACATTGATTCATTCTATCTTAATCTCAAGAGACTTCCAATTGTAAGTTTTCCCTATCAAGAGTCTAAGCTATAGATTTAGATGCCCAGGGTCACGTTGTTTAGTTTTCTGTTTACGTATTTTGCAGGTAGGTGTTGTCATTATTCCCAGAAAGTTCATTATGGGAAAAGTGGATGAAAGGGCCTTCAAGACTTTGATTATAATGATTTCTGCTTCTGTCTGCATCTTCTTTATTGGATGTGTCTGCATCTTAATTCTCACAAATGGAGTTTCAAAGGAGATGAAACTAAGAGCAGAACTGATAAGGCAACTGGATGCAAGAAGAAGAGCTGAAGCTTCAAGCAACTACAAAAGTCAGTTTTTGGCAAATATGAGGTTGGTCATCACTGTATCTGCAAGAAACAAGTTCTTGCGATTGTTAAACATTTTTAACGCTCAATACTGAAATGAGATTATTTACATTTTCTGCATTCTAGCCATGAGTTGAGGACACCTATGGCTGCTGTGATTGGATTACTAGATATTCTTATATCAGATGATTGTCTTTCAAATGAGCAATATGCAACAGTCACTCAGATCAGAAAGTGCTCGAATGCTCTCCTCCGGCTTCTCAATCATATACTGGACTTGAGCAAGGTGAGAAATTGTTAGGAAAAAAAAAAATCTTTTTTTAGTTTTGATATATGAAGAAAATCTTCAAGCTTTATTATTACATCTGCTGACCATAATTTAGGCAGTGAGTAAACATTTTAGCTGTTTCAGTTGTGCTTTTCCTGAAACTAGCATGGAATTTGCAGCTACAAGCTAATTTCTTCCTTTTCCACCTCATAGGTTGAGTCAGGAAAGCTTGTTCTGGAAGAAGCTGAGTTCGATTTGGGACGAGAACTCGAAGGACTTGTTGACATGTTTTCAGTGCAGTGTATTAACCACAATGTAGAGACAGTTCTAGACCTCTCTGGTACGACTTGGTATTATATTTTAGACAGCCAATAATGATTTTCTTTACAACGAATTATTGGGTTATGAACTCTAATATATTTTGCTCTTTTCACAGATGATATGCCAGCATTAGTCAGAGGGGACTCGGCAAGACTTGTTCAAATCTTTACAAATCTTATAAGCAATTCTATTAAGTTTACAACAAGTAAGCTCTGTTACCACCTATCGTCTATTCTTTTTTCATGACAGAGATGCATTGCTAATCTTAAAGATGGTTGCTTTGCAGCGGGTCACATTATTCTTCGTGGATGGTGCGAGTACATGAATTCTCTACATGATGAGATGAGTTCAACTGTTGACAGAAAGCAACCATGGGTTCCAATGAAGACAAAAATGGTGCAACACAGAAATCATTTACAGACGTCTTGTAAGAACACGAACAAAATGGTTCTTTGGTTTGAGGTTGATGACACTGGATGTGGTATGACACTTGAGTTCCTTAATTATATGTCCTTTTCGCTATCCACTTCACGATCTTCCAGATTCTGAAATCTCTTCTTGTATAAATATTATATGCAGGAATAGATCCAAGCAAATGGGACTCTGTGTTTGAGAGCTTTGAGCAAGCTGATCCTTCTACCACTCGGACGTAAGTGATCATGATTAAGTGCATGCGGTATATGGCAAAACTATGGTGTTAGTTGAATCTTATAGCTCACTGGTCTTATATTTCTTCAGGCACGGAGGAACTGGTCTTGGACTGTGTATCGTGCGGAACTTGGTGCGTTATGTCACTGTAATTTTAGAATCTGATGAGTCACAAAGCAATTAAATCATCTGAAACCTACTTTGTAATTTTTCAGGTAAACAAGATGGGTGGAGAAATCAAAGTAGTACAGAAGAATGGCTTAGGGACTCTAATGAGACTATACTTGATTTTGAGTACTCCTGACACTGCAGATCAAAACATCCAGCCAGATTTTTCCAAATACGGTCTCGTGGTATGTAAATCTGAGAAAGAAATTATGACGAATGCATCATGGATTAAAGCTTATGTGTTTGTGAAAGTGTTATTGGTTTTGAATGCGACAGGTTTTGCTTTCCATGTATGGAAATACAGCAAGAATGATCACATCAAAGTGGTTGCGTAAACACGGCATTGCAACTGTTGAAGCATCAGACTGGAACGAGCTGACTCAGACCATTAGAGACCTGTTTGAGACGGGAAGCGGTAACAACAGCTTTGATTCACAGCACAATATTGCTGATCCACTGAGAGCTGAGCTTTCAAATATAGAAGAAATCGAGAACCCTGTGTTTGTCATAGTTGTGGATATCGGAGTACTTGATCTCACTACAGATATATGGAAGGAACAGCTTAACTACCTCGACAGATTCTTGAACAAAGCTAAGTTTGCTTGGCTGCTGAAGCATGACACCTCCAATACAGTTAAAACAGAACTTAGACGGAAAGGGCATGTCATGATGGTTAACAAACCGTTGTACAAGGCCAAAATGATCCAGATTCTGGAGGCTGTAATAAAAAATCGGAAGAGAAGCTTGTGTAGTGGAAGTGATGAATCCCACGAATGCTTAGAAATCGATCCAACACAATTCGACACTTGCAGTTCTGATGAGTCCTCTGAAGCATCTGGTGAGAAACAAGTAGATAGATCTGTGAAACCAAGCACCTCGCACTCTCCAGTGCTTAAGAATTATCTCATTGATGCCACTAACAGCAATGGTGATTCAACATCTGCAAGTATGATTCAAAAGAACCCAGAAGAAGAAGATTGGAAAGATCGGCTGTATTCAGGAACTGCGTTGGATGGAAAGAATCTGAAATCTCTCGAAGGTATACGGATCTTGCTAGCAGAAGATACACCCGTTCTTCAACGAGTAGCTACCATAATGCTTGAGAAAATGGGAGCAACTGTAACTGCAGTTGGGGATGGACAGCAAGCAGTTGATTCCCTCAACTACAGGTCAATCAATGCTCAAGCTCCAACTGAAGAACACAAATCGTCAGAAGAAGAAACTGCTAACAACGTCATAAATCAGTGGAGTACTTTACGGAGTTCCTCACCTTATGACTTGATCCTCATGGATTGCCAGGTACAATTACTTTTCACTTTTGAATTCAACTAGACAGGTAAAGACATGACATTATTCAACATTTTCTCATGATAGATGCCAAAAATGGATGGATATGAGGCAACAAAGGCGATAAGGAGAGCAGAGATTGGCACTGAGCTGCACATTCCAATCGTGGCATTGACAGCGCATGCAATGTCTTCTGACGAAGCGAAATGCTTGGAGGTTGGAATGGATGCTTATCTCACAAAGCCTATTGACCGAAAGCTTATGGTCTCCACCATTTTGTCACTCACTAAACCATCAGTATTCAAAACTTCACTGTCCGCATCGGGTGAAATCTAACGAGAGAACTGTTTTAGTAGGTTCGGGATGCATTTTGTTTTTGTATATACTGTATGTGAATTTGTAGTTGACAAAGAGGTTTTGAATCCAGTATTTTGGTCAGTTTTGTTTACAAAGAATGTTTTGTACTTAATTAAGAATACAGGTGAACTTGTTTTGAAGATGTGAAGTTAAACGACAAAATTTCACTGTGCCGTTTTTAAGCAAAGTTCAAAGAATGCATATTGTCGACAATATATTATTCATTTGTATATCGCCAAATAATATAACAAAATGGCCCATGCAGGTTTCGAACCTGCGACCTTCGCGTTATTAGCACGACGCTCTAACCAACTGAGCTAATGGGCCATTCGTCTATTTTCTCAGAACATCAATATATATTAACCAGATGATGGAATGAGGACAAGAGGATTATGATGCTGAATTTGATTCGCTTTGATATACAGTAGCATGTCGACAATTTAAAAGACTAGTATAATATTGATGAGGACAAAATTTCTGTGGTGTATTTGGAAGAGGTCTAATCACTGTTTATTTCTTGGTTTCATATATTTGATGAACCCAAACTAGTGTATATGGGCACCGTTCGTTGCTTCTGATATTTTTTGATGTTAAGACGATATGGGCATTTTGGTACAGACCTAAAGGTTTCGTTTTGCAGATGCTCCAGAAGGAGGACCTTTTCAAAATCTAGGCAGTGTCATGTCCTTTATGAAAACTGGGATGAGATGATTAACATGGGAAATTACTAATCGATTTAAGTCAAACATTTGTGTGCTGCAGGTACATCCAGTGTTCACGGTGATCATCAATGGCGGAGCCAGAGCAGCTGAGAATGTGAAGAGCGTCATCTGTTCGTTTGTTTGTTTCAAAAAGAAAGAGTAGAGAAGGAGTGCAATATTAGGTCTCAGCTAAAGCTGGAAACTATTAATCAGTAAAACAGAAGTAATCGTTTTTTAGGATTAAGAGAGCTTATCACAACGAACTCTGGAACAATGTGGTTTTTTAGGACTAAGCCCAATGTGTTTTCTTCTTAACCCTTTACTAGACAGAGAGTGAGCGAGAGAGAGAGAGATTGAGATAAGAAAACGTAGAGAAATTACAAAATGGAGCAGGCTTTTTGTGCTTTGCTTTTCTTTTTCTTCTGCTTTGGAGGTTGAAGAACCACTCGGATCGCTGCATCAAATACACCTTTCACGTTCTGCACTTCCATTAAGAAAACAGAAGCTTTGAGAAAAGCTCAAGTAAATAAGCGAAGTAATGTGTAATAATACTCTAACAAAAGGGAAGTTTTTGTTTCTTGCCTCCTGTGTTTTTGAACTGCACTCGATGTATGCCGGAGCTCCAATTAGCTTCTTCAGTTCCTCTCCCTTTGATGCCCAAAATGGGGAATGGTTAAGAGGATTTCGTTTAAGTACCAAGAAAAGTAAATTGACTCATTTCAAAGAAAATTCTGTTTACCTGAGCAGTGGTAATAGGTACAGCGCCAGGGTGGTCAATGAAAAACTGTTTGTCATCCCGAAGATCTGGCATATATGATGAACACAAAGCATAAGCAGCAGACAAAAGTCGCAAAAATAAAAATTACGTCTAGATGGATCAGGCAGCAGGCCGAAAGGGAAAGCATTGGGTATTAAAAGTAATAAACAGAATCCGTTACACCAATTTTGACAGAACATCTTGTATAGGCCTTTTCTATTAGGTTTATAATTGCTAGACATCTAACAGCTGCTTACATGCATGTAGTTGTCTCTTACAATGGAGGTGGCAGGTTAACTATCACAAGAAAATGTGACATATGATCCATGACGTATCGCGAATTTCATTAAAACCGAAGAAGAAACATCACAGACAAGCTTGTAAACCTAGATTATTGCACATTTGTAATACTCAGAAGACCAGCCCTAATTGCTAGACATCAAAACAGCTGCTTAATGCATGTGGTTTGTCTCTTACAATTTGAATATCACGAGAAAATGTGAGATAAGATAAACCATTTGATCCATAGCGTATCCCAATAAAACAGAAAGAAGAAAAATCACAGACAAGCTTGTAAACCTAGATTATTGCAGGATTTGTGATACTCCAGAAAACAGCCCTAACTTCCACTAGATCAAAAGAGCTACATGGTACTACATGGATATATCTTGGACGTGAACAAATTAAAACAGAACCAATGAATGTATTGTAAACACAAATCTGGTGGATCAAAAGCTTAAATATATCTTGGACGTGAACAAATCAAAACATAAATGTATTGTAAGGTAGTGTTGAATAGTTTCACAACTATCCAGAGAAGCTGAAGCAATGAGGAAAACCAGAAAGCAGGATTGCGTTTTGTCTCGAACACGACACAGAGGAAAATAGCAGAATATATGCCAAAAAAGGAAGTTACCTAGTTTGGTTCCAACAAGAACTATTGGGACACCAGGGGCATAGTGCTTAAGCTCTGGGATCCACTGCAAAACAGAAGATAAAGCAGCAAAAATCACAACCAGAAAACATTTTTAGTTTTCATTTACAAAACTTGTAGCAAACTTCATATAAAAACGCACCTTCTTGGACACATTCTCATAACTAGCCTTACTGATAAGAGAGAATGCTAAGATGAAAACGTCAGCACCGCGGTAACTCAAAGGTCTTAATCTGTTATAATCTTCCTGCCCTGTTACAACAAAACAAAATTCAGACCCACAAAAACAAAAAAAATCCATGTAGTAAATAAGATCCCAATATAGTCAGTACCTGCGGTATCCCATAGTCCTAGGTTCACAGTGCTACCGTTAACAACCACATTAGCGCTAAAGTTATCGAAAACAGTGGGTACGTAATCCTGTTCCAGAGAAAGCCAGAAAATTGAATGAGATACAAAGCTCCTCATAACAAGAAAAATCATTCAATCAAAGGTTTGGGCTCATCAATCAATGGAGAAGCATGACAAAACAAAACAAATCAAAATGCAGCTTTGTAATCAACATAACCAAGCATATATGATTGAATCAAAGGTTTGAAAAATTGAAGAATCAATCATACCGTAGGAAAAGTGTTGCTGGTGTAAGAAATGAGCAAACAGGTTTTGCCAACAGCTCCGTCGCCAACGGTGACACACTTTATGAACCTCGAAGCGCTCATTGCCTTCTGCTTCTCTTCACCTCCACCAGAAATGGAGCTACGTTGATCACACGAATAAACTTGACAAATGAAAAAATCCCCTTAGATGATATTCAAAAATAGCAACCTCAGATCTACAAAACCTGAGGAAACCACAACAAAAAAAAAAAAAAAAAGCCGTCAATAGCGGTGTTTCCCCTTTAATTCGCCATCTCCGGTACAGAACAAAGAAGAAAACCCCTAGTAATGTAAAAACAGGAAACCCTAAATGTGAGAGATAAGAAGAAGGGAATCAAAGAAGAAGAAGAACAACGATGAATCGAATCGAATCGAATCGAGAACTAGGGAGAAAGAGAGAGAAAGAGGAAGCAGAAGAAATGTGATGGCCGGAAATTTATGCCATTGAAGCGTTCACAAAAGGAACAATCTCCTCCATCAACTTCCCCGATTCTTTTGCTCTTCGTTTTTTCTCGTTTCTTTTCTGTTTTTTTTTTTTTCCTTTCTTTTCTTTTCTTTTTTCTAAAGTTTTTATCAATTTTTTTTCTAAATTATGTATTATACACTTAGGGTTCAAATAGTAACATAGATATTTATTTTCCGTAAATGGTAAAAAGAGGACAAACGGTCTAATATTTTTTTAAAATAGTTTAATAACAAAAACTATTTTAGACAAATATTAAAATTTCATTAACACAATATATTAAGAAATTAGACAAAAAGTACAAAAAATTACAAAACCAAATACAAAATCAAATACTCCGATTTCTCGAATGTTCACAAATGTTCACAAAATCAAAATCAAATACTCATAACATATTCACAATAGTTTCTCGAATGTTCGTCATGTGTTGTCCATCTGCATTTTCTGCTTCATCAACCTCATATGATGCATTATCTTGAACTTCAGTTTGAGTGCATGAGACATGTTAAACAATTCTTCCTTATTTCTCGGAGGAGGATCTGTATAGAACTGTGACATATAGTATCTCATAACTCTATTTCGTGTTGACCTATAAGGGGCTAAAAACCATTGCTTATTAGGATATCCAGAGTCAACTACATAATACTTGTCTCCGGGGTGTAAGGAAAATTCAGAATCACAATTTTGTGCGAATGAAAGGACGGCTGTATCGTGACATGAACCCGGTGCTCCATTCCAAACATATGTGAATATCATATTTAAATCACAAATTATCATCTTCCAAACATATGTGTCTGTCCATAGCTCCAACAAAAGCACTAAAATATGGCCAATAGCTTCGATCATCTTGTAGAAGTTGGGGAATCCGGAGTAATTTTGTGGTTGTTGGTGTCTTGATGTAATTTGAGGCAGAAGTTCTGTAGTTTCCAACACTTCACCAAATTTTCTATTGACAATTTATTGGGTTCGTCTGAATCGGAAACCAAAATCTAGTTGAACTTCGTTATGTCCGCACACTCATAGAAACATAGCGACACTCTTCAACACTTGTATTTAATGAAGGTTGTAACCCATACTTTTCCTTTAAAATAGTGCACAATCATGTGAATGCAGCTAACAACATTCTCAATAATTGTAGACATGAAGCACTGTCATTTTGTATACGATCCCAAAGATTTTGCCACCCCATCCCTCCACATATTTGGTACGATCCTTTATGAAAATGTCGCTCATAGTAATCCAACGTTGGATTTATTAAAAGTTCTTTTATTTTGTTCATTTTTCAAAGTTCTTAACTCAAATCTTCCTACATCAGATAAGTTGTGGAGTCTTTGTGAATGTAAATGACAAATTCGAATAGCTTCAAATAACAAATAAATACTTAATCACAAATACAATATTTCATAAAATCAATAAATTACTCAAACATAAAGTACTTCATCAAACTAAATAAACTAAAATTCATCAAACATAAATAAAAAAAACATAAAAGTCACATAAATAAATGAACTACTTTCATTAGTTTTGCTCATATCATTATCAAATAAGGTTTGTCGAGGAAGAGGCTGAGATGTGGATGGGTTGATTTCTCCAAAAGAGTTAAATAATCTCACTGATCCTGGTGTCTGAAACATTTGACCTGCTGGAGAATTACTGAGAAACCCTAGACTCGGAGATCCTATTTGTGGTCTTGGTGTATAACGAGTAAATCCTAAACATGGAGATCCAACACCTGATCCTGGAGAATAACGAACAAACCCTATGTTTGGATATCCTACTTGTGATCTTGGAGATGTTCGTTGTTCAACATTGATTGGTGCAAAAAATTATCGAAAACATGTAGTAGATGGATCAATTGGTATACTTGGAGTTCTTTGCCTTGTATCTGTAGACATACTTCCCGTAGATGATGGACCAGATGATCTAGGTGTAGAAGATCCACTCGGTGGGTGAGTAGTTCCTCTATATTCACCATGCCTTGTAAAGCCGGTTAGAAATTCCAATAACAATATCCTATCCTCATTGGTCTGAAATCGAGTTGATGACATCCAATAATTACGCCAAAATAGATCAGTTTTCAGAAAGGGGAGGCATTGAATGTAGAAATCATTGTGTCTTGTAATCTCTAATGATTCAAGAATCTCTACCGCCCTTTCAAAGTCAGTAAAATCTTCTCGGTCAAAAGCATCCAGACGTAATCGTTCATAGGTTTCTCTTTGAAAGTTCCTTATGGACGACATCGTCTCTTGGATGGTCGATTCAAAATTTTTCCTTCTACGTGGTCCTCGTGATGCGCTAGATCCCCTTGACACATTCCTCCGACTAGATGATGGTTCAACTCTTGAATGTTGTCGACCACTACGATCAAGCATTTGAGTAGTGCGTTTTCTTCGTTAGGAGACATCTTCGTTCAGTTTTCAACATATTTTTATATATATTATTAATTCTAATTGTTGTTATTTTTTTAACAATTGTTTCACTTTGAAATTGTCGTAAATGTTTTTAGCTATATAAATTTAAAATACTTCCACAAATATCAATAATTTACTTTACATTATGTTACCAATATTTTAATTTCTAAAATTATAAACTGATAATATAGTATTTTAAATCATTAAAAAAGTACGAACTAATAATACAGAATTTATTATTTTACATCATGTTACCAGTTGTCTAAAAAGTTTACATGTCATGAATGTAAGCTACTAAGCTTTTCTATATATTTTAATAATTATATTTTACATTATGTTAAGCCATTGAAAATTAAAAATTAATAATACATAAATATTCATTATTTTTTATTATGTAACCAATAGTATAAAAAAATAACTAAGCTGATAAGCTTTTGTATATATTTTAATTTTGAATAATATGTTATCAATATTTTAATTTTGAATATGATAAACTAACAATACATAAATTTTACATTATGTTAACCCAATATTGAAAACTATAAATTAATAATACATAAATTTTCATTATGTTATTATAATGTAACAAATAGCATAAAAAATTTATATATCATGAATGGTAGCTAATAAGCGTTTGTATATATTTAATATCAAATATTATGTTACCAATATTTTAATTTTGAATATTATAAAATAATAATACATAAATATTTGTTATTGTTTTACTATGTAACCAATAGTATAAAAAAATTGCTATAACATGAATGGGAGCTAATAAGTTTTCAAAAAAAATAAAGTTGAAATGAAAAAATTTATGATAAAAAATTTACATGTTTTCGTGTAGAAGATTGAGATCAGGTGTTTGTATTTCTTCGACTTGAAAACATCACTATAATTAAACCAAAAGTTATGAAATTTTTCATTGAAGCAAAAAAGTATATGAAAATTTTCAGCAATAATTGAATATAAAAGAGAAATTGATATGATTTTAAAGAGTACATTATCTTCACTTTGACAATGTTTTCTTTCAAAAGAAACAAATTAACCCAAAAAAATATAAATTGTTGAGTGTTTTTTCATAAATGGTACGTTTATAGGTGAGGGTGAGATAGTGTGAGTGTGAGAGTGTGAGACTTTGGTGTTTTATAAATAGAATTGATGTGATAAAAGAGTAAAATTTAATTAAAAGAAAAAAAATAAAAAAAAAATTGATTAGCTGGTCAATGCACAGACCACTTTAAAGCGGTTAGACCACTCCTTTTGGATTTTGGATGCATGGTCTGTCCGCTTATGTTGCAAGTGTGAATGGTGAAATATTGATGGTTTAGTCCGCTGGAACATTGGCAACCATTCAACACCTTAATTTATTATTCACTTAGTTTTTCTATTAATTGAGTTTCTGTTTTGACTGTCTAATTTGTTCAGCAAAAATTACCAGTTTTATGTGTAAATAGTAAATACTAATGTTAAAAAAAGCGCTCGGCACTAAACGAATGGTGACCTAACGCCTAAAACATAGAACGTCTAATAAAGACCAAGGCGATTTAAGATGGTTTAAACATTTACAACATAAAACATTATAAATATGATATTATAGATAAAAATAATATTAAAAATCTACTAGAAAAAAGATATTAAATCATAAACAAAAATTAGACAAAAACAACATACAAACGTGAATAACTATGTATATGCAAGTTAAACTTATAAAATCTATATAGTTGTAAATAAAAAGAAAAATACATTGAATCAGAATTTATGACGGGTAAATACAGTAGAAAATTTGCATAAAATTCCAACAAAATATTCTACAATTTTATTTATTTAATACAAAAGTACGAAGCATAGGTATGCGAACTGAAACCTCACAAAAGGTCGTGAAAGTTTGTTAATTATGCCTGCGTTACACAACTTATTGGTAATATATGATATGATCATCAAGAAAATGTTTTTGTGCGTCAATAGAATACATACCTCACTCAACTAAGATTTATCCAATGTTTAACCTCAGATTACTAACAAGTGATCGACCAATAAGATATTCGTATAGACACAGCAAAATCCACAAGTTACAAACCATGAACCGCCTTTTAAATCTGAGGAATAAACCAGACCTAAGCCAGGTTTACATTTTGAGCAGCCATCGACCACACAACACAAGTACCTTCTTGATTCCCAAACGACCCAAGTAAAGCTTTTTAACAAAATATGACTTCTTTTTACCAAATCAGATTCTATACTTTGATCTCCTCGTATCTCTCACCAATGCCTTCGCCTTTTTGCTTTTGAGACTCTATGAACTGAAGCGTACTTGCAAAGAACGGTTCAGCAGATGGATCAGACGGCATCGATTCTTCGTTCTTGATCAGTTGGATCAGGCTCTCCACTGATTCAACTGTTATCTGTGGGATCCCTTTCTCATAGAAATAAAGGTACCTGCCAAAATTCACATTACATGATGCTGCTTGCTACTCAAAAGGGATGATCAAATGAGATGTAAAACCAAAATAGCGTTTACTTGTTTAGTATCTCGATGAAGAGGGTAACAGATCCTGCACTACCCCGACCTGTGCTGGCCATTTGTTGAGCCGAATTTGCAATTTTAAGCGCTCGTTTGAGACAAAGCAGAACCCTGGTTTCAATAGCAAAATACGATCAGGTGGTGAGTTATAATACGTTGTATTGCACACACGGAAATATACCTTTCTCCATCTTGTATGGCCTCATGCTTTTCAAGCCAGAACAGATGAGAACATGCATAAACAGCTCGACATTGGTCAGGCTTCTTTAGAAGTTTCGCTGAATACTGCGAGAGAATAAGTTTTTGTCTTATCAAACTTTAAGCAGAGACAATTGAATATGGCAAGAGACTAACTAACATATCATGATTCATGAGGAAATACCCCCATAGCCTTGTGCGTTAAAGTATCTCTATTCTCAACACCAAATACGTGCATCCTTTGCAGAGTACCAATTATAAGGTGTATCGCAGTCACTTGGGCCTTTGAGTCCTGTTCAAAAGGCAGGTTTTTAAAGTATGAGAGAGGGTTAAACTCAACCATTTACTTTGGTTTAGACACCAGACATATGAACGTCCAAGAAAATATAACTTACTGAAATTTCTTCTTCGTATAAAATGTATGCCTGGGTGAAAAATTCGTATGCAATTGGTTCTTCATCACACTTATTCGCAGCCTGACAACATAGGAAAAATGTGTGAGCATTTTACCGATGTCAGTGCAGACTAAATAACAGGTAATTTTTCTACCTCAGCACATTGCAAGTACAACCGGAATGCCAAGTCAGGTGATGGAACATTAGGTAGCGCTTCAATAATCTGAAACAAGCAAAATATTCCAACAGATAAAGACAAAACTGAAGACTGTAGCAGAGTCGGAGCAATAACAGCAGTCTCCTAGCTATATCTATAAAAACTGTCAACTGAGAATTTTCAATGTCGTCAATCAGCTTGTACGTTCTAACTTTAGCCAAGTTTAAATAAAGTAAAGTAGCTCTGAACACATTTTTCTACCAAAAATAAAAAAAAAATCTGAACACTACAGGCAGTGAAAAGTTATGTAAACTTACCTGATTTAGAAACTGGAATATTTTAGTAGCCGTAACCGAAGCCTCTTTTCCAAAAGGGTTGTCTCCTTCCACTGGCAATCGCCTGATTAGCTACAATTCAAACAAAATATAACAAAAGGGTTTATAAAATTTTAAGAAGAAAATTTTAACAAACTATATCAGATACACTTCTATGCGTTTATGACAGATAAAAAGAAACAACAAACCCATCTCATATCAAATCAACTCAACATAAATTATGAGGGGCTTTACAGATTGGCATGAAAACATTTAACTCTATGTACTTTGAAAAACTTCGCTTACGAAATCAAACCTTTAGAGTAGAAACAACAAGGGGAGGAATGGTGAACTTTAAGTGCTTTGGCCCTCCTGTTAGGAAATGCTTCTTCAGGATACTGATTATCTGAAATTCAATGAAACAACTTCAAACACTGAAAGCCTATATAGAATGTTGAAGGATATGATGACTCCTGGTGATAAAGTACAATCTATGACTGAGTTGGAGAATTACAAACAAAGAATAAAGGCAACTAGGAATAAATGCAATAGAACTGATGCCCTAAAAATCCAAATGCAAGCCAATATCTAGAAAGCCTAATGTCAAGATAAAGATACGACACACATGAATGAATCTGAATGTGCAAGAGCTCCATGCACCTTAAACATCTCTTCCGGGTCATCGTGATATAACATGTGAATGAGACGTGCAACAGAATTCTGCTCCTCCTCAAAATCATCTTCATCAACCTAAGAGCGTAGAAAGATATGTACAGAAGTCAAAATTCAACATTCTTTAAGGGTCCTGGCTCATATATTTGTATTCACAAGTAATTGATCGAATAGGTCTCAAAGCACAAGATAGAAAGTATCAAAAAATGCTTATAACAACCTCAAGACCTTGCGGCTCATCCAAATCGTTGATAAGTCCTTTAATTAGTTCAAGCAGTGCTTCAACCTACCAAGTTAAAACAAGACAAAGAAATTCAATTTTACCACACAAATGGTTCAACCCAACGGGTAAGGTCATAAAGGTATCCTACCTTTTCTGCTGTAGTAATAAGAGTATTATTTTTCATAATGCTTCGAATTATAACAGTAGCCATTATTCTCTTTGTTTCGTTATCAAGATACTCCACTACAAGGGGATAGTTTGTTAATTTAAGGGCGGTGACAACATCATTATACTTCTCTAGGGGAGCACTTAAAAGCGAGACAATCTCCTTTGTTGCACGAGTGTCATCAATCTTTCCTTTTCCGGACAGTTGCTTAACACATGATCCCTGGGAAGAGAGAGTGAAGAACATTAAATTCAAACTCTTTTATCCAATGTACCTTATATCAGTAAAACATTTGTATAAGATACATAGTATGAAGTTTTCAGCAAATGTAATGTATCATAAACTTGTATAAAAAGCACATATATATAACAGAATAATATATAAATTGCTGAACCAGCATCCACTACCAGAATAAATAAACAAAGATGAAACGAATCCAGTTTTTTTTTTTTTTTTCTTTATAAAAAACTAAAAAAGATTGGCATCTTCTGACACTGGTATCACAAATTTAGCAATGTCTCGGCAATGTGAATAGAATGACAAGATAATCTAACAATGAGATCCATAGAGCCATTAAGCACCATTGACAGAACACAGAGTATTTAAAGTTGAATTAAGAAGATAATAATAGGTAAATACAGTCGCTATAAGAAAACTGACCAACACTTGATCCGCATAATCAAGCCGATCAGGGTGAACATGAAGAGTAAACTTGAGAAGGGAGGAATATAGGGTTACTGCACTCAGAATAGGCATGTCTTCTTGTGCTTCTATCACCTGCAACATCATAGTATTTCCACTAAGAATTTTTTTTTATCGAAGAAAAAAGGCGTCAAAACCACATAAATTAAGAAGTCCACAAAAATGCAGATCTGTGTTAAGAAGGGTAACGTTTTGCAGCGGATACATCCAACACAGTATTTCCACTAAGAAATTTTTTTCATCGAAGAAAAAAGGCGACAAAACCACAAAATTTAAGAAGTCAACAAATATGTAGAACTGTGTTAAGAAGATTCACGTTTTGCAGCGGATACATCCAACACATAAAGAACATTGCATCTTTCATGTTGGCGGAATCATCTAAAGTGAAGAGTTTCACTTCAAAATAGAAATGTCAGGCAACAAATAGTTGTGCCTTCTCCATGTTTTTTCAGGATGCTAGCAAGTCTTGTCAACAGGATTTCTAAGCTGCCATAACTTTCATCATTTTTTACAGAAACAACAATGCAACTGCACAAATCCAGCAAGTTGATCACAGCCTAGACATTAGGGTTACCTTTCCAATTGCATTATTCAACTTTGAGAAAGCTTCCACTTGCAGGAAGTAAGGTAATACTTCAGCATTTAAAGCAGCATAATTTGACAGCCTCTCCATCAAACGTGAAAGCACTGTCATGATGTCAACTGATGGCTGAGAAGAAAACCAGAGAGATAGTGTGAAAAACAGGAGATTAGTGAACAACTGACACCAAAAAGAGCAGTTGATACTAATCCGTAGTGACGGAACGTCTTGTCTAATACAGCCATTTGAATGAATGGGAGCAGAGCATAATGCTAAATATGAGAGAGCTACTCAAACTACCTGAAGTTGTGGACAAGCCCCAAGAAGTACATCTAGAGTCTGCAAGTGATACTCGTCAGGAAAAACTTGAATGATACAGTCTATTAGGTAATACTGGGCAATCTCATCTCTGCAGTTCACTATCTGAGAAATCATCAGACAAACATTACTTTTTGGTTAGGAATAAGTTAAGTTTGCATGTGTATGTGTGTTTATAGGATATAATATTTTACCTGCTCTAAGACTCTAGGAAGAACTGTATCTCTGTACATATCAAGGTCCACACCTTCTAACTGACTCAGCACGTGAAGGTTCTTTCCAACCTGATACGTGAGGGAAAACGTACGCTTCCGTCAGAACAAAACGAATGGTAGGCACTTCAGTACACTGTTACCAGCTGTAAGAAAGTCATATTACAAGGTCACGAAGCTCGCCCCTCTCTTTCTCCCGTCTCTCCTTTTCTCGAGCAGGTCCCTGCAGACCAGAAAGTCCGATAGCAAGCCTCAACTCAGGATCATCAAAGGGTAATGATTCACAAGCAATACAACACCTGCGTGATCAGAATCATGCTCTCATAGTCCAATTATATCTCCATGACGTGCAAACATTCTGGCAAGCTTGTTTCTAAAATGAGTAGAAGGGTGTATAACAATTTTGAATCATAACTCACCTGATGTTGCATTCTGACCCAGAGTTTATTCATCTCAGTAAAGTTCAAAAGTACAAACTCCACCGCATCTGTGACAGTATCAGCATCTCTGTAGAGGGTAGCAAACAGGTCACCAACTAGATGAATCTAGATTTCAGTATATCAGTAACAAAAGTTTCTTGACCAAAATAGAAATGGATATTGATACTAATATATACACGGCTAACTGACCCAGCAGACAGTCAACATCCTAATTCTCAAATGACAATAAAAGAAACTAGGTATCATCACCTAAGAAGATAAAATAACCACAAGCAAAAAAGCCATGCGAGTCCGACTGCTATAAAAATACGAACCTATCAATAGAGTCTAAGTGCTTACCCTTCATACTCAGAACCAATGTCAGGTAATTTATCTCGACTAATTTGCGCAAGGTAACTTCTCAAGAAGAGACCACGTAGAGGATGCTGAATCCCACGACACATCTCAACAAGATCTTTAAGAATTTCTTTGGCAGGAGCTTCCTTGGTTTTGATATAAACGGATCCAGCTGTACATAGGAGATATCTAGGGAAAGGAAAAGTTAAATGAACAGATAGTAGTTTAGCTAGAAAAAGGAACAAACTAAATATCCGAAGAAATGCCAGCGTTATTAAGAAGTGATCAAATAAACTAGCTTTGAGATTACATGAATTTGGGGTAATAAGGACCAAAATGATCTTAAAAGTTAAAACTGGGCATTATCCATTTTACGAAGGCCCGAACAATCAAAAAGCTTGCCAAAACATAGAAACAGACAAGAGAAAGGGATTGTATAAGTCACTTACAAACGTGGTAATATGTTACCAGCATGCTGAACCAGCTCATAGAGTTCAATGACCGAGCAGCCACGCCGAGTTTCTTCCATGAAGAAAATTTCAAGTTTCCTCAACTCATCAAAAGCTCGCATATCTAAAACCATCAAATCAGATCAAAAACCCTATAAGGGATTGAGCAAAACATATGATCATGGCAGATCAGAAGACGGAAACAACTCACAGAGATCGTAGTACTTGTGAGGTGATAGCTTCGAAGTCCGTAACTCGCTGAGCATCTGAGCCGAATACTTGAGAGCATCTTTCAGATTATTCGAGTCCTAATTAACCAAAAACAGCACAATTGTTTTCCCAAAATCAAAATTAGGGTTTGCCTCCAATACCATACATCAATTTCATGGTCATACCAAGTGCCAAAATTTTTTTGAAAATTCTCAATTTCAATGTCACACAAATGAAAATAGTCACCGAGAAAACGAACAGAAGAAGATAGTAGAGAAGAGCAATTATTACAATAGCGCGTTGCATGTAGAATGCGTTTTGCTTGAAAGCAGCAGCGCCGGCGGCGAGCCATTTTTCTTCATCTTCTGCTCCGTCAGCGATCATCTTCTCCTTCGTCTTCTCTAAATCTCAATCTCGATCTGTGGGTTTTCAGGTTTCTTTCGTTTTGTCAAAAAAAAAGACTTCTGAGAAAAGTCTTTGGATGGGAAAAATTATGTCATGCTTCACACGTGTACGCTTTTCTCGCTATCCACCGTTCGATGTTTCTACTTAACTTTAAATCTAACGGCCCATAGTCTCTTTTACCAAACCGAATAAAATCCAAAACTGTAGAACCGAAATCGGTTTATTATCTTGAAACCAAAAACTACAGTTGACCACAAACCGAAATCGATTTTTTTTCTTTTCCAGCAAATCTCATATATTAATATCACTTCGAATACAATGTCATTATAAAAACTATAGAAACAACTTATTACATAAATAGATATATGTGCCGAAAATAGTTAAGAACAACCAAATAATTTGACGCCGCTTTTTGTTTCAGTTTTACTCGCAACCAAAATCGATTCTATTGTAATGAAACTAAATCGAATCGAAAAAACTAAATTTTATTAAGATTATATGCTTTTAAATATATGTATTTTAATAAACATATCATATTTTAGCTTAAACTATTAACTTATATTTTATTTGAACCAAATCTATATCGAAAACCAAACTAATAAAAAAATTATAGTAACTAAACTCAAACCAAATCGAATTATAAATAATATTATTAAATAGGAGGACGTACTCTTTTTTACTTGTTATTTACGATTTCTTAACATTTTACAATTTACGGATCGAGAAAAAAAAATTTGAAACTCTCGTGTTATTTACTTCCTCCGTTACTAATTATTTTAAGTTTTAAACTTTTCATATATTAAGAAAACAAATCCTAATTTGATTATAAATGCATTAATTTTGTGATTTATAGTTTTCTATAACTGTAAACCAATAGTATTCGGTTGACAAAAAAAAATAGTATTCAATTATTTATACCGTTATTTTGGAAACTACTATATTTTTGAATTTTCTTTTGAAAAATATATATTTTCTATATTTTTTTAATAAAATGACAAATTTGTCTAAATTTAAATTAACAAGCTATATTTATAGTAAATAAGAGATAAATTCAAAATTTAGAAAAAAATAAAAACTAAATTTGAATAATATTAATTATTATGATTTAATTTTTTATTTTTAAGATAAAGATGGTTTATTATTTATATATTAAAATTTAACAAGATAATTTCTAAAAATATTATAAAGTATATCTCTTGATATTTGTCATGTTATATAGAGAAAATTGAAATTTAGAGGAAAACAATCTTCAAGCTTTATTTATAGTAAATAAGAGATAAATTCTAAATTTAAAGAAAATAAAACTAATTTCGAAATAATATTTATTATTATAACTACTATCTTTTATTTTTAAGATAAACATGGTTTATTAATTTTATATATTAAATTTAACAAGATAAATATTTATTAAATAATTTTACAAATAAATCGAATTTTAGATTTGAAATATAGATTTTTTCTATTATTATTTTTTCAGTAAGGTTATTTAGTAATTTAACGCATTAAAAATAAGTTTTTAAAAAAAACAAGAGGTTATTCTTTTAAACAGTAAAAAAAATAGGGTATTTTTCTAAATTTCTCTCTTCTTTATATTGAAGTTTACAATTCATCATCATTTATCATTAACTAATAGTTAATAAAAGATGCATAGAAAACTTTAATATTTTATCTTTTTGAATATATATTGTTTTTTAAACTTGGAATTAATTAGGAACAAAGTACTATCTAACCGGCAGATATATTATTCACATAATATTAATTTACTAAATAATTCTGAGTTTTAAGTTTCAAGGCTATCTAAAATAACGATAGGAAAACTATTTGTTGAATCATGTTAACCACTCTCTCGACCAGCTTTGTTGAAATCAGAACGGGACAGTGTATGGCAATGCGTGTAATTCAGCTTCCGGAAGAAATCGAGCATTTGGCCACACCATCGAACTACTTCCCTGGTTGGTTTTTGGATTGCTAACTTGTTGCCTTTTGGCTCCTAACTTGATGAGCAACCACCATTCTTGATCTTCAGAGTCAGTGATCTTGCTCTCAACCCGATCAGGAGCCCAGTTCTCGATGAGATTCAAGTATTGCCCGGCCATGGAAGGAGGGCATTTCCTGCATAACAGCTTCGAAGCTCTAATGGTTTCTTGATGACTAGAGGACGGTTTCTCTTGTTTTGGATGAGTCCATGAAGATGATGATGGCATCGTATCTTTACTAACTTTTCTGCTATCTTTCGAAGGAACTGATTTCTTCTCTTTGCTGAGTTTAGTTGTGATGGCTCTAGACGAACCAAAAATTGGATCTCTTCTTTTCTCTTGAGAGGCCCTTAAAGCATCTTGTGTTGTTGAATAAAGATGACCAACAGACTCATTTGGAGCAGCAGCCTGAGAAGCATCTAACCTTTCGTGGGAAAAGCGCTGTTTTTGATCCTTGTTGGTCATCATCACCTCAGCCTGAGGATCCTTCTGCCCTTTGTCAGGTAACCGGGTCCGTATGCCGGTTTCTTCAAACCAAGAAAGAATGTCACCATAAGCAAACAGACCCAACAACAAGTAAACACAAACAAACCACCAGAGTCGTTATGCCTACCATCAAGGGGCTGACTCTGAATTTGCTTTGGTCTCTCATTGCTATGAAGAGTGCTATCACAAGAATTCTGAGACGATGTTTGAAGCTCAAGTTCCACTGTCTGGCAGCTCTTCTCTAAGAATTCGACTTCACTGTTAATCAATTTGCCACTAGCATCCGCGCCTTCATCTTTGCGCAGTCTCTTATGCTTGTGCTTTCGCTTTCTGCTTCGACCCGCCTCATTTTCCCTCTCCTTTCTCTTGTTTTCCTTCCTCTTGTGTTTTCTATCTTTCTTAACTTCTTCCTTTGCCCCCTGGATTTCCAACCCAATGGAACAACAATTAAAAATGTCCATAATTTGCTTTTCCAGTAAAACTCCAAATCATGAGGAGGGACAAAGAAGCAGAGAAGGAAAACACCAACAATGCATAACTGTCGGTCTCTAATTCAAGAAGCAGTAAAATTATTTCATTCTGAGTATTCAACCACACCAATTAGTATAACATAGTGACAAGAACACCAAAAGATTCATTCATTGGTTATATGGACAAGAATCACAAATCCAAAAGTACCCATTTTGACGTTGGCTATAATTGTTAACAAAGTCACCAATTTACTTGAATTTTGCATCTTAACGAAACGATTCAGAGAGTCCAATGAATCAATTCATGCTTTGACATACATTCATTGAGTTTAACTAAAGATTCGGATTCTCAAGTACATTACAAATTACACTTTTTTCTTTCTTTCCTGCCGATCATTTTGACATAAGATTATCACAACCATAGACCAGGAAGCTGAGCATTCAAAATGACATGAACCCAGAAGATAAAATGACTTTAATTGCTCAACAAACCAACCTTGATCGAATCGATCAGACACTTATCCTTGATTTCGTTCAGTACATAACCAGGAGGTGGAAACGGATAACACCGAGACATCTCACGATCACAGACAAACTCAGAGGCGAACCCGTGAAACCCTAGATTAGTTACGAGAGATCGCAAAGTGGGTTTACAGAAGAACGTTAGGGGGATATTGTTATCCCGACATAGTAATCAGAAAATCAGTGCAGGGTTTGGTGTAGAATTCGAGATCAGAGAAGAACGAAGGGAGGGGGGAAATGAAAAATTCCCAGGCTTCGAAGCTCTCCGATCCAGAAATTATTCTCGTTAACTCGTTGATTCGTTATTTATAGAAGAAGAGGATGACTTTATAACGAACCAAAGGTGTGTTTGGCAACAGGAATAGTAAGTATTGAAGGTGTCGTAATTTGTAGGTTACTTGAGGATGCACGCTTCACATGGTCGTTTCGAACCATGCGACCCAAAAGCAGGCCCATACAATTTTGTTCTAAAACTTTATATGTTAAGTAATATTGTAATACCATTTGTATAACATTGGTTAAAAATTTTGTTCTAAAGATCTCTTCATGGATCCTATTATTTCCGTTTGGTAGCTAGAGTCAATTTATCCAACTTCATAGATTTAATAAAAACCATAAAATTTTAGGTTTAAACATATTACTGTAATTTTACAAAAAAAAAAATTATAAAAAATATAATTATAAAAAATTAATATATTTTAGAAATATAAAATAACTCTAAAATTTGTTTTTATAAGTTTTGATTTTTTTTGTTAGGTGTCAAACCTATCCCACGCTTCCGGTTAGCGGCTATGAGTATTTTGAACATGGATTTAAATTTCTGATATGGATTAATAGTTAAATTTCTGATTAAAAAAATCTTGATTAAACCATTTCTATAGCGATTTGTTTTCTCTCCCATTTACTAAACAAGAAGACTGCACCGCTTCAAATAACAAAACGAATACGTGGTAGATATGTAATTAAGGAGAGTGACAAATGGCCAATTCGTAATTCGCAACTTAAATACCGACGTGGCAGTGAAGGTGGATAAAGCAGTGAAAAAAGAAAGAAAGAAAGGATAATTCGAGAATACAGCCAAAACATACCGAAACACTCGTGAGTCTTGCTTGCACTCATGATGAGCACTAGTCCACTAGCTTCTTCTTCCTTGTGGATAAATCTCTCCGACCCTATTCGAAGACCAAAGTTGTAATACTCAATCTCTGTATGTAACTCTAGCATTTCAACACTGTTTCCTCTCTTAAATTTCTCTGTTTTTCCATGTTTGTTCTGTCTGATTTTCACTTTTGTCTCTTCTTTGTTGCTGTCTTGGTTTTAGTCGAACCATAATGTGAACTTCTTCTTGAGTTCTGCTGCATCGTTTAGGTCTCAACGTTTGTTATAGTTTTTGAGCTGTTTCGGTTCCAAGCAGGAAGAGAAAATGGCTCATTCATGGGATCAATTAGGCGAAATTGCATCAGTAGCTCAGCTTACAGGCATAGACGCCGTGAAACTTATAGGTATGATAGTGAGCGCCGCGAATACCGCTCGAATGCACAAGAAGAATTGTCGTCAATTCGCTCAACATCTTAAGCTCATTGGTAATTTGCTCGAGCAGCTTAAAATCTCTGAGATGAAGCAATGTTCAGAGATTCTTGAGCCGCTTGAAGGACTTGAAGATGCTCTTAGAAGATCTTACATTTTAGTTAATAGTTGTCAAGAAAAGAGTTATCTTTACTTGTTGGCTATGGGCTGGAACATTGTTTACCAGTTTCGTAAAGCTCAAGACGAGATCGATCGGTATCTCAAGATCATTCCACTAATCACTTTGGTGGATAACGTGCGGATTCGGGTAATTTGGTTGCTTTCTTTACCATTTTCTCCTTCTTCTTATTGTTGCCATGTTGGAACTACAATTTGTGACAAGTGGCTCTCCGGTTTTGGAATGTTGTAAAACCGGTTTCGCCGTAGTTGTATCTTGGATTCATTATCTCACAAACCGAAGATAGATTGAATTAAGTAAAAAGATCATATATTGCCTTTTTCCTTAATCTTTTTTCCAAGTTTCAATCTTGTTTTGTTCTCGGGATTTTCGCGGTCTAACGTGTAATTTTTTGGATATTGGAATATGTTTGTTTATGCAGGAGAGGTTGGAAGTTATTGACAGCGATCAGTGTGAGTACACTCTTGATAAAGAGGATAGAAAGATGCAAGATGTTATTCTGAAACAAGAATCTACTAGAGAAGCTGCAACATCGGTTTTAAAGAAGACGCTCTCTCGTTCCTACCCGAACATGGCTTTCTGCGAAGCGCTTAAAACAGAGGAGGAGAAACTGCAACTCGAGTTGCAACGTTCCCGGGCGCGTTATGATGTGGATCAATGTGAAGTTATACAGCGTTTGATTGATGTTACACAAACTGCTGCTTCTTCTGTTGATCTTGATCCTGAAAAGGTGTTGACTAAGAAAAATTCTAAGCTTACCTCTATCAAGAAGAAAGATGATTTGTATGACACGGATAGTGGTATTCGAACAACTTCAAGGTTTAATCTCCATTTATTCCAATATCGATGAAAAGATTCATCTACTTAATGTGTTTTCCCCAAAATGTGTGAGTTCACGGTTTGATGATTTAAGGCTAATGTTTGGTAGGGGTGTAATTGTTGAATGCAGATCAACGTCTTATGTTTCATCGTCCGGACATGATCTAGTTTCCGGAAAATCATCACAACACCATGAAGATTGGCACACCGACTTGTTGGATTGTTGTTCAGAACCTTCTGTATGTAAGCCCTCTCCTTCTGTTTTTTCTAATTTGATTACCAAATATTAATGTTGTACGTGCTTTTTTCGCGTTACGATAGACGAGTTAACAATTCAAGATTCACACTTATCTACTTTTGAATCTGTAAAATAAGGTTTGAAGACATTCTTTTTCCCGTGTAGTACATTGGCGAAGATTGCCACCTTCGCAACTAACAGACAAATCTGTAAGAGATTAATTTGTGATCTTTAACTAATATATAAGCTTCCAAGAATCTGATACAATAATTTCAATGTTATGGCTTTCCAGCTTCAACAGAATCTTGTAAGGAGCTAGTGGTGTATTCTTTGATACTCTCATGCTGCTGCTATACTTGCTGCATAAGGAAAAAGCTTCGAAAGACACTGAACATAACGGTACATCGATTAAACCTTTCGTTTCCCACCATGTTAAAGGCTTAAGGTCGTGATGCCAACGTTTTGGATCCAAAGAAATACGTCTTTCTTGATTTGGCAGGGAGGGTCCATTGACGACTTCTTGTCACATCTAATGTGTTGTTGTTGTGCCCTTGTCCAAGAACTGAGAGAAGTCGAGATCCGTGGAGCTTCGTACGGTAAATATATACATTTAAAGAACATTTCTTTACATCGATTTCAAATTCTTGAATCTAATATATAAAGCATGTACAGAGAAGGATAAGAAGGAAATGAGTCCACCAAAACCTCAGTTCATGGAAGAATGAAGCTTGTCCAACACGGAACAGAATTGAGTTTTCTTGATAAAATGAATCTTCTAATTTTATTGTTGACAACATGATTTATTGTAAATTATATTGAGAACATGGAGATTTCAGAACGTTCCTTCTACTTTTCTGTCTGTTACTACATGCAACACGTAGTCTTGTAGATGATAAAACATTTGTAAACAATAGTGGGAACAAAAATAGCATTGATGGATAATATTTCCATTATATTGCCTTAAATTTTCAGTGCAGCTGATGTGAATTGTGCTAGTTATATTAGTTTTTCATGTTACCTGAAAATTGGAAGTCACTAAAAATCTGCAAATTCAATGTTTTGTTCATAACTTTTGGTGTTTTGAAGATTTTAATTAATCAGACTGGAGGATCAAAGATAGCATGTGCCTCCTACTAAATAAAGTTAAGGAATTTATACTGAGTGTTGATATCAAAGAATCATGCTGATGTATAATCTCTATCACATTGTTGTTATTCCATAAGATTGGTTCCCAATGCATGAGAAGGAAGGTGATGTATCAGAAGAACAAAATATTGTTGGATCAGAGTGAAGTGAATGAAGTAAGAAAGCTGTTCCACACTTAATTAGAACAGTAGTTTCGACTTTTTCAGATGTATCGATAAATTTTATTCCGCCTTGTGTACTGACTTGACTTGCTACTTGTAGAATCTTTTTCTTTTAAGTTGTCTTTAATCCACAAAAAGCATTGTTGAGGCAATATAAAGTTAATGGACTTAATCTCAGGTGGATTTACTAAACTGGGGAGTATTTAAGAGCTGAAATATTTGAGTATATAAAACCCTATTTTTAGCAAACCAATATTTTTTTTTTTTTTGTCAACCACTCCATTTCATAAGTTTTCGTTAAATTATGGGGAACATACTCTCTTCTACATAGAGGCAAGAGGGAATCGACGGACTTACATGAGAAAATAAAATTCCACGAGCTCTTGCTTTTTCGGCTAAGCAATCGGTAAGAAGCGGATACTAAAAGAAGATCAAAAACTCCTGAAGGAGGCTGCTTCTGCTGCAAACGTAGGCCATTGGGACGGGTTCTCCAAAATAGAGATGAGATCCGTACAATCTGTAGCAAAAGAGATTTTTAGCAAACCGTTTAAAGTGTTGGATTCTGAGAAAAAAGAATTCAACCAAAGGAGGTTAGCAAAATTTTGGTTACAGTGTTTCACACTTTTAGAAAAGATTAGATGCCACCAAGTTTGCTCTTTAGGTGTTTATTTGTCTCTCTTTCTGGTTACTAATAAAAGCATACCCAAGAAAAAGTCAACCAATATAAGTAGATGATCCAGAAGAATCTTTCTCGGTCATTATCATCAAGACTTATCTCCATCAGGTCATTAATAGTGGACCAAAAGATATTTAAGAAAACAAAAACAACAAAGTTTAGGTGATGACCTGTATTAGCAAAAACACTACAACAGTGTAATAAATGGGCTAAACAATGAAACCACAAACTCATGTACGACTTAGATAGAGACTTCACATTTACAATAATAGAGGTAAATTAGAAAAAATAGTACAAAAGTCAGAAGAGTTGATGAGGAAGAAGAAAGTTCGTTGCTTTATTTTTACTAAACAATTTTCTACACACTCCTTACATTAATTTACCACAAATTTAACTTAGCTAAAATGTACAAACATGTCCTGTTTTTTCACATCTTCATGAGAAACACTTAGATTTCTCCAAAAAGAGAAAGAAAGGACTTGTAGATTTTTCTCAAAATGGAGCTGTCGAAGACCGTTGAAGTGTTTTCTTTACTTGGTGTTGAGTTGCTTCTGCCTTTTTCAACTGCATTTACCAAAAACAGAAACAGAAAAAATAAGCCTTAAGTAGCAAAATCTTACACTCACAATGTCCTTAGACAGAAACAAAAAATACAAGATAAAATTACTGCATGTAGTATTAATGCACAAGATTCTCAAGATAGAATAAGACTTCAACTAAGGCATTATAGCAAGAGCTCAGTGCTAGTTTACCTGCTCATATTGTCTCTCGAGTCTTGCATTCTCTGTTTGTAGGTGAGCAATTTCAAGCTGCAGCTCGTTTGTATATGCCTGAAAGATTAGAAAAAAACCTACATACCATTTAATACTGAGGAAATGTAAATTTAACACTAGATTATGTTTCTTTTTTCTTTTGATTTACTGGAATTTGAAAGTAGAAGAGTAAGGAGAGACACGTTCCTGTTTCCTAGCCCTTGAACGAGCAGCAGATTCTCTGTTCTTGAGCATACGCTTATGCCTTCTGTCTCCTCTACTTGCATCAGAATCTTGGCCTCTTTTTTTCCCTAAACAACCAAATCTTGCAGATTCCTCAAAGGAGTTAAGGTTAGAAGCAACAAGAGTATCTGTGTTGTCAAGAAAGTTAAAGCCAATGCTGGAGTTCAAGTTTAGAACAGTGGCAGGATGAGGAAGAAGAAGAGGAGAGCCGTAGAGAGCAGTGTCAATGGATGAAGAAGAAGATGGTGGTGGTGGTGGTTGATTCGGAGGCATGTTGAGGAAATCTTGAAAGATACAGTTATTAGGGTTTTGGTTCTTTAACATTGGCTCATGACCAATGTTTAGTTGGCAATGGTAGTGAGGCGAACCAAGGCTAGCTTCTTTCCATACTTCTTCCATGGTGACTTCAGACTTGTTCTGGCCTAGGGAGGATGACGTTGATGATGATGATGATGATGATGATGATGATGATGATGATGATGATGATGATGATGATGATGATGATGATGATGATGATGATGATGATGATGATGATGATGATGATGATGATGATGATGATGATGATGATGATGATGATGATGATGATGATGATGATGATGATGAGGAAATTGAAAAAGCACTATGGTTGATCTTATTATGCTTTGCTGATGACAACATTGGAGAACATAACAGAACAGAACAGCATAGAAAGCTTTGTCTTTTGGTTTTGGGGTGGCAAATATCTTATAGCTTTGAGAGAGAGAAAGAGAGAGAGAGAGACTGTGAGCTTCTTCTCTCTCAATGGTCATTTCTCTAGTATCATGATGGATCACTGGGTCCAGTAGAAAGAAGAGAGAGATGTAATTGTTCTAGAAAAGAAAAAAAGAAAAATTATGTTAATGTAATGACTTTTTGTCACTTAATCCAAAATTGTGATAGCGATAATAAATCTATAGTTATGTGACGTCAAACTTTTTATCATAAGATAATCATTTTAAAGTTTCAGAAAGAATCAATACAATAATTTTTTTTTGGATTTTTCATATACCTCAGATTTTTTATATTTTATAAAATTGACAACTAGTTTAAAATAGATAACCAATCAAAATATTTTAAATAATAAAATAGATAACCAATCAAAACATTTTAAATAATAAAATACATTTTATCTATTTTTCTGCTAATTCATCATCTTCTTTCTTCTTATTATATATAAAGATATTTTATTAATCTTTCTAAATATATATAATCTATTTCAAACTAAATATGATGTATGTAATGATTAATTTGAAAGTTTACATATACAACATGCAAAATCATTTGAAAAGTATTTTTTAGTGATAAGTGATAACATACACGTGAGATATTTTACAAAATGTTGTGATAAAAAACATAACTCTCAGAAGTATTTATAAAGATTTTTATCAAAAATATGAAAATATTATGGTTAAAATCATTCATTAAAATTTAAATTACTTGCACTATTTTAGTTAGAAATTTCTAGTGAATAATAACAAATTAGTTACTAGATTCTTAAGCTATTTAAAACATATTTAATATTAGATTAATTTTTTTTAATATAATTTAATTACCAAAATAAATTTTGAATGATAAGAAAAGTTGAAGCAATATACGAAAAAATGTAATATGGGGTTTTAAAGGAAAATATTAATAGAAAATAATTGCATCTCTACTCTATTTTAATTATTTTCTAATTTTTAGTGTCATATATACAAACTATTGAATCAATAAAATTATTTGAAAATAATTATTAACAAAATATTATTAAAAAATACATGTAGCATATAACGCATTTTTCTCTTTTAAAGGATATATTCTAGGACATAAATCTGTCTAAATCACGGTAAAATAGTTTCGAACTGAAATTAGCGTCTCAAGCTTTTACAAGTAAATATTAAAGTTCGAAACTTTCCGGATGTGAGATTATTGGTGAGAAGCAAGATTCGAAGTGGTCCAAAACTCCAGAAGATATATTTTGGGTACGGACTGAAGATGTTATTGTTTAAAAAGATAAAATTTTGTAGCAAAAATAAATAAGACAACGACTCAGAGATTACACCAGTTAAATTGCTGTAAGAAAGTCGAAGATTTTGTAATGGCTGGCAAACATATTCGAGCTCCAGTAGAATCAATATGTAAGTCGATTATGTGAAAGATCCAAAAAATGATTTAAGAGAGATCGCTACCGAATATTAATTTCGGAGATGTTTTGATTATAAGAATAATAACGTGTGTTGTATTTGTTTCGTTTTTTTTAAACAAATATTTTTTTTATAAAAAAAAAATATATTAAATCAATAAATCTAAAATAAATAATCTAAATAAAATCCCGCAGCATAGTGTAGATATCTATCTAGTTATTTCCTAGTTTGCATGAATGGCATGGTCCTTAAATCTGGAGTTGGTGGGTGAAGACTAACAAGATATTCTTTGTTTTTGAAAAAGGTGACCAATAAGCTATGGTTTTGGTCTCACTTTAATATCACAATTCAATACCCTTTATATCCCTTTCAATTGTGTGACCTTTGCTTTAATTTTCTTACCAACTTTTCCGTTTGCTTTTACTTTTTGGACTTTTAGTACTTATATTTGTTCACCCTTTATAACAGTTTTGCTTACATATTACAACATCTCTAATCGATCATCTAATCCGATCAAATAGATTAATGCACTACATGACCAACTTAAACACGTATTTAAAGAAATTAGATCCGTCACTACTCACCTTATCCGTAATATGAGTTTGACCTCGTATGCTTCCAGTTGAATATGGTTTAGTGACAAAAAGATTTATTAATTTCGTCATCACAACATGTGATTATAGATATGAAAGATAATATTGTATATATATTTATATATAAGTATTGGACTATTGGTAGTGGTAATGGAAACCAACTCTTTTTTTTTTTATAGAAGCTTATTGGTTGAGTAAAAGATAGGTGGAATTGCTAAAACTATACCCAAAATTGAGTTTGAATGCAAAACTAGACCCCAAATTGAAACAAATGCAAAACTAGACCTTTGGAGTATGAAAATTACATTAACCCCCTTATTTGCAAACAAAAAAACAGAAACCGCAATTACTGTTCTAACCTCCGCGCGAAGTAGATTTCTTGAACGAAGTCTCACAGTAGACTTCGTAGACTTCTTGAACGAAGTCTCACAGTAGACTTCTTGAACGAAGTCTCACAGTAGACTTCTTGAACGAAGTCTCACAGTAGATTTCGTTCATGACATCCATGAAGTCTGAACCGTAATTAAACCTTAGATTTAAATTAGGAAAATAATAAAAAATATTTTCAATGAAATTTCTTCTAAAGAAAATAAGATTATCTAAAATATGAACTTTATAAATTAAAATTTCAATAAAGAAGAGAGGATTTATCGGGGAATCTTCACTTCATCGGATCTTCATTTCATCATTCGCTCTTTTCGACCAAATCCGCGTACTCTCTTCTTGTCTTCGAAAACAATCTCACCATCTCTACTTTCCAGGATCTCTCTTCTAGAATTAGTTATTCTTTTCTTGAACAACCGCGATAATGGTACGTACAAGTCATCATTAATATCATCATCTTCTTCTTCATCCTCACTCTTCACATTAACAACGCCCCATTTTTCATACCGGTATGGCATCATCCGCACCCAACCGTCATTTGTATCTGGCTGATAATCACATCCGGTAAATCTATCCGGTCTCATATTTTCTTCTCTTCATCTGATTCTTCTTCTTCATCTTCATCTTCATCTTCATCTTCATCTTCATCGTCATCTAGAAGCAATGCTCTCTTCACCGACCGCGCTGCTACTCATCTTGATATGCGAAGACGGAAACAGAATAGCTTTGAAGATATGAATAGACGGTTGCGATTCCCAGATCTACGAATCAAATAAAGATGGGATTAGAGTTTTTCCAGCGAGAGAGGAGAAAGAGGAGAAAGAATATCGATAACTTACGGCAAAAGAGGAGAAAGAGTGTCGGCGTTTAGAGATTTTCGGCGAGTTTGGTGATTCAAATGTCGAAGAAGAAAAAAAGAGCGATGAAAATTTTTTAATTTTTACCCAGATTAACTATTGCAATTTCAGTTTTATCTTGTTTAGTAAATGTAAATTTTCCCCCCAAATTTTCCCCCCAAATTTTTGTGAAACATTTCAAAATTTTGGATTCATTTGGAATTTCATCAGACTTCTACAAAGAGTCTACGATAACAAAATCTTACAGACTTCACATGCGAAGTCTGCCGTGAGACTTCACATGCGAAGTCTGCCGTGAGACTTCACCCGAAACTCGAGAAGTCTGTAAGCCCTAAACTCTAAATTTCGAACGTTTAATTCACTCTTTGTTAACAAATACTAACATTTGACATCAAAATAGTATAATATGTTCAAAATCTAAAACTATACGAAGGATCGCCATTTTATATCAAAAACATATCAATCTAAGTCTAACCCTAAAGATATATGCATGGATTCTTACACATTGGCAACCTCTAACCTATATGCCTCACATAGTTTACATCAAATGGCTCAGTTTTATGAATTTTTTTTTAAACCTATTCGATCTGATTTAAAATAATTTATCTTTCAAAAATTTTGATCGAAATATTTTTATTCATTTTTTAATTAAAATTTCACATTTAAGGTTCAGACTTCATGGTCGAAGTCTGCGACTGTTTATAGTATTTTAGAACATAATCAACCTTACATGCTTAAAATTTATAAAAGTTTC
>SMJT01000042.1:207361-443592 GCA_004349715.1 Crucihimalaya himalaica | reverse complement strand
GTTATTATGCTCGAATCTTAGTAAATCGCAAGATATATGGATGGTAAATATTGAAAACGATATTATAGAGTTAAATGGTTGAAATGAGAGAGGAGATCGACAAAAATGGAGCTTTTAACTCAGTTTTAAAGCATTAACATCACTTAATTCGGTTGTTTGAAGCATTGAGAGCTCAATTTTGTTTGGTAAGTGTGGTTGGGAACTATTGAAGACGATGGCATTTTCGTTATTACGTGAGAATCTTTGGGTTATTGTTTTTCAAACCCAGCTACCAGACTTCACAGGAGAAGTCTGCGCTAGGTATTTTTGTGAAAAAGAAGCGATGAGGGTATTTTAAGGCATTTTGAAAAGAAAAGGAAAAGGAGTCTAGTTTTGGAATTGACTTCAAATAAGGGTCTAGTTTAACAAGAAACCTACCTCAGCCTGATGTGATTGATTATTTCTATTCACAGAATCGAGAGGCTATAATGCGAAAGTGAAACTGAAAATTAAAATATATAGAATCTTGATTTTATTATGTACTTTACAAATATTACATTTCCTCATCATCGTATTCTTTTTTGTTTTTTCTTTGATCAATTATTTTATGTTTCAGTTTATTGAGAAAACTATTCCCTTGTGACTAAAAGATAAGTTATCTTATTCGTTTCCTAATCTTATCGTTGTTGTTTTTATCCAAACAATCCTTGTATTTCCCATTGTAGCAATATAATATCTCATTGATTCTCCATTTTCTATATCGTTTTAATATTACTGATATCACCCCAACCAAATCGAACCAGAATATTTTCTGAACCTGAAAAGAAGTGCCGGTTCTGATTCGGTAATAGAAAAATCAAATCGAATAAAAAATCAATGAAATCTCTTAACCGAAACTAGTAACAATGGCCACCCATTGTATTTTGTCTATATCAGTCCAAAGACAATGAGATTTGGCGTGGCATGGTCCTATGGACAGAACAAGTGTCAGGTCTGGGTTACTCTTTCCCAAACTTCCTCAACTTTGCTTCTCTTGTGTTACTTTTTGTCCAATATCTTATCGGCCTTAATTTTCACTCCATACTAAATAAGAACATGTGCCATACATTAAATCTTATATTTTTTATTTTTATAAATCATCTTACTATAAATATATAAATGATGTCAAAAAGAAAAAAAATATAAATATAGATATATACATACACTTTATTAACCTACTAAAAAAATTGTTAACATTTCAGAGTACATAATAGTTGTGTTTTATGTATGTTTTAAATACAATTCATAAATTAAACCAAACTATTGTGTTTAGTTTTAAAATATGTTTTAAAATAATTCAGAAATCAATGTGAACTATCTTCTATGCCTCCGTAAAAAGCTTCGGTTTATTAAATAAAGTAGTAGAGTATTTATACACAATGATTTGATAAGACCGTATCTAAAGAATTTAGAAGTATAAGGGAATGCAATATACCCTACATATCCTATACCCCTCCCCCTCACGTTGGTGGTACGTAATCGCGAACACCTAACGTGGACATTAAGTGTTCAAATTGTGGTATTGGCAATGCCTTGGTGAACAAGTCATCAACTTGGTCCTTTGTAGAAATATGCTCCGTAGTGATTGTTTTGTCTTGTACCGCATCACGCATGAGATGACAGTAAGATTTAATGTGTTTAGTTCCATGAAACGGATTAGCAGCAATATGTATTGCAGCTTGACTATCACAGTGAAGCGGTATCAAATGAGAATGATCGACGCCCAAAGTTGTCATTAGCGCCTTCAACCATTTAAGTTCTCGGAGTGTGTATGCCATAGCTCTATATTCAGCTTTTGCGGAGGAACAAGAAACCGTGTTTTGCTTCTTAGTTTTCCAAAAAATAGGAGAGTCACCTAAGTACACGATATAAGCGGATAGAGAACGACGTCAAGTCGGGCAAGCGTTCCAGTCCGAGTTACAATAGGCGGAGAGAGGGAGAGCACTATCAGAACGAAGAAAATACCTTGAGTTGGAGAACCTTTAAGATAATGGGCAAGACGTAGAGCGGCTTCCCAATGTTGAACAAGTGGAGCCTTCATGAATTGAGAAAGAATGTGAACAACGTAACTCAGATCCGGACGTGTGATGGTCAAGTAGATAAAACGGCCTACCAAACGGCGATACTGCTCCGTATCATCACAGAGAGGACCCGTGATTGAGGCAAGCTTGTGATTGACCTCGATAGAAACATGAGATTGTTTTGAGCCTAAGAATCCCACCTCGTTGACTATATCGATATCATATTTGCGTTGTGAGAGACAAAAACCATCAGGACCAAGGGATACCTCAATGCCCAAGAAATACTTTAAATTACCGAGATCCTTCATATGAACACGCTTGTTAAGCTGAATCTTGAATTGATTAATAGCCTCCAAGTCATTACCAGCAACAATGAAATCATCTACGTACCAAGCACATGAATTAATTGATTGTCACGTTTTAACGAGAAAAGCAAATAGTCTTGGTAGCTTTGAGTGAAACCAATGTCTCTAAGGGCTGTAGATAATTTAAAAAACAAGCAGCGTGGCGCCTGCTTAAGACCATATAAGGATTTCCGAAGGCGACAAACCTTACTAGGATCCGAAGAATCAAACCCCATAAGTAATTTTATATATACCTCTTCTTCAAGATCGCCATGTAAAAATACGTTGTGGACGTCCATTTGATGAACCTCCCAATCCTTTGTAGCTGCGACACTTAGAAGGAAACGAACGATCGTCATTTTAGCTACTAGAGCAAACGTCTCGTTAAAACCAGTGCCTTCTTGATGATGATTCCCTATGACCACCATCCTAGATTTGTGTCTTTATAAGCTTCTGTCGGAGTGAACTTTCAGCTTATAGACCCATTTGATGTTGATAGCTTTCTTCCCCGGCGGCAAGTCTGTTAAATCCCCATGTATGGTTAGCTTCAAGAGCGGTAATATCTTTTTGCATAGCCTCACACCATTTTTTAATTAAAAATGCATCCTTGAAGTGTTTAGGTTCCGTGCCATCAAGTAGTGCTGTCATAAAAAAAGGTATATGATTTGCTGAAAAACCAGCGTCAGTCAAATACAAAGTGATGGGATAAAGGACCTTACCAGAGACCGTTGTCGAGGTAATTTGATCAGAGAGACCAGGGGAAGGAACGAGCAAGGGAGAGTGTATGTGGCGAGTAACATAATAGTCTTTGAGTAACACAGAACGAAGCTTTTGACAGTAACCTTTTCCCAACAATTCAGGCAATCAGAGATGGAGGAGAAGAGGAAATGGTTGTAGAATAACAAGATCAAAAGATGTTGGAGTTCTCGTAGAAACTGGTGAAGAAGGAGTAGCCACATCAGTGGCCGTATTAGAATCCATGAGACATGGAAGTCTGCGGTACCTTAGGCACCTCTGGTGTAAAAGCTGCATCGTGTAGTGGAGGACGCTCGACATCAGGTGGTGATGGAGGAGGCTCACTCTCAGCCAAAGTAAAAGGCTGAGGCAAGATTGCTATATGAGCAACCTAATCATCATCGACAATATTGGTTAAGTCTTGTGAAACATAATGTGGTGATAGTTGTATGTCTGAAAACGAGAATATATCTTCTTGAAATCGGACATCTCTACTAATAAAAAATTGTCCATGTCTCTAGATCATATAATCACCAAGTTTTCTTTCTGTATGGATAGCCAACAAAGACACATTTGCGACAACGAGAACCAAATTGGTCTTTATCCCGTGACCGATTATGAGCATAACATAAACAACCAAACATGCAGATCATTGCGTTAGAGGGACGTTGGCCATACAAGATCTCATAAAGAGTTTTTCGTTTTAAAACGGAGGAGGGTGTGCAATTAATGAGATTAGTGGCATTAAGAATGCTTTCATACCAAAATTTAGTAGGAAGATGACTTTGAAAGAGACATGCCCAGAGCAACATTCAATATGTGACGATGTTTACACTTCACACGGCCATTTTGTTGAGGAGTGCCAATGCACATAGTCTGACGTACAATGTTGTGCTCTTGGAAGTAAGTTGTAAGGCACATAAATTATGTGTCGTTGTCGCTTCTAAATGATAGAACTGGTTTACCGAGTTGTCTTTGCGCCATGCCACAAAACTTTTTGATGAGAGAAGAGACTTCTGATTTTGCATTCATGAGATATGTCCACACATCTTGAGAATGATCGTCGAAAAGTGTAAGAAAATAAACGGCACCGATCGTAGACAGTGTGCGATAGGGACCCCATACGTCACAGTGATCAATTGAAAAACAACCGGTTGCTCTATTGATGCTTTCAAGAAAAACTTCTCGTGTTTGTTTAGAACGATAAAAATGTCACACTTTTTTTATCTTTCCAACATCATGGTGAGATGAAACACATTTGGGTAAAGAAAATAAAACACCGGATAGAAAGATTTCATAATCTACGATGCCACAAAGCTCTGGAAGAAGAGACGTCTCTTGAAACCTTGTTAACACGAGCAGCTAGAACTCTCGTAAAATAGTACTCCCCCTCGCGTTCCTCACCTGCCCCAATCAAAGTCGTCAAAAAACGGTCTTGCGGAAACACAATGTGTCAGTAAAGATTGCAATAGAGCCCGTTTGCGTCAGCAATTTGGAGACAAAAATTAATGTGCAATCAAAATCTGGGACAAACAACACGTCATAGAGTGTATACATGGAGCTAAGTGGAAGAGTTCCACGTTTAGTAGCCGTGAGGCTGTTCCATTGGGTTTTGTCACAGTAGATGGGATGATATCAACAAAATATACTAAGATAGAACGATCGCATATCATGTGATGAGAAGCATCAATGTCTGTAACAACATCTGTTAACCAAGTTTTACCCGATAAATTTTCAGAAGACGTGCCAGCACGCTGAGATTGCAATAACTCCGATGAGCTGAGAAATTTGGTCCTTTGGTGAGTCGTGCGGTATTGACCCAGCCTCATCCGTGACCATTCCCTCGTGTAGGACATCCCCCACGTTGAACCGGTTTTGAGTCAACTGTGAATTTGTTGTCCGAAGAAAAAGGACGACCACCACCCTTATGTTCATAGTACCAATCTTGGAATCCATGGAGCAAGAAACACTCAGTCATGTCATGTCTTTTGGATTTACAATGAGTACAAGATAGAGTGGAGCGGTTGCAAAATCATGGTACGGAGACAGCAACAACCATGGGCGACTCTGTTTTGACCGTGAATCCAATGGTCTCTGTTTTTGTAGTCTTCTTCAATCGTTCATTGTTGTGGTTTTGTTCTTCTTGAACAACACGAGAATATACCTAATTTAGAGGCGGTAAGGGATCTTCATCTGTGATGGTAGAACGTATGTTGCTAAAGCGAGGAAGATCAAGACCGAAGAGAAACTGATGAACCTTCTCATCCCCTTGTTCTTTAGCTATATCCGAGGCGGCTTCACTGGTGCATACACGACTTGTTTTGTAATTTTGAAGCTCTTCCCACAGCTTGGTTAATCTGCCATAATACTCCAAAACTGGTTTTCCGTCTTGTCTACAAGACGCAATCTCATCTTTTAAGACTTGCTTTCTTACGCCATTCCCAACGAGAGAACTGGAGACGAAGGCTTTCCCACAACGTATAAGCTTCATAGACGAACGAGCTTGTGGATCTGATAGTGGGATCAATGAAGGTGCAAATCCAACTGATAACCATTGAGTTTGCAGCAAGCCACATGCTCAATTCTGGATCTGATGTTGGTTTTGGAATTGATCCCTCATTGAAACCCAATTTCTTTTTCGCTTGATGGGAGTTCTTCAATTCAATTGCCCACTCGGAGTAGTTGTCTTTTTTTAGGATCACAGAGGAGATAAGGGCACTAGGATTATTTGATGCGTTGAGTGCATAAGAAGGAGGTGGTTTAGGAATGGTGGTGATAGCACATGTTAATTCTGTTCTCGACATCGTAAAACTGCAGCGGTGGTGGCACTTTAATATGCGGCGACAACGGCTTTTAGGTGGAAAAGAGAGAAAAAAAAAACTTGGTTATTAAAACATGCTCTTATACCATGAAATAATCGTAAAGAGCTTGAGTTTATTAAATAAGGTAGTAGGGTATTTATACACAATGACTTGATAAGATCATATCTAAAGAAGTTAGAACTTAGAAATAAAAGGAAATGCAATATATCCTACACTCCGGGTCGTATTGGTATGATTACAGATCAATAACCTAAAAATTACATATATATATATATATTACAAAATTCTTTATAAACATATTTTTATATAAGTTATGTATGAATAAAAATAAATATAGGCATATATATATACATATTTTTTACCTAATATATATTAAATGTTATTCTAATTTTTTCCATGAACAATTTATTTTGGTTTCATAATCTAAGAATTAAAGTTGGTGTTTGTTCCAAAAAATTTAGAACGTCTAATTTTTATTTAAAAATATAAAATTTAAAAGAAACTCAAAGTTTTATCATTTAATCCCGAAATATCAGAACCAAATTTTGTAAGTGCATTAAGTTATCTGAAATTGAAAATATTGTTTTATATTTTCCATGCAATAACACAATATTTTAGTGTGAAAATATTGTTTCTAGAGAGAAAATCACGGAAACCGATGTAGATTCTCTAGTGGTTCATACATCTAAGCCACAAAACAAAAGAAAGCTCTATATATAAAAGTGAAAAGTATTTAAAAGATGTTTATGTCGAAAAGAAAGGTCATATTTACAGTTACTCAAATCTAGTTCCGATTTTTCTTTACATTTTTGGTAACGGTTTTTATCAGTCATGTCAGAGTGGGATTCATCATGGGATTACTCTTCCACTCGTTGCATTAATTCCAACAAGGAGACCTGTGAATCCTTTTACGGCATTTATCATCCCTTCAATGTAGTCTTATATAAGGAAAAGTCGAGACCTAAAATCTTCACTTCATTCCTCACAATCTCCGCTGATTCTTTACTTCTTCTTTCGATTTTACAAAATCCTATTCCAAATGGCAGACATATTCGCAGAGCATTACAAGAGATCGATCTAGGGATTGAAGATGATCCAATTGCTCTCCCGATTAAAGTTGTAATTAGGATGATGAACCAAAATTTTTTATCATCATGGGACGTCCGGTGATTCCACAAAGACAAAATCTCAAATCTATCATTGCGGCTCTCCCTCGCCTCTTGGAACAAGGCGGACTCGTACACGGCATAATCGTTGAAGGGCGAAGGTTCCAATTTTTCTTCCCCTCCGAGGAGTCAATGGAAATGGTGCTTAGACGTGGACCATGGGCATTTGTAGAGAAGATAATGGTTCTCCAAATGTGGACCCCTTTGATTTGCTGGCTATGTTGAACTACATCCCTTTCTGGAAACCAATCTGGGGGATACCATTGCAATTTCTAAATCAAGAGATTATTGCTTATATCAAGAGAGACATGAGACAGCTTACAGATGTTGATTATGATGCAAGGGGAGCAGCTTAAGTGTAGTATGTTCGTGTCAGGCTCAACTGGGATATCAACCAACCATTGAAGTTCCAACGTCATTTCCACTTCATTGGAGGAGTCAACACTCTCATGCGCTTCAGATACGAAAGAATCTATGGATTCTGTGAAGTGTGCGTATGCTCACACATGATTCAAAAAAATTTCTAATTTAAAATTGTGGAGGAGATGACCCGTCTTATGGAGATAGTGATGATTAGGGAAGCCAACCACCATTTGGAAATCACAATGCTGGGGTTAAAATCCGTGAGGTTGATGATGATGAACAGTTTGACGAGGAGATGAATCATGGAGTACAATCAAAGGCAAATGGGTATGTTTCACAACATGAACAAGAAAAATTGCACGATCCTGAGGCCATTGGTTTCTAGATACTATGATCACTGGAACACACTGAAGTTTTGGCCAACCTTAACCAGTCCATTGATGATTCTGTTTGTGATATTTCGGATTCCACTACCAACAGACCCATGATGAACAATGGAGGCGCTACAAGTAACACTTTCACTACCAGAGCTATGCTGAGAGGTGAATCATCCAACACTCACAAAAGGAAGCAAAATGAGGATCATGAACATAACACTCATAAGAAGACAATAAGGGAAAATGGTGAGTTTGAAGTCCCCAAGCAGTGACTCTACTACCCCAACAACCGAGGTAGATGTGGTGGGCCATGAACCACCTCTTCCGATATGAGAACAACATGCTGGAACTGTCGAGATCTAGGCATTGACTCGACAATTCGATGCCGAAAGGAGAATAATCACAAATATCTCTTGGACATCATATGCCTTTTGGAGACAAAACAAAATGATGATAAGATTAGAGATGTAGGGTGTGAATTGGGGTTCCTTAAGTATGTAACAATCTCACCAGTAAGTCTTAATGGTGGTTTAGTTGTTTTCTGGAAAGATCACTTAGATCTTCATGTTTTATTTCAATCTCCAAACCTTGTTGATTGTTTAGTTGAATGCAATGGTTCTAGCTTTTATTTTTCGTTTGTGTATGACAATCTCTTTGGAAATCATACTTGGGAGAAACTAGAACAATTGGAAGTTAGTAGACGATATCAGCCATGGTTCATTCTTGGGAATTTTAACGAGTTGCTCAGTAATAGTGAAAAAAGGAGGGCGGTTTAGACCTGAGCAATCTTTCCAATACTTTAGAGAATGATAAGACTTTGTAACTTTAAAGACTTTCCAGCCATTGGAGATAGGTTTTCATGGGCAGGGCAAAAGGGAAACCATTTTGTTCAATGTTGCTTAGATAGAACAATGGCCAATAGTTTGTGGTTTGACCAATTTTTAGCCTCAAAAACATAATGTTCTAGCGTGTGGAGAGTCTGATCATAGACCCCTGGTCACTTACATTTCAGATGTGATATAAGAGAAAATGATTATTTATTTATGATAGCTAGATTTTCAATAAAAAAAAGTTTAAAGAACGAGGTTTTAAGGGGCTAGAATAAGAATGTTTCAAGTCAACTCAAGTTCTGTCAAGTCAAGTCAAGTTAAGTTAAGTCAAGGAGCAACTTTATTCACTGGCGATGGAAACTACCAGAAAAGTGAATAAGGGTTTCAGAGGAGGGAAAGCTGGTGGCCCAAAGACCAAATCCGGTTTTTCATTGTTATTTGATTTGATTCTTGTTACTTTGGTTGACAACTTGATTTCACATCATCTTCTAGTATACTATTCTCTTTTGTGTGTGGTTACTTTGTTTATCAATATCCAATACTATGACTGAACAACTTTCTGAAATGTATGATTTTTGCCTCGCTGAGTTAATATTGTATTTTGATCATCACATTTTCTCTTACTCGTGCTTTTGTGACTTTTCTCTGTTTATGGTTTCATCTGATCATGTGCTTGTTTGTTTGTGATTTGCATAGGATCAAAACTTTCTTATATGAGTTGTTGTTTTAGCTTCATATTATAGAAACAAGTCTGAGCTTGATATGTTATTGAACATAAAATTTTGGGGTTATGATGAATGCTAAAATTATATGCATTCGTGAATATTCTTGTTATAACCTTTGTAAAGGCTCATATACTCGTTATTGATTTGTCTGTTTTCTTTCACTTGAATGAGAAGTTTCCCTAAACTTATCATCGTGAATCACATATTTAGTTTTTCAAATCTTTCTAATTTTTTCCATTGTTTTTGCAGTTGATCTCACCAAGAAAGCAGTAGGCTCATTAAGACTGAAAGGAGCCACGAGAAGGAGATCTCAGTGATCTTTTTATTCTTCTGCCTATGAATGCTGGTGAATTGGTTTTGTGCTTTTGTCTTGTGGAGTATTGGACAGAGCTATAATTTTCTTCTTGATCTTTTATTTCATGTTTCTTTTGTTTAGTTGTGAAGTCAAAGTTGGATTATCTTCAGCAGTGCATACCAGGTAAATACTATCTCTTTGCTTTATGGAGTATAATTTATTCTTAATGATGTCTGAGTTATGACTATTATGGAAGTAGGAGAGGTTATTCAATTTTGATGACTCTGATAGGCGTTTTCCTCCTTGAGGTTTCAAGGGAAGAACAACTGATAGTATGCTTGAGAAGCAAATCGATTTTCTCTAACGAGAAGGTTCACGTGGAGAATGAAGCTATTAACTTATTAGTGATGAGTTACCATATTGTAGTGTGGTATAATTTTTCTTGGAATATTTGATTATCTTTGTGATTTTTGTGCTTGATCTTTTTAAGGAATTTTAAGAAATAGACTGCAAAAACAAAATAACATAATACGAATGCTATATTAAATATATTTTATTGTATATAAAAAAATAACATAAGAAAATTGCTATTATATTTAAAAATATTGCAGGCAAAAAAACGCTATTTTATATATCCAAACAATAGCATGCATAAAAAACGCTGTCTAATATATTAAAGAGATCTCTGTTAACTATGTCATCATGATATTCTCTCTACGCTCATCTACGGAGCGGAAATTCATGATTTTCTCTCTACGCTCATATGCGGAGCGGAGATTCATGCGTGCTATATCATTTATATTGTCGACAAATCATTTGATGTATTTGGTTCCATATTTTCTCCCGTAGTGACATGGTTAACAGAGAACTCTTTATCAATATCATTGATTTCATTCAGGTACCTGGTTTATTATTTAACCATGTCAACGGTCTCATTGCTCGTCTTTAGGAGTTTAATCTTCCTTTATATAATCATTTGCTCCTTTTTCTTTTGAGGATTTATCTTTGGAACCAAATGGGTCTATCACGTTTTTCTCGTGCCATAGACTCACTATTTTTATTGGAGCATTTTCAGCTAGAATGTGAGATTTCCTTTTGAACTTAGAGTTCACATGAGGATCAATAATTTTAATGATAATTTATATCATGAAATCTCATTCAACAATTACTTTCATTTAATTTAGAATATTAATCCTTTGAACTTTTTGAACTTTTGAATTCATACTCATCATAATAATTTGATCAAAGATCTAAACTATTCAACATTCTCAATGATCGTTGAATCCTAGTTTGATCAGGATGACTTGACCAATTATATTATGCTTTAACCAATTAGTAAACTTGATATTCACTAGCATAAAAAAATGTTCGCCATCTTTGCATGATATAATCACATATATGCATGTCTCCATTGTGGTCAAATATCAATACCACATTCATTCATATTTCATAGTGTCAATATGGTTATTACTAAAAAAAAAATTGTTTGAAACTTTTTTGATTTTCTTTTAGACTTCAGAGAACATAAGGCATCATTAACAATAAATTTTATGCCTTTGAAAATCGAGGGACTAGCTCATCAATTATATATATATTTACTTCTCATTCACATGATTTTATATAGGGGTGTCATAATGGGTCAACGTTAATAGGTCCATCCAACCCAACCCGATCTATTAACCCTAATGGATTAAAAATAATGGGTCAAATGGGTTAATGAGTTAATGAGTCAAATGGATTAATGAGTTGGGTTAAAATGGATTAATGGGTCAAATTGGTTTATCTATTATCCAATAATTTTTCTACAGACATTTTACCACAATATTCAAAGGTATAAAGTATGAATTCACATTTTTGGCGGGAAAATATTGAAATTAAGTTTTTAGCGAAAAAATTGAGGAATCGAGTTTCTGGCGAATTGTGAAACCATATTTTTTGGTGAGAAAATTACGGAATCTTGTATTGGCGTGGAAATTACGAATCTCGTTTTGCCGAGAAAATTACGGAATCTTGTTTTTGGCAGGAAAAATGCAGAATCATGTTTTTGACAAGAAAATTATAGAATCTTGCTTTTGGCGAGAAAATTGCGGACCCGTATTTTTGTTGGGAAAATTACGGAGTCATATTTTTGGTGGGAAAGTTACGCAATCACGTTTTGGCGGGAAATTTATGAAACCGTGTTATTTTAGAGACAATTGATAAAGATGGCAGGAAAATTTTGGCAGGAAACTTTTAGTATGATGATGATAAAGATGGTATGTTGATGATGATAGTTTGAAATTTCACACATTAAATTTAATATATTATTGGATCATCCATTTGACTAATTTTAATCCAATAAATTTAATGGGTCATGGTTTGACCCAACCCATTTGCTTAATAGGTTGGGTTTGACCCATTACCCATTTAACAAACAACATATTGGATAATAGGTTGAATTGTGTTAGATTATGACACCCCTAATTATCTATATGCATAATTTAATTTATTATTAAACCATTCATGAGATTTCGAGGAGACATTACCTACTACTCGATTGAGGAAACATAACTTCTCACTCCGTATATTTTAATATAATTTTAACGAACATATTTAACCATATTTCGTAAATAATAAGTTTTACATGAATGAAATATAAATTAAGTCGTACATTTTATACAAGCGGAATAACGACATGATATTTGACGCACAAAATATTCACTGTAACGAGACAATCGGGTAGCGAAGTGATCGTGCTGATAACGTGTCATGAAATCGATATGTGTGATGATATATATATATATATATATATATGAGTGATGATATATATATATATGAGTGATGATATATATATATATATATATCATCCTTTATATAGAGAGGGAGAGAGACACACAAGAGATATAAAAGGTGTAATATTTTCTTCTTCTCTTCTTTCATATATATTGTTTACACAACCTATTTATAGGTAACAAAATATGCTATAATGATGACACATGTATAATGATTCATCCTTTAAAAGAACTAGAAGAGTAACCACACTTATGCACGAGTTTTGTTTCATTCGACTTTCACTAAATTTTTTTAATATTTTGTGTCATCTATTTTAAATATTTGCATCAGTTATAAGTGATACAAATGAATTTTACATCATTTATATATATAACTCTAGAAATGGTGATGCAAATATTTTGCAACGTTTGACATAATATTTTCATCGGTTGTTGTAATCGATGTTAATATGCAACAAATGATGTCAATTATACATCACTTAATTCAAATGATATTAATATTAATATCAATTATAATAAGTGATGTTGAATATTTAAAGTCGTATGGGTTTACATGGTTGTAATGCCTCTAAACCAAGTTTGGCTAAAACATAATCTAGTGGAGAATTTATAGCAACATCTGGTACTTCTCTCATTGTTCCAAATCGGTGTAAGACAAACTAACATTCCATTTTTTTTTTTTCATATTTATATAAATAGGCAAATAAGAAGTTATATTAAAATTAATATTTCAGTTTTTTTCTTCTAAAACTTTATTTTTGTTTATCTTTATTTTTCTTAATTTTAGTAAATGTTTTCTTTTATGTTTTAGATATTTTGTATTAAAATAAAATTATAGGAAAGAAAAATAAATTAATAAAAAGTTTTAGAAACTAATAAATTATTTTTTATCAATATAAATTTTAACTGAATTTGGGAATTCATTTCATTTATCCTATCTTATTATGAATGATAAATCTATGAATATATATATATATATATATATATATATATGCTTATTTTATAATTTTACTTTTATTAATTTTACATAAATAAAAATCTAGTTGAGAAAAAGTTCACGTTTGATAACGTAAAGAATTATTTCTTTGAATTACTTTTTAGTTTAAAAATATCTCTTTATATTAATAAATATATGTCAGTTAATATCGTATCACATATTTATGTTTACAACTAGATTAGGTCCCGCGTATACGTAGAATTATAATTTAATATTTTAAAATTGATGAGAATAACGTAAAATAGAAATTTGAAAAATAAAATTAAATCACTCCTAAAAATAAATATATAAATATTGAAAACGTCTATCCAAAATCATTCACCAATAGGAAAATCTAACAAAGTTACAAACTTACAGTTTATTTATTTTGATTATATTTAGCCTGATTTATTTATATTTGAATAAGACTTATTTATTTTAATCATATTTAAATTTTCATTTTCTTTTTGAAATCGACATAAAAATAAATTATTGTTTTATTTTGAATTTTTTTGCTCATTATCTTTTAGATTATAGATATTTTTTGAAAAGTAGAAGATTAACAAACCGTAATTAGAAGAAAATTTAATAATATATAAATAATTTTTTTACGACAACCTCATAATAATAAAATAAAATAAAATTTTAAAGTGTTTTTGAAGAAATGTGTTTTGTTTGTTGAGAAAATATGAGACTACTTATTTTTTTATATAGAGTATAATAGTTACAATTTTTTTTCTTTTAGGATTAGAAATATTATTAATTATGAAAATTTATTCCTTTTAAGCATTAGTAATTTATATAATTTTCTTATAGAACTTTCATTGTCTGCATACAAGTAGTTAATTATCTTTTTGTATACTTTCCTTATAATAATTTTTAACATTTTCTAATTTGAGATGTGTGAAAATCTTGAATTGATGGATATGACACGTGTCGCGATCTTGTGAGTTAGTAAATTTGAAAACTATATTTTATATAATAAGATATCTGCATCTTTTCATTTATTTGAGGGAAAACGATCTATTTTTCCACGAGAAGTATCGCGGAGAACCAGTTGCAGCCCAATCTATGAACACAATCCCGATGTCCATGGAACTAATATGCAAAACCTGACTCCCTCCAAATTCATAGATCTCATCCAATTACCCAATTAGCTTTATTTCTGCGGTTTACGAGCTAAACCGATAGAAAACCATATACACAAATAAACCAAATTAAAAACGAGAAAATGGTCATAAAAACCCCGAAATTTCTCTCTTCGGCCATTTTAAGCATAGACTCACGACCTCCCACTTTAAAACATCTTGCTATCATTGACTTTTTTTTTTAATCTGAACTTTTGTTGACCGAGCCGAATTATGCATGTCGTTATCTCGAGTAACAAAAAATGTTAGCGCAGTTAAACGGCGTTTAGAGTCTCCGTTAAGTGCAAAATGACGACGAATTAAACAGTAAACTTAACCTAATCTAAGCTAAATCGATCAAAAATCCTCAAATTCAACCAAACCCTAAAATCCCCAATTCTCTTCTTCCTCTCTAGATTTCTTCCCGATTTCTCCAATTTCTCTCTTATCTCGACATTTCTTTACTCGATCAACACCTCATACACAAATGAGTTAATTCTGAGAAATCGATTGTTGAGGTTGGAAGTCGTGATATCGGAAGCTCTGAAAGTGGAAGTCGTGGCTTTCTTTCGAAATGCAAATGTGGATTAGATGTTACTATCTACACTTCGAAGACTCAAGACAACCCTAGAAGTGTACATGTCACATTTGCATTTCTGATGTCCAACAACACGAGCTGTAAGTAGGTGTTTGAACGGTCTCAAGCTTAATTAACTCGTAAGTGACAATGTTTTTATGTTTTCTTACATTAGGATCATATCTTTAAGTGGGTCAAAGATGCTGTAAATGAGGAGGTTGAAGTAGCCTTATTACCGAAAGTAAGATTCTTTGAGGGTGAGGTGAGCAAAACCAAATCCGATGTTGAAGAGTTAAAGCATATGATTGAAGAATTGAAGGACGAAGTTATGAGAAGCAAAAGGGAATTCAAGCTTTGGAAATTAATGATCAAGTTGTGTATGTTTTTGGTAATCGTTGTCATTGGGATGCTAGTGTTTGGTAAAATAAGTAAACAAGAAATTGTTCTTGGCTACTAGTTCTTGGTTCTGTCTTTGTTTTGTGTCTTTGGTAGGTGTGTTTTGTCTTTGTTTTATGTTGTCTTATGTTTGTGCTAGGTGTCTGTTCTCTTTCTGTAATTGGCATATCCTGTGTAATCTCTATTTTCTAATGACATTGTGATAAACATTATGACATGATCCAAAACCAAAACACCTGACAAACCCGAAATCATTCAATAATATAAGCAATCACCAGTCATGACACAAATGGCAAATAAAAAAAACAGTCATACATAACACAAATACCAGCATAAACATAGTCATAAACAAGTCATAACAAAACCAAAACAAAGCCTGCATAACACAAACTATCTTGAACACTCAAACCATGATGCAAATGCTTCAAGTCCCCGTGATCCTAGTTCACCTTGTGAGCCTTGTTGTGGTTGTTGGGATTGGTTTCCTAGTGCTTGTGAGCCTTTTTGTGGTTGTTGGGATTGGTTTATGAGTTCTTCTGAGCCTTGTGCTTGGGAGCCTTGTCCTTGTGATCCTTGTGCATGTGATTCTTCTGCATGTGATCCTTGTGCTTGTGATCCTACTTTTGTATGCGATTCACCCTAAGAGAAATATGTTATATGTTAATACAAACACCTAAAGACAACAAACAAATACCAAAAGTCAAAAACAAACCTGATTCTTCCTAGGTCGACCTCTTGGTTTCTTTGACAGAAGGCTTAGAAAAATTAGCTTTTTGCATCCTTTCCTATTGTGACCTTCTTCTTTGCAATTAGTGCATGTCACCACTCTCTTCTCCCTTGACATCCTGGTGGTAGAGGAAAAGGAAGCTTCATTTCTTCCTCTCTTCCTAGCATAGTTTCTTGGCCTCCCAGGGCTGCCTTTTCTGCATGGTGGAGGCAAGACGACAAGCCTATTTAATCTAGGCCACAAAGGCATCCCCTGCACATGCTTGATACCATCAATGTATGTTGCTCTCCTGTTGTTTCTTGTGTAATATATAATCTTCAATCTTGTCTCTCTGGCCTATTATAACACTTGTAGCATGCACACATGGAATTCCAACCATCTGACACTTCCTGCAACTACAAGTCCTCCTATTCATGTCAATAATGTAGCTTACACCATTATGCTCCCCCTCATGCAAGTTGTTTCTGGCCATATATCTGATGCAATGCTTTGACCCAACAATCATTTTCTCGATCTCACAATGCGGTCTCCTTGTGAACTTTTTCTTCAACCTGTCAGTAATAATAAACCTTTTTGCATTTCTAACCATGCATTGCCTCCTTATGTCCTCTAATAAATCCAACAAAATCTTATTTCTTACGTGCCTAATAGTCCTATTGGACGACTCACTGAGATTGTTGAGGTTGTCATTGCAGCATGTTCCTATCCTGAAGAATGCTCTGGACTAGTTTTGAGGATTGGTGCTTTTAAGAGAAGTATAAGCTTGTGGATTGTAGATCCTTAGTGCTTCCATGTGATTTGTGTACTCTCCTATGGTGTAGCTATGTGCAATCTTCCAAAACAGACGCTGGAGTTGTGGATCATGATTATCTCTCTTCCAATTATTCATTACCTGTCTTTCACACTGTTTATGCTCATCCTGTAGAAGTATTGTATGGACAGCTTTGACTAGTCCCTGTAAATAGAACAAAACATTAGTCTAAGTCATAATGAAACTCAAAAAGAAAGTCACAATGAAAGTAAGAATGTCTAACCTTTTGTTTATCTGAAATGATAGCTACATTTCTCCCATCTTTTAGAGCCATACAAGCATTGAGATTCCTAACAAACCAGTCCCAGTTTGTGTCATTCTCTATCTCAAGAACTGCCCGAGCAATAGGGACTGTCCTATTGTCTCTATCTTTTCCAACTGCAGATAAAAGCTGGCCCTTTGTGTCCCATTTCAGAAATGCTCCATCTAATCCTATGATGGGCCTACATGTGTTTAGCCAATATTTTTTTTGCGACTTAAAACAAATGAAGAGACGATAAAACCTCTGCTTGCTTCCAGTCGTTGGGCTTGGAATTGTCTCGATTTCAAAATTTGACTCAGCATTCTGCTTAAAAACTTCAGCTTGCTAATCCCATTTCCGTGCAAAATGGGATTCATGACTAGCTTTTCTTGCACTTAGTGCACTTAGTACCTTAGTCTTGGCCTTCCCACACTGGTCTGCAGTCACTTCCATGTTATAATCTCTCTTAATCTCACTAGCCATCTCGTGTTTTGTAAGCCTAGGATTCACCTTCAGTCTCTCTTCAAACAACAAGGCAATGGTTGAATGCTTCAACATCTTCGAATATCCAGACCTAATACAGACAAGCTAATTCACAAAAACTTTAATCTCTAACTTTTGTTTCCTTTTCTCATATGCACAATAAACTCTCGATGGGCAATTAACACCATTATCAACATAATTTCACTTGGCACCCATCCTCATTGCCTGAGATCTATATAGTTTAATGTCATACCTCGTCTTTAGAGAACACTTTAAAACTGCCAGTTTGTAATCATCTGGAGAGTTGTAATTTTTCTTCAAAGCTAGCAGTACCTCTGGATCTTCATTAACTCTACGGTTATCGTCTTCATTGTCATTGTCTCTGTCTTTGACTTCAGCTTCGTCGTCAGATTAAAATGGCTCTGGGATCACATCCTCCTCTCAAATGTTATCTCCACTATCACACTCACTACCAACTTTGTCATCTCTGTGATTGGAAAGTCTGCATCAAAACGTAAGTTAGCATCTTCTTTGACACCTTAACCGTTCACTTCATTATCATCAACCTCAAACTCTTCATCATCAGCAATCGCGTAGTCATCTCTACTGTCATGCTCTACTTCATATTCTTCTTCAGTGTCTTCTCCAGTCGTTGATGGACCAGTTGTTGACGGAGCTCTAGACAACGAATCAACTCGACGCGGTGATGGAGCTATAGACGCCGATTCACCTCGACACGGTGACGCTCTAACAGAATTAGCTCCAATTGGTGAGGAAGAAGCTCCAGTTGGTTCAGAAGAAGCTCCGGTTAGTGCAGGATCTCTATTCTCCGATTCATCAACACGACGAGGAGATAAAACTCGACTTATGAAATCCAACATTTGGGCCATCAGACCTCAATTCGTGGTAATGAGAACTGAATAAGAGAAATCGAGTAAAGAAACATCGAGATAAGAGAGAAATTGGAGAAATCGGGAAGAAATCTAAAGAGGAAGAAGAGAATTGGGGATTTTAGGGTTTGCACTTAACAGAGACTCTTAACGGCGCTAACATTTTCTATTACTCGAGATAACAATATGTCTAATTCAGCTCGATGAACGAAAGTTCAGATTTAAAAGAAAAATCAACGATAACAAGATGTTTTTATGTGAGAGATCGTGAGTCTATGCTTAAAATGACAGAAGAGAAAAGTGAAAGTTTGGGGTTTTTATGACCATTTTCACAATTTGAAAGCCGTCCGACTTAAGATTAAAGTCGGTGTGTCACCGTGACTCTTTGTTCGTTTCATCTACCGAGTTCAACGACACCGAGCTAATAAAATTGACGAACAACTATTCAAGCGCAACACATAATCGTTTCATCTCCCCCAAAATTTTATTGAAGAACAACAAGATGAAACTTGAGTTGAGTTAAGAAAATACAAAACCAAGTCGAAAGATCTGTTGCAAAGTAAGAGTAGTCAAACCGTAGACGATGGTGTGATGGTGTAGTCGCCGTTGAAGATGACAATTCTGGCGAGTGTAACGACGGCGGAGGATGATGAGAAGGATTTTGCTTATCGAGGTCTACAGATCCAAAATTAGCTTCCGTTTGAGTCTGGATTAGCTTTGATTTCTTCATTCCGAGCCTTTTCTGGTGCTTTGATTAACGTTGATTCAATACAGAATCGTGTTTACGAATGAAGCTTCTTCGAGAAAAGTCTTCTAACGCAAAAAGCTGATTTCAAAATTCAAAATTGAAGAGAGAAAATGAGACAAAACCTCCAACGCTGTTGCGATTGATACAACCGAGGAACGGAAGAGGCTCCGGGAAACAATCTCCGAACGGGAAATATGGGAGGCAAACGCAAATTGTAGAGGTGGTGCCACCAACAAGGCCAAAGATAATGCCATCTATAAAGTTGTTATCGTCCGTCGCTTCTCCCCATCCCAAAGGTCTCCATTGCTATGTGGATTCCTAAGATCATGAACAAAAACTATGTAAATTGCACACTTTTGATTCACACATTTTCAATACCTGTGTAAAATTTTGTGCAGTTGAGCTATGGAACAAGAAGCTAAGAGATGTAATCATCTACCTCGTAATGTTTTTTTTTCTTGTCTTACACGCTTTCGCAACTGCACAATCTTTCTTAAAAATGCACTTTGTGATTCTCAAATATCAAAATGCTGAGATCTCTCATCTTTGCGGTTTGCTTTCATTCGCTATTTTTTCTTAAAACCTAAATCAGATGTAAGGCTCACTTTCAAAGGTGTTCCTTTTCTTTTTTATCTTTTGCAATTTGCCATTTATGTTTTAGGGCTTATAGACTTCTCGGATCTCGGATGAAGTCTCATAGGAGATTTCGTATATGAAGTCTGTAACATTTTGTAAACGTAGACTTCTTTGTAGAAGTCTTAAATTTCAGAGGTAAACTCTAAAACTTCAAAGGTGAAGTCTGAGATTTCAAAGGTGAAGTCTGAGATTTCAAAGGTGAAGTCTGAGATTTCAAATGTGAAGTCTGAAATTCAAAAAAATTCAAAATTTTCAAAAAATATCGAAAATTTTCAAAAAATCTCGAAATATTCAAAAAAGTTAAAAACTTTTTTGATTTCGCATTTCAGAGGTGAAGTCTGAAATTTCAAAGTTGAAGTCAAAAATTCCAAAAAATTTCAAAAAAATTCGAAAAAATTTCAAAAAAATTTCAGAGGTGAAGTCTGAAATTTTAAAGATGAAGTCTGAAATTTCAAAGGTGAAGTCTGAAATTTCAAATGTGAAGTCTGAAATTTCAAAGGTAAAGTCTGGAATTTTTAAAAAAAAATCAAAATTTTCAAAATTTTTAGAAAAATTTTTTAAAAAAATCGAATTTAAGAGTTAAAGTCTGAAATTGCAAATTGAAGTCTGAATTTTTAACCTAACCCAAGTTTGACCTCCCATATATAAACACATTTTTTCTATTTTTCTCAAATCTCTCTCAATCTCTCAAAAACGGCAGAGCTCTCTCTCTCTCTCTCTCTCTCTCTCTCTCTCTCTCTGTCTATCTCTCTCTCTAAAATCTCTGTAAAATAGCAAGGATCTCTCCACCTTCAATGTCACTCCACCGTACCGTCGTCGGTAAGACGTTGCTTTTATTGTATTTTCTCTGTTTCCGTCGCTATTAATCTCTCCTCAAAAGTGTTATTTTCTCTATCCTCATATCTGACTAACCACTCGCTCATTATTATCGCATTTTTTTACCATCGTCTTCATCCTACTAACTTATGTTTTTATGCTTGTTACAGATCTGAGGCGTAACACCAGCAGAAAATAGTTAAGTTTGTTTATTCTTTAGATTCATACAATAATGTATGTTCCAAACAAAAATTAAGATTTGAATCTTTAATTGTCTGTGCGTTATGATTTGTTTTTTTGGAATTTCATCTAGAGGATTCATTATTAATTTTAAGTCTAAAATGATTTATGTTGAGTATGATTTCTAAATTTTTTGTTAATTTATCTGAGTTTTTTTGTGTTATTTTTTTGTTTGTATATGAGTTTTTCTTTTTCCCTTTATTTTTACAGATCTAGATTTACACTGAGACTTCACACCAAGACTTCACTTTGAGACTTCACAACTAGACTTCACTGTTAGACTTCACAACCATACTTCACTGTGAGACTTCACAACCATACTTCACTGTGGGACTTTACACCCAGACTTCACTGTGAGACTTCACACCCAGACTTCACTTTGGGACTTTACAGTGATACTTCACACCCAGACTTCAGTGTGAGACTTCACAACTAGACTTCACTGTGAGACTTCACACCCAGACTTCACTGTGAGACTTCACACCCAGACTTCACTTTGAGACTTCACACCGAGACTTCACACCCAGACTTCAGTGTGAGACTTCACAACCAGACTTCACTGTGAGACTTCACACCCACACTTCACTGTGAGACTTCACACCCAGACTTCACTGTGAGACTTCACTGTGAGACTTCACACCCAGACTTCACTGTGAGACTTCACACCCACACTTCATTGTGAGACTTCACACCCAGACTTCACAGTGAGACTTCACAATGTGCCTTCACAGTGAGACTTCACACCGAGACGGTTCTAGGCTTTCGTAGCATTTAATTCTTACATATAATATTGTAGATGCAAAACAAACAATTGTAATCCTCCTTCTTGGATTATAAATCTCTTGTACAATGATATTTCCAATTAATAAAAGTTATATTGACAAAGAAATTACTTCTTGCGAAACCTATTAAATTAAACATCAAGTCTTTATTTAACAAAAATAAAGTTGCAAAGTCCTTAGAGAGAACTTTGTTCTTGTTCATCTGAAATGCAAAGTGGGACAAAAAAAACAAGTCATAATTAGCTAGGAGACTTCAAAAGGGAAGTCTCGCAATAAATAACTACTAGAAACTAATAAAATCGATTTAAGCAGAATATAACATGTTGAGATGTGAAATTCATACATAAATAACAACAATAACTAATACATATGAAAAACAATTAAAATCTCAAAAATATAAAATAGATATGATACAAATACAATTTTTAAAATATTCGTGCAAAAGACTTCTCAAACGATGTCTCCGGACAGACTTCCTCTGTGAAGTCTAAATATTATAAGCTAAATACTTAATAAGTTAAGAAAAATAATTTAAAAATAATTATACGATAAAAATAGTTCAAATTTTTAAAATATCAAAAGTCATACGTAACACACATGTTAGGACAAGAAAATAAAAACAACTAATAACAAATAAGCTAAAATTTCATTTTTACTAAAATTATCATTTGAGACTTTTCGGATGAAGTCTCCTAACAGACTTCTCAGATGAAATCTGCTAAACAATTCAGAGGAGATTTCGCCTGAAAATTCTGAAAGTAGGGGTCTAGTTTTGCAATTCACCAGATTTTGACTTTTTAAGGAGACTTCACAGGCGAAGTCTCCTACACAATGAGACTTCATCTGAGAAGTCTATGCTAGTTGGGGTCTAGTTTTAAAATTGACCACAACTTTGACTTTTTCATTAGACTTAATCTGGGAAGTCTTATCAGTATGAGACTTCGCCTGTGAAGTATATTAGGTAATGAGACTTCCATGATGAAATCTTTTTGCATTTAGAGACTTATCTGGCGAAGTCTACCCATAAAGTAGGGTCTAGTTTTACAATTGACTAGAGTTTGAATTTTACATGAGACTTTGCCTGAGAAGTCTGAGTAGAAAAATGGTTACTTTTGCAATTGACCAAAATTTTTGATTTTTTTTTTTTAATTCCAAAGTTTCCGATAGTTGCAGACTTCATCTGAGAAGTCTATCAATAGTCAATGTTTCAAACTTTTGGTCAAATGCAAAAGTAACCCCCTTTTTTACGCAGACTTCTCAAGTGAAGTCTTGATAAAAAGTCTTTGTTTTGTTCAGGTCAATTGCAAAACTAACCCTCCTTTTCTGCAAACTTCACTGGAGAAGTCTAAAATAAAAGTCAAACTTACGGTCAGTTGACAAATTAACCTCATGTACACAGACTTCATATGAAGTCTGAAGACTGTTTTTTTTTTCAAAGGAGAACTTGAGACTTCTATCGTGAAGTCTGTGAAGCAAAAAGTCAATTGCAAAACTAACATCTAGTTGATTATTGAGACTTCACCCGAGAAGTCTGCCTTCTGGAAAATCAGTGAAAATGAAGCAAAAATTACCAAATGTCGGTTTGATCTTGTTTTTAGCTTCGTCGACGGCCAAGAACTGCTCACACCACCAATACCTGAAAAACCCAAGCATTATTATGCATGAATCTTAGTAAATCGCAAGATCTAAGGATGGTGAATTTTGAGAAAGAGATTTTAGAGTTTAATGGTTGAAATGAGAGAGAATGAGAGAGGAGATCGAGAAATATTGAGTTTTTATCTTAATTATAGAGTTTTAACATCTCTTAATTCATTTGGTTGAAGCATTTAGAGCTCAATTTTTGTTGGTATTGGTGGTTGGGAGCTATTGAAGAAGATGGCATTGTCGTAATTATGTGAGAATCTTTGGGTTATTATTTTTCAAACCCAGCAACCAGACTTCACAAGAGAAGTCTGCGCTAGGTATTCTTGTGAAAAAAGAAACTTGGAAGGAGTATTTTAAGACATTTTGAAAAAAAAGAAAAGAGAGATCAAGTTTTAGAATTGAGTTCAAATAAGGGTCTAGTTTAACAAGAAGCTCTTATGAGAAAAATTCGAGAAAGCGTTTTTGATCGGAAATCGGAATGATAAAAGATTCAAGCAGAAAACAAGAATCGAGATGACACTAGATGACATTGATTTAAAAAAGAGAGAGATTTGAAATAGTAGTATTATTTTGCTCATTAATTATGTAACAACATCCACAACAATGGCTATCCACAATCGTTTTTGTTGGTGTCTTCAGACAATTTTTATGCGGGAAGAAAAAATTTTATATCTAAGTTTGAGATTAAATTTAATTTCTTTTTCTGTATTTTTTAGGTAATTGGTTTTGGGATAATCAATTAGATTTTTCGTATAATTGGGGTTCTAACTGATTGAGTAAAAAGCGATAAAATCTAGAAACACATACCACCATTAAAATGAGTATAAAGTAAGAGTAACCAAAAAAAGCATACCACCTGTTAATCCGGAAAATAAAATAACCGAATACCCTGAAATCTAGAATCGTTAAACTTTTTAATTTTCTCTTGTTTTTTTGTTTTCTTTTTTTTTTAGATTTTCATTCCAATTTAACATTATCACCTTTTTAATTGTTTGAACTTGATCCGATTTCATGTACTTTATGATTGAGGGATAGGTTTTGGACTTTGTTAGCCATTTCATCTTTTATGGTTGGATCAAAAGAAACCCGTAAATGAAGAGGCTTTAAGTATTTTCTCCACACATGTCGATTTCTTATTTCATAACCCTATAAATAAACACAAAACAAAGTTGTTATTAATGGAATTGGAATGGGAACAAATCAAAGTTATGGCAAGATGTTTCAACGTAGATACCTTCAATTCAACAATGTCTGAACCTTGTAAAGCATCCACTATAACTTGGATATTACTTGTCAATGCTTTAAGCTTAAGAAAGAGCAAACAAATTTATATGAAAAAAATCAATGAAACAAGAATAATTAAATAGAACAAAATAAAAATTTACCTTATTAAAACCCGCAATAATTTGTATATGAACAAAACCCTCGTTATTCATATGCATGCACATGAAATTTTCGGTCTTTAAATTTTCCTCACTGTAACAAATGCAAAAAAAAAAGTAAAACCATCAACCAAATTTTTAAAGACATTTTTTTAATCACTGAGAGAGTTCTCGTTAAAGTTAAAAAAAATTACCTAAATAATAATGAACCTGATTTCGTATTCTGGTTTTCAAAGAAGCTTGGTAGTGTGAAAGAGGTTTGTTGAGTGGTCTTGGAGGAGAAGAAGGATCATGCATTAGTGGTTGAATTAACTCACCATGAAAGACTATGGGACCTCTATACTGAGGTAGGTTTGGCGGCATAGGTCGTGGTGGTGGTGGTGGTGCATGTCTCGCACATGCTGGTGTACCTCTTGGTGTTTGTGTAAACCAGTCTCTCCCATAATTAATTTGATTCACATGATTGTGATTGCGTCTGCCTCCTCTTTGGTGATGATGGTGATAACCAAAATTTTGGTTTTTGTATGAATTCCATTGATGTTGGTTTTGAGTACCACCATGAGATTGTGATGCTATCTCATTCCTCTGGTTTTGTCCTCTAGGAAAAGGGAAGGGCAAAGGACATTGGGGAAGGCCATATGAACTCTGTCCTGAGGGCTGTGAAACAGTACCATTGGCGGACACTGAAACGTTGATCCGTCTACTTGGCAATTCTTCAGTGCAGTTTAGAAACTTAGTAGCTAAAATATTCTGTAATAAAGATATAGAAGCAACATTAGTAATACAAAACATATAGAATATATGGGAATGAAAATTTATGCAATTTCAACGTTTAATATTCAGAAAATTTTGAATACTTGACCAAAACGTTTCAATAATAAAAAGAAATCATCACAAAATCAATGAGGCAAAACCAATAATTCAACCTGATGAATAGAGTCATAATCTGATGATGATCCTGATCCATCGCTCATAATTCTATATGAACCAGATGAAGACTTGTTCGAATGAGCTTTGTTCGTCTCAGAAAGTGATGGCCATGAAAAAGATCCCATGACTGGCTTGATCACAGAATCGCCATTAGAGGGCCTGTTCCAAGCTGGTCTCCTTTCCACATGGTTCATGTTAGAGCTCTGTGAACTCTCGTTCTTGGTGATTGTTCGTGCAGCAATGGATACAGACGGAGTCGACTCCATCAGAACCTGGTTTCAAAAGCTACGGTGATCTGAGAAGAAGACACTCGAGTATGCTCCGAGGAAAAGAGGAGAATTGTAAGAGTTAGGTCTCTTTTCTCTTCTACGAGACTTTTTAATAAACCATCCTAACGATTTTTTTTATTTTTCTTCTTTAATTTTTTATTTTTGTTAATATTGATTCTAGATTACAATAAAAAGATCACAACAAAAAGATTTACAAATCTTCTCAAAGATTCTATTTTAATCAGTTCATTTAAATTTATGTTTTGTTCAAATTTAAATCTTTTTGTGCCTTTCATAAAAAGTGGTCGATGTTATTTAATCAGTTCACTTAAATTTATATCTCTCATAAAAAGTGGATAGATATCAATAATATAAAAGCATATCCAAAAATGATGAAAAGAACACAAAACATACTATATACTATAATGGTTTTTATGTCTCTACATAAAAGAGCATATACTGTACATTATATATACATAATACAATCCAAATGATGAGCATAATAATCAAATTAATTATCATATACAACATTTAAAAAAAAATGTATAGCAGTATATATTATTTGTTATTGAACCCAATAATCTTCTAAAGAATACAATTTTGTGTAATTATATAATATCATACGATGGCCAAAACGAGAAGAAGTAGAAGAATGAAAGTGAGATAGAAAGAGAATTAAGAGAAGAAGAAGAAGTCGTGCTTGGATGTAAATTACATAAATAATTTTTTTTTCTAATTTTGTTTACGATTTAATATTTTTATTTTTATTAATAATATCTTATTTATAATGGTTTATGTTACAAAGGTTCCAATTAGACATCTTAGGCTCCAATTAGACATTTCTAGATTTTATGCGCTAGGTCGCCGGCCGCTTACTATATTAAAGAAAAACTTTTTTTTTAATGTCGTTGTTATTAGAGAATTTTTGCAAATCCTACCATTTTTCTAATTTAATTGAGGGTAAACAAAATTTCAAACACAATCTATTCATATCTTTGTGGTTATTAGTATTTTCCTAAATCAAACTATGCATATTTATATCATATGATTTTATAGTTTTTTAAACATGAAATTCATTTTCCATATTTAATAATAAATATGGAAAATAAATAAAGTGTCTAAAATAGACATTAATTTTTAAAATGAATTTCTATTCTCTAAAAGAAATAAAATAATTAGATTTTCCGTTTCAAAATGTGTTTATACTATTTCTTATAAAACAGCCATCTTATAATACCTTTTGTTTGCAAGTAATTATTAAAAATGTATATATAATATGTTTTCAATAAATATTTATAATTTCTAACACAGAAAATTTAAGAAACACATGATAAATTTATCAATAATAGAAATTTTATAAATAATAAATATATATATATATATATATATATAAACTACAAATACAATTTAAGTATAAGGTATATATTTCCAAAATGTTAATACAAACATAGTCAACAATTTTTTAATGAAAAACAACAAAAAAAACTTAAGAATTTATTTATTTTGTTTTTGAATTTTTCAGTTTTCCAAATATAGTAATTAAGAGCTTAAAATACGATTACTTATTCTTCATTGTACTGTATATCTAGTTACATCGTAAACCCGCACAAAATCTATAACAAACAAAACTTCGCCAAATAACTGATATTTAATTATTAAAATCAATTATCATATACAACATAGAAAGAAAAAAATATACAACTGCAGTGCAATACTTTTTGGTGATTTAACCCAATTATCTTTCTAAAGAATACAAATTCGTGTATAGCAGATGGCTAAATATATACGAGTAATAATCAAAGGAAGGCCAAAATTGAGAAGAAGAATAATGAAAGTGAGATTGAGAGAGAAGAAGCAGCTGAAGAAGTCGACGTGCTTGGTCTTTGAGATGGTATGTTTGTCGCCTCTGGGTCAAACGAAGAAGCTGGCGGTCTAGCCGAGGAGGAGGAACGGTTCGATGGAAGCGTCCGAGCCGAGGTCTCACCAGTGTAACCTTTAGCCATTTCAAAAAAGTCAGATTAGAAAGAAGATTAGGATCTTAGAGATTTTGATCAAAATCTGCTCTACAGGGAAGAGCATTTGATAAGGAACTCACAATCAGATTCTTTCCACCCCAGAATCAGTTTCTCACGATCAAAGACAACACGATAGCCAGTCATGAAGTTCTCTGCAAATTTTTATAACGAAGAAGTCCGATAAAAATCTTGCATTGTAAGTTTAGTGAGAACATTTTTTGGTTGAGTTTTCCAAATTGATACTTACGTCCGATGATGCTAATGTCTTCTATCTTCATGATGGCTAAACAGTAGACATCTGTGTCCTGATAATCATCACATGGAGAGAGTTTAAGTAATGGCAGAGACAGAACAGAGATTCGCTGTAATAACAGAGGTCTAACTAACCTTCATGGGAATTACTACTAACGGGTGATAAACGGGATATGAGCTACCGCCTTTCATTGTCAGATTCACAGCTGGATACTGGAAGCTGTCTTTGTTTGGGCTGCACATAGATAGATCCAAAAGTTAGTCAGTAAGGTTTTCGAGAGAATCAGAGTGATGGTGACCAGAGTAAAGAGGCAACCTTAATGCATAACAGTACTCAAAAGGTAAATCGGAATCAGTTGTTTGATAACGTTTGTCCAGAGCTAGAGAATTAAACTGCAAAATCATATTGGTTACTTAGCCATGTAATGCCAAACAAAGATCATATTACAATATAGATGAAGGCTTACGCTTTCTGAAATAAGGGTGTAAGCTGCATCAGTCAGATAAGTGAACGAGGTTCCAGAGTCAAAAACAGCATCAAACTCTAGATCACCGGTATTTCCTCCAACGCTTATTTTAGTGACAGTGATATTGTAAGTAGGACTGGTTAACGAGGAAACAATATAGTAGTTAGAATAAACAAGTGGCAGTACATTCAAAGAGATGGACAACTTCGGCTAAACATAAATAAGATATGATTCAACGGCTTGCTTACTGTGGTTTTCTTATGTTCAATGGCGTTTCCCGTTGGTCTACGCTACCTTTATCTCCAAAACTGATCCTACCAGCTCCATCGCTCCCAAAACACATTGAGAATGAGTTTGCTGCAATTCCTTCCTTTGCTAGTACGCTAGGAACCGATATGTCTTCTAAGCCGAGCCCGAAAAGACCATTGGGAGCTGCACCATCATGGAATACACCGGTCTGAACTTGACCACATCTGCTCCCGCACAGAAAGATTGTTAAGATGAAAAAACAAAGGTTTCGACTTGTCCACATAATAGATGGTTCGAGAAACATAAAAAAGTTCTATTATATCATTACTCGGAAGTCTGTAAGGAAGAAATTACTTACCCCAAAGTAACTCGAGCAGGAATAGCTTTGGAACTTTTGTCATTTGAAACTAAGTGAAGTACATCCTCCACCAAGACTCCAGTAGACGAGGTACCATTAGAAAGATACCGGATCTGGTATGGGCAATTACTTTGAGGGGAAGCGCATCGATCACCTCTTGTACATAATGAGCTATTACAAGGAACTTTGGTACTTGTCGATGATCCATTAGGGCTATAAATATTGAGGTCCAAACTCTGGGCAATAAAAAAAGGAAAAACCTATGTAAGGAACCCAAAAACTCGCAGATATCAAAGATGTCTTAAAAAATAACACAAGATACTGTCGATAACACAATAAAATGTAAATAACGAAAAATCTAAGAACAAGAAAATATTGTTCACTAAATTTTTCTTTAACAAAATTATTAGCTTTGAAAACATAGAAGTATCCTCGATAATTCTAATGTCGATTTCACTGTATTTAAGGGTTAAAGACTTCGTCAACAAAGAGCTGCCCGAAGTCGGATTCTATGCAATAATTGATCTTTATCCCACAACAAAACCCTCACTGAGAACAAACCCATCAAGTTCTGCAAAATCTGGAACAAAACCTTAATAGATCAAAAGATACATCAGCTAGTATCGTAGTCAAATGCAACAAGTATGTGTATATAAGCAAAAAGAAACATTACCGAGCCACCAGGTGCTTTCAATTCACGAACACAATTGGTGCAGTCACAGGGCAACCAAAACAAGTCACTTCCAGTGTCTAGAGCCACCAGAAACCAATCAGACGGCGTCCCAACCGACACATTAGCGTAATGCAAACTGTTACAAACATCAACCAAACAATCTAACATAAACATCTCCAAACCTCAAAGACTCATAAGCAATTCACAAGTCTCTATAAAACATTAACCTTGAAACTAACTTCGAGCTCAAAATCAGTAACTGACAATAAATTTCAAAGAATTTAGAAAACCTTACAATCCTAGGGCATCAACACGAATAGTTTCGTTGCCGTCAGAGAAAGTAACAAGTGATTGATCTTCAGAAGCAAGTCTACGACCTCTGATTAACCGATCACGATGAGCCATCACTCTGTAATACTTAGAAGAGTCTCGATTAGGCAAACCATCTCCAGGTAAAACCCCAACAACCTGATCCGAGAAACGGTGATGAAACTCAAACCCAAATTCACCAAATCCTTCGCATCTATCCAATATCCAGCTCGAAGCCAGCACACTAAGAAGACCCAGAAACATAATTCTACAGTTTGAGTACCAAACCATGGCTGGTTAGTCGTAAAAGAAAGTACTACGCCGAGATCTCGGAAACTTCACACAAAAAAAAAAAAAACGAAATATTCCGAGTAATACTCAAAACCCAGTCTAAATCTTCTCTAGCTAAAGAGAGAGAAAGAATCAAAATGAGAATTTTGTAAATGAAACCGAGAAATTAGGCAAGAAGGATCGTGTGAAGTTGGAGGAAGCAACAAGCTCCAGAGTTTTCTCTTTTGTATGATGATGAACTTTGAAGTCAATTTATTTTCATGAAAAAGTAATAAAATAAAAGATCTATTATTATTATTTTTTCTTGTTTAATTTAATTATAGTAGAAAAGAAAAAAGAAAAAAGAAAAAAAGGTGGCAGGTGATTTTCATTATCTACCTCAAATAAAGAAAAAGTCAACGTAGAAGTCATCGAACTGGGAACTGAACCAAAGTCATCGAATTTAGAATTTTCAACGTAGTTGTGTAAATTTGTAAACCACAATTCTATTTGCTACTGAATTTGTTACGCAATTGAATTGATAATTTTTTTGTTTCGTCAACACGTCATTCTATTATTTAAAGATGGATATATAATTAGTTATATGTAGTTGGACCAACTTTTCGTCATTTGTCATTTTTTAAAACGTAATTTTACATTTAATGATGTCTATGATACGTTGTCGTCGTCGTAAGTCCGTTTTTTTAAGGATGTTCCATTATTAGTTCTACAATTTGTTGTTAGTTGTATATGTATTGTTAGATCTGATTAATGGTTTAATGGTTTGCCTATATTTGGATTGTAAAGAAATTAATCGTGTTACTAATCTTTCTTTAATAAATAATAACGAAAGTTAATTAAGTCATAAATTATAAAATTTAAATAAAAATTAAATAGAAAAATATGATAGTCAACCTTAGCACCACAACACATTAGATCGTTTCGGCATATTTTTCCTACGAATTATAAAAAACATTGTTTTTTGTTTTGTTAGTTATAGAAATCGAAAATTGTTAGTTATGAATTAGCACAAAATCGTAAACCTATAGCAGATTTTCGTGGTTTCTCTGCGGCTTCTATGTTCTCGCTTTGTTTTCTTCAACTCTAGTACTATGATCGTTCAATTCCAGTTTGGTGGTGATTGTTCTCGATTTTGTTTTGTGTTGAAGACGTGCGTCACTCTGATCAGACAAGTTGTTTCTAGTTATCATTATTGGTCTTGCTTCCCTCAACCCTTAATGTAGCTTGTGATATGTATTGTTCGCTATGCTCCTGTCAATTACTGTCTGTTTAGGAGTTTGGATTTTTGCTTCTTCCGTCTGTTTCAACAAAGGTTAAGCCGTTTAGTTGGTAATCAAACTTTTTTTTTACTCCTTGTTATTGAAGAGATAGTTCTTGAGGCAGACTGTAACGCCCATCTCCGAAAGTTCCCAAAAATTTAACCTAAGGAAGCTTGCGGGAACAAGATTTTTTGGGAAAATTAGATGTTGAGATATTCCACGGAATATCCTAGTTCTGACCAAACTAAGTGTTTGGGCAAGGAATCCGAATGTATCCGATGGTTTTGGTCGAGAATCATCGTTTTTGCGAAGAAACTGGTGGAGTTGGCCGAAGAGAATTCAAGAATTGGGCCGAAGAACTCAGAAAGAAATGGCCTTGTACGCGGAAGCCCAGTCGCAATGGCATTTTCGTAATAAAGCCGAGTTTGTGAGGGCACGCTCGTAAAACTTGATCGAACTCTAAAGGGGCAAGTTTTCGAAAGGGCACTTGATCGAACTCTGAAGGGTCGCTTAGTCCGTTGGCTTGCCGAAAGGGCACGAATTATTAAGAAAAGGGCGACTCTTTCTCTCCCATTTCGCCCAAGAACTCCGAAAGAATATTCAGAAGAAACGAGAGAGAGTTTCTGTCGCCCATCGTCGAAGACCTACGAATATCGTGGGTGATTATCGTGGTTAGGCGAGGATCGTAAGAGTTTTTGCGAGAGACTAACGTTCGGGATCGTGGATAGGTGTTGTTTAGCGAGGATCCACCGTCGGAAGTTCGAAATTTTCAGTAAGTATCGAATAACTTAGTGTTTATCGATATTTTGTTAAGTATCATCGAAGGGAACGATGATCTGATCGAAGGGAACGATGATCTGATCGAATATGGTTGTTTCTTGCGAGTTATCGCGACAGTTGCGAGAACTGAAGGAACCGGCCGCAGAGGGTAGAAAGTCTGGGCGAATTCGGAAAAAGGGTTCGAAGTTTTAAGCAGCAAGAGGTGTCAGAACTTAAGTCCGAGTAACCAAGGTGAGTGCGTGACCGTGGCTAAGTCTAGGGTCGAGTCTTGCATGATTTTCTTTGTCTTTGATGTTGCGAATGTCTGCTTGTCATGTGTGAATGTTTATAGCTCTATATTTGAATGTTTGGCGTTTTTTCTATGTGAATAATCGCTAAGGGAATGTAAAGAATGTTCATGACTTGCATTATAGACTTAGTGATTGATTGCTTGATTTCGCATCTATGACTTAAAGCCTAGTGTGACGGGACGACCGCTCCACTAAGCAATTTGTTTGCTTATGCCTCCGTTTATGGATGCAGGAAAGGAAAGTTGTGGTGAGTTTAACCACTGTGATTGAATCAGCTCGTGAAGACCAAGGCAAGGAATGGAAATATGGTTTAATGGTTAGTTATGTTGGTCTAGTTTTAACAACGATGTAATAGCTTATTAGCGAACTTACCGTTATACTAGATTCTGAGTTTAAAACCCGAACTAACTAAGTTTATGTATGCTTCTGTTTGTTCAACGAACTAACGCTAAAAATGGTAAGTAAAAAGTTTGAAAAATCTGCTAAAACGCCTAAGTCTAACCTCAGAAAATGAGTTAGGGTGTTTCACAGACCCTCGCTCAACTCTTGTGGCCGTTGCGTTTCGTCCTTTTTTGTCTTTGGGTTAGGCAAACAGATTATGTATGGATTATCCTACGTTCCAACTGCTCAGGTGTTATGGTTACCAATTATCTTGATTCCTTTGTGGATTATTTTTGGCCCTTGTTTTTTATGCTTTATTAAAGTCTCTGTGGTTTTGTTGTTTTTCTTTATGATTTTTTTTTTTTTTTTAGGTTTTCCGTTTCACTTTTTGTCTCCCAGGTGTTGGGGATGTTGGCTATGTCCAAGAGGCTTTATGAACTGACTGGTTTTGTTTCCCTTGCTGGCTCAGTGTTCAAATTATCAATGATCATTTGATGAAAAAAATACTAAATACTAAATGGCTTAGAAATATTTCAAATAAAAACTAAAGTGATAAAATCATAAATATGAGTTGTTAAAATTATCCATAAACAGCCGAAACTACTCTTAAAAAGTAATTTGTTGTAAAATTTAAGTTATATTAAGTATATATTTTCTTAACTTTTATAACCTAGTGATTAGGAATATTCAATTTGGTTTTGATTTAGATTGTTCAGTTTTTTTATTTATAAGTAAAAGTACCCAAACAAAAAAATCTAGTCTATAATGTATGGTTGAATTCTTTATATAATAATTTGTAATTATTTTATATGAGATTGTGATTCACTTAAGGATGGATTTTTCCTCCGAACCCGTGATCGTCTCTAGTATTTTTATTGTGTTTTTTTTAACACCTTAACATTTAATTAAATTGTGTAATGTTGATATAAGAATTATACCAACAATGGAGGTGGTATTGAAAAAGAATGATACAAAAAATTCACAGTATTTGCTTTACGACAAAGTTGATTTGTTGCAGCATTTTGTTCCCGATTAACATGTCCCAAGAACAACATAGGAAGTTTCATCATATAATATCGAATATCATCGAGAACGGTTCCTAGCTAAATATGGTCACCACCTGAATTGATTAAGTTCACCAATTCTTGATTATCACTATTAGACCACACATAACGAAATCCACACATTTTAATGTGTTTATGTTTCTGTTTAGACAATGACTTATTTGGCATATTTTAACGTATTCTAACAATAGGTCAAGTATGAGACGTGTGCCTGAATATATCATATCAAAATGCAATATTATTGATGCACAAGAAGTTCATAAAAATAAACATTTTCTCCACCAAATTAATTATAAAATTTTAAAATTAACCTTATTAAAAATCCATTAAATGTTCTAATTAATCTACTTTATTTGTGAATTACTCCAAACTTGATTACGTAATATGGATTATTTTTTTAGAAAAAATCAATTTCGTGGTGTTCTTGAAAAATAAAACTAATGATAGTGTATTTGGAAAACAAACCTATTTTTATGGTAATTATGAGATTTGCCCTTTTTTCTTGACCTCTCGTCTAAAATTTGATGTTATCTGTTCAAATAATTACATGTATTCTACGAGTAAACTAACGGATCGAGAATGATACATGATACATGAATTATCTAATCAAATATTTTATGTTTTTATCATATAATAGTGAATAAATAACATAGACATTTTTTTTTTCTTATTTTTAAAATTATAAATTAGTTAACAGTGATAAATAAATATATATATATATTAAATTATATTCTCCTATTAACTAATTTATTTATTTTATTTTATTTTTCGCCAAAAGTTTCATATATTAATTTAGAGAATTGTTATCTAAATAAAATTGAGTCTCTAGCCAAGTATGCAACTAAAAACTATCCGAATAAAAAACAGATTGCGAACAACCCAACTGAGTGAAAAGATGAGCAGATTTGTTATTACAACGCTCTGTGAAAACATAATTGATGTCATGAAATTTGTCTGACCAAAATTCAATAACAAGACAAATGCTATGAATCGAAACATCAAAACTGCGCCCATTCAAAATATTTATTAACACCTCGCAATCGTCTTAAAAAATAACAGACTTGTATCTCTTTAACCAGACTTGTTGAATAGCAGCCAATAAAGACTTCGCTTCAGCGGCCAACAGAGAGTGAGCATAACCAAGCTGTGCCAATCCCCAACTTTTAGCTAAACCACTATGATTTCTCAAAAGCCAACCACCAGTAACCAGAGAAGTAGTCGCATCAAATCCCTCGTCGAAGTTACGTTTTACAAGAGTAGTAGGGGGTGGAGTCCAAGAAGCGCGAGATTCTGAATCCCCTTGAGAATTGTTGTCGCATATTGGAGAAATAACAAGGATCCATTCAGATAATTCAGCATTAGCCACGACTAAAGTCATTAGACATTCCCAATATTTCTCAAAAATAAATTTATTTCGAAATTTCCACAAGCGCCAAAGAATCCAGAATGGTAAAAAATTTTGTTCAGGTGAAACATTAGGATTCAACCGTAACTTTAAAAAAACTATATCGTAACGACAGTTTTTGCTATTAATTACAATCAATATTTTTATATTATGCGAGTAACTGATCAAAAACATGAAATCACAAACAAAGTAACAGATTTTATGATTCAAGAAACCGATAAATATTTCATATATATATATATATATATATATATATGTTTCTTGCGCAATCCATTTTTTTAATCTTTGTAATGTATATGTTATTTTATCTTATTAAAATTGGTAATATATATAACCAACACACACTTTAGGGGTGTACTCAATCATAAATTTGACTGATTTTAGTTACAATGAATTTTAAAATAATTTTGATGATTTTGGGTAAAATTAATAACTTGTTATAAATTGTTATGATATTCTACCAAATTTCGTTTTAAAACATAAGATTTAAATCTTAAAAAATCCTATATATAGTACTATCATATAAAATCATTAAAAATCAAATGTTTAAAATATTTTCAATAGTATAGAATTAAATTCCGTTATTTGTAGTATTAGATAATAATAATTAGTAAAAAAATCAAGGGCTCGTTGACATTTGACGTCAGTATTTTGTATCGTATATGAATTTTATATTTACATGTAGGTTTGATTTTACAAAAAATAATAAAACTTGCTTTTAGAGCATCTCCATTGAAATTTTAATTTGGGGTTCTCATTAATTTAAGGGTAATTCTCAATACCACTAAAATAATTTTATTTCCCAAAAATACCATAACAAGTTTTATTTTTCAAAAATACCACAAAAAAAGTTTTATTTCCAAAAATACCACAAAATTAAAACCAAACTTTAAACCCTCAAAACTAAACCCTAAACCCTCAAAACTAAACCCTAAACCCAAAATACTAAACCCTAAACTCAAAATACTAAACCCAAACCCAAATATTTAAATTATAAACCTTTATAATTCAGTTTTTAGTTTTGTGGTATTTTTGGAAATAAAATTTTTTAATGGTAATTTTAGAAAATAAAACTTATTATGGTATGTTTGGAAAATAAACTTATTTAGTGGTATTTGAAGGAATTTCTCTTAATTTAATAATATTATTTTTAATATGATTTAATTAAATAATTAAAATTTAGTTTGAAATATATTCAACCAGTTAGAATGGCATATGTTTTATGAGATTTTTATTGTGAAACCTGGGGTTTAGAAACTTGAGTTTCTTTAACTCTTAAGAAGAACCTTTTGTTCTTCTTTCTCATACTTTTTATATTTTTTCATTATCATTAATTTAAGAAACTCATTAGACGATTGGATGCTCTTAGACGATTAACACGCACTAGATTCTTTTCTAAAAAACAAAATAAGCTCTTAGAATTTCTGTCAATTATTTCTCTCGATGTTATCCTATGCATATACAGATGACTTGCAGACGATATGCATTAGAGAGAGACCCAGCGTGATTATTTTGACTTTCACATCATTCACTATGTCAACGTTATCGAATTAGCCCAGCTAGATAATGATAATTTAATACTCGGAATCGTTATTTTTCAACCATCCACCTCTTTAGTTTGAATTCCACCGTGAACCATGTCCATGTATTCATAGAGCGTGACATTATAGTTCCAATATAGGACTAGCTACAACTTGGTTAGTCAGATCTTGACATTAAAACCAAAAGAAGAAAAAAACTTGGTAAGTCAAACCAAATACATAACTATTCTACCCTAAAAGTAAACTCTCTTATATTGCTCATTTTTTTATTTCTATGATTGATGACCAAAAGTCTTCTTTTATTTTCATTATATATAGTTTGAAACCCTTTTGCTTTGAATCAGAAACAAGATTTCATACACAAATCAAGAATATTATTACCTCTAATTAATGGCTTCAGGGAAACTAGCTACCCGTCCTTCAGTGAGACACCCGAGCCACAACCATCCATTGCGCGGTCACAAAGCCCAAGTTAAGGACGAGATCATCTGCTCTGGTTGCGACCTAGACCTGATCGGTGCATCTTTCAAGTGCACAAAGTCAGAGTGTGATTACTTCTTGCACAAGACATGTTTCGAGCTTCCACGAGAGATTCGTCACAAGTCTCACCCTGATCACCCTTTGACCCTCCTCTATTCCCCACAGAATAATCATTCCACGTACACTTGTGATGCATGCGGTGAGTATGGTTCCGGGTTCACTTACAACTGTTCTATCTGCCAGTACGATGTTCATGTTGGATGTGTGTCTATGCCTGAGACCATTAAGCATGAAGAGCACGCGCACCCGCTCGCTTTACTCTACAGTTCTCCTTGCCCAAAGGGTCATATATTTACCTGCGATGTTTGCCAAGAAACTATGCCGGATAATCTGTGGTTGTACTATTGCCAGAAATGTGACTACGGTGCTCATTTACATTCATGCGTAGCTGAAGAAGAGGAAAAGCCAAAGAAAGGAGGAAGAGGAAGAGGAGGAGGAGAAGGAGGAAGTAGCGGAAATGGAGTTAACGGAGGAAGGAGCTCGGCGAATTCAGAGCTAGCTGCGATGTTAAAGGCTCAAAGGGAGATGGAGCAGATGCAGATTGCTCTACACTTGGAGATGCAAAGAGCTAAGATTGATAAAAAGTCAAGAAAGCATATGCTCAAAATGATCTAAGATATCAACTCTATTGCTATTGGAATCTTGGAACTCTAAAAACTCCTTCACTTTTTGCTTGTCTTTATAGTTTGTCTTTTCGTTTTATTATTTTAAGTTTTCTTTTTTTGGTCTTATTTTCGTTGAATTGTTACAATCTTTTATGTAGTTTATGTATGAAGAATCTTTTAGTATAAATAAGAGTTTACTCATAACTACTCTGACTGGTCATGTTCATGTGGGATGTGTTTTTGTCCCCTACAACCCCAGAAGGCAGAAACTATGCAAATGAATCTATGGATGTTCTGCATAGAAAGTGATTATGGCTTCATCGATAGTAATGCAAATTTGTTTAAGAGTTCTGGGTTAAAACCTAATTTTGCGCAGAATAAACATGTCAAAATTTTGAATTTTCAGGCCAGTATAAAGGGAAGTTGACAGCCAAGGAAACAAAATAAAGCATGTCATAAATATTAAGAGTACTAGGAGTAGTTTAAGACTCTGAGGCAGGAAGAGGTCAGAAATTTATAGTAGAAGTCATATTAATTAAGATTGAATTTTGCAATTTGGTGCTGGACAACGACTTCACACACACAAAAAGTTTGATATCACATTAAAGAGTGCTTTGAATGTGTAAGTACTTGTGCTTTAAATATGCAAATACTCGTGTTTCTAGTTTCAAGTTCTCAAGAAAAAACTGACCAACTAGTTCTGGCGTGATGGAACACAAGTCACACAACATTAGCCAGAATAAAGAATATAAATTAACAAAAACATTAGAGAACCAACAGTCCTTAAAAGACTGTAATTTACATGAGACTTGAGGAAGAGGACGAAGAGCAGACCCGGCTCCTGAGGTAAGAGCTTAGAAATACCTGAACTGTGCGGTGTAACTGCATTCTGAGAGACAGGATGATTGGGAGATAGATTAAAAGGTCACGTCTACACCTCAGGCAACACCATGTTGCAAGGTGATTCATTTCATAACTCGCAACATGTAAACAGAGAACAAAACACTTAAGTTGATACCTTAGCAGAGAAGCCAAGTTAAATTTGTTTTTCGCTACAATCTATATTAATCTTTTGGAACTTCTTTGAGCTAAATTTTCCAAATTTTGTACTTTGAGCAATATAACGGGAAGTCGACAGCAAGAAAAAACAATACCATGTGATAAAAATTAAGAGTACTAGGAGTAGAACTACCAGAAGAATTAGAGGACAGAAATTTATAATAGAAGTCATATTAATTACGATTGAATATTGCAATATAGTGCTAGACAACGACTTCACACACACACAAAAAAACAATTGATGTTAAGTATTGTTAGGTAGAGCAAATTACATCAAAGAGGGCTTTAAATATGTAAGTACTTAGTTTGGTTTACACCAGACAAGAATCTAGTCATATCGTACGATGGATTTGGTCCTGTGAGTAATGTCTCTGGTTTCAAGTCGACCAACTAGTTTCTGGCTCAATGGAACACAAGTGACACAACATTAGCCAGAATAAAGAATTAAATAAACAAAAAAAAATTCTTAATTTTTGTGTGTTTCTTTGTACATATGCTGACTAAATCATAACATTAGAGAACTAGGAGTCCTACAAAGACTCTGAAAGACAGAGGTATGGTAATTGTAAACAGCCAAAAGAACTGTAATTTACATGAGAGTTGTGGAGGACGAAAAAGAGCAGATCAGATTCTTCAGGTAAGAGCTGTAGATATATCTGAACTGTGGTTTGACTGCATTATGAGAGACGGACAATGGAGAGAGACAGGAGAGATTAGAGGTCACGTCTACACATTGGGCAAGAACCGTGTCTGAGGAGCCAATTGTCTATGCAAGGTAAGTGAAACATGTGATGACAATGAGGCAAGCTTCTAACTGTTTCACCGAGCTGGAAATCCTGCAAAATCACATATCAAGAAGGAGAAAGAAAACTTTCAATTAGAAATGCGATCCCACATAATGAGCTAAAACGAAGCAAACTGATGTTAGAACCAACCTGAAGACAAACAGAACAGGAGTCTGTGTTCTCAGAAGCATCTGTGTTATTGTTGCCAGTGATTGTCATCTTTGGGATTTTCTCAACCAAGTCTCCTGTCAGTCCTTTTGAGCCTCCTGTATCAAAGAGGCTTATCTGATCATCAAAGGCTGTATCCACAGCTCCCATCTGATCAGGAGAAACAAGACAAAAAGGATCAATAAAGATGGAAATGCAAATTAAACGGAAATGGTGAAACTTCTGAAAGCTTTGTACGCTAAACATACTTGACTTTGCACCGCACTTAGCATTGCAGGACCTATGCGTTCCCGTACAAGTCTCCCGCTTAGAAGACTAACAATGACATCAATCTACACAAAAAAAAAAGTTACAAAAGAAACACTAATTAATTCGAAGTTCAATCCAATCAAATAGCCAAATATACATACATTCCAAACTTCATGGCTACTTGAAAACAGAGCAAGTGTTGCTGCTCACCAAATAGAGAAGACATCCGAAACCTGACTCATCGGATTTCCAAAGATCGAGCGATGATTCAAAGACCTCAATAGAGAAAACAGCTCCTGAAATGGCTCCAATTGCTGCACCTCTAATGAAACCACTCTCAGTTTCTTGGCCTATCAAAGCTCCTGTAAGTGCCCCTAGCAATGTTCCCACTGAACAAGAAAAAGGAAACAGCTTTCTTAGCTCCAAGCCGAAAATTTTCTAATAATCATATCAATTCAACGATTCAAATCAATCCAATCGAAGATAAGCAACAATTTATGTTACCAAACAATCTCAGAATTTGCAGCAGAGCAACAACAACAACAAATATTGACTGCACAGAGACAAAATCAGATCCAGAATCGAGTTTGAAACTCCAGACAATCATAAGAACAGTTCCAAGAAAGGAAAAAAACAAACCTAACGCGAAGAAGAAGGTCAAGATGGCGGAGATAATGGTCCCCAAAACAGCAGAGACGAGGAAATGACAAGCATCTTTAATCCGTTCGACGAAATTCCCAAGAGAAGGACTTGAGGAAAGAGGATAAAACCCAGATTGGAATCTATAAGATGATGATGATGATGCCATGTTTACTTAAGAAACCCAGAAACGATTTCCGATTAAAAGCAGAGTTGAGAGAGAAGCTTTATATAGGGTAGAGAGAAGGAGAGAAAGATGGGATTTTGCTTAGTGCTTAAGAGAGAGAGAGAAGATGGGATGTTTCGCTACTTGCATTTAAAGCTCGGGTGAGTTAGCTTTCATGGCCAGAATTTGTTGTAGGTGAAGGATCATCTTTAGGGTTTTTGTGTGTCACAATCAGTGATGAATACAAAGTTTCAAACTTTTCGTTTTCAGAAAACACGAGTCAGAGAGAGATAGAAGAGAAGAAAAGAGAGATGAGCTCACGGGGCAAAGAACTTTCTTATTTTTTATTTGGCCAAAAGCATTTTTTGAATATTAACTAAACATTTTCGTTGGGTAAGCCAATTAGAGGACGTTATTTCTTAGGTAATCCATTTGCAATTTGCATTATACACTACTTTGCTTTGAAAAGTAAAAAGGGTAGGAATTAAAGGTTTGATATTGGTAATCTATGTTGACGTGGCACCCAATACACCGTTTTAGTAATAATTACCGGTCATAAAAGTACCGATAATAAAAATGATACGCGCGATTAGGCCTCGGCAAAAATATCCATACCCGAAAAATTATCCCAATCCAACCCAAAAATACCGAATAGAATTCAAACCGATTTTTTAAAATACCAAAATGTAGAGCTGAGCACAAGGCAAGTACTTGCTAATTTTTAAGTACTTGCAACCCGGCTTGACTCGTTCAAGTAATTGATTTTTCGATTTGGACTTGACCCGCCCAAAACAAGTACTTGTCAAAACAAGTACCGGTTTGAAAAATGGATACCCGTCAAATATTTGACCCGGCTTGTTCCTTGTCCTAAATAATTGAACCTGAAATATTTGTTACTTATCTTTGAAATACTTGAACCAAATTACAATACCACAACTACATAAGTCTTAAAACGTTACATAAGTCTACTTGAAGTCTTGAATAAGATAGATATATGCAGCCATTGCCAAGCCCCTAGTTGAGTTGCACTTGCCACTTGGTGGTTCCTCGCTTGGCTTAGTTGGTTGTACAGCGAACAAAGGAGTCATATCAGCAACATTAGCCAAGAAAAAAGCAACCAAAAAAGAAACCAAACATCAACAACAACAACAACAATATTTTTGAAACCAAACAGAAACCAAACAAATCTTACCTTTCATTCTTCCTCTAAAGTTAAGCTAACTCCTTGAGCCAAGTTTCCATAACAACAACAACAACAACAATATTTTTGAAACCAAACAGAAACCAAACAAATCTTACCTTTCATTCTTCCTCTAAAGTTAAGCTAACTCCTTGAGCCAAGTTTCCATAATCATTTGAAGTTTTAAACTCTGTAAAAACAACATCAAATTTGTTAGTTTGTAAACATAAGAAAATCTTCAAAAATATTATAATATGCATACCATCTTCAAGAGTTTCGAGTTGTTCAATTTCATCTTCCAAAGAACTTTGTTCATAATCATTGCGAATCCAGTCTTGTGTGCAAATTAGATCTTCAACCATTCTTGGAGTGAGAGAACTACGATAAGGATCAATGACACGTCCACTTGTGCTAAAAGCTGACTCAGACGCAACAGTTGAAACTGGTATAGCCAAGAGATCTTTAGCCATTAAAGAAAGAGTCCTATACTTTGATCCTATATTCTTCCACCAAAGTAATACATCAAACTTCGGATCTGATATAAGCACACATACCTCAGCCAAATAACATTCTAGTTCCGACTAGTAAATAGTATTTTCTTCACTTTCTTCATGTATATCAATTAAAGAATCCAAATCAAAAGATTGTGTAGTCTCTTCAACTACTTCCGAAGAAGTGTTTACTCCTTGAACTTGGCTACTTTGCATTGAAGAACTGCCAGTTTTATCATTGTTGATTCTCAAAATCAACTCTTCAGCTATGTTATCATCTCCAGAACCGTAGCTCTCACGAATTAACCAACTGACATACTTCATTTTATACAGCAAAACAAGCAACAAAAATCATTAAGTTCATGTTCTCAATGTCTCCCCAATATTTATCAAACTTAGCTTTCATCTTCCCAGCCATTAGCTTCTTATTTGGATTAGATTTGTCCAACCCTAACTTTCGTATCATAAGACCTACCCCAAATATCTCCTTTAGATACAAATTTCCAGCAACATATCGAGTTGCTGAAACTTTCAAAGTAGCATCATAAAAGAACTTGAGAATAGGTAGATAAGCCTTTGCATAATCCCAATCTGAATTAGTATGTGCACCTCCCAATTTTCCAAGCTCTACTATATACTTCTCATCCTCTAACTCGAGCATATCAAAACCTCTCTTTAATTTGTCGGCTGAATCTAACATCAAGTACGTCGAATTCCATCTTGTCTCGACATCAAGAGTTACTCCCACAGTAGAAGAAAGCTTTAGGTGAAGAAGACACTCTTTAAATTTGTGTGATCTTGCAGGTGAGGCCCTAACATACCTAACAGCAGAACGTATACGGCTAATAGAGGCTTTATTTCTCTCAGTCCGTCTTTGACAACCAAATTTAGGATATGCGCACCACATATCATGTGAAGAAATTCTTCATCAAGTACACTAGTACCCCATGACTTAAGTCTTCTTTTCAAGAATCTTAGTCCTACTTCATTTGAACTTGCATTGTCCACATTGATCGTGAAAACCTTGGTGATTCCCCAAGACACCAAGCACCTCTCAACCATTTTTCCAATCAATTCACCTTTGTGACTCAGAATTTGACAAAAGTTGATGATTTTCTTTTGGATATTCCAGTTCTCATCGATGAAATAAGCAGTTAAACACATATAGTTGATATTTTGAACTGATGTCCATGTATCAGTTGTAAGAGAAACACTCCCTTTGTGTTTCTGAAAGAACATCTTCAACTTTTTCTTCTCTTCAAGAAATAAAGTCATGCAATCTCTAGTGACAGTTCTGCGGGAAGGGATTTCAAACCGAGGTTGAATAATGTATATGAATTCTCGAAAACCTTCTCTCTCCACAATCCGAAAAGGTAACTCATCCTTTATAATCATTCTTATTAAAGATCTGCGAGAAGCTTCTTTATCATATGGTAAGTATGATGGAACACCCCCATCATCTTTATCTTTTTTGGGTCGATGCATTAAGGTTGCTTGCTTAAATCTTTTACCAGCAATAGTCTCTAAATCACTTTCAGGATGCAGCTTCTTACACCTCTCCACATGTCTCAACATTGTACTAGTGTTAATCCCCGATGCTGATCTAATACTAACCAATGCTCCACAATGATTACACTTGGCTTTTTCCTTATTCTCTGTTTTCTTAAAGTGTTCCCATGCAGGAGATCTTAGTTTATGGGTTACCTTAGATTCACCAGTTTCAACTGTTGGAGCACTATCACCACCGCATTCTGTCTCCATTTCATCTCCATCGACTTTCGAATCAACAGGATGCTCATGCTTCTCAGGTTCTATCTACATGGAAATAGTCACATCAGAACAATAACAAAGCCTACATGAATAAACAGAGAGAACATCCATGGTACAACTACAAGATGAAGAGTGAACCGGTGAGGCGGTGAAGACGAACCTGATATATCAACAAACTTGAGCTGAATTCGAGATGAAGAAGAACCTGATAGAATCTGGTGAAGACGAACCTGATAGAAATTCGAGATGAATTGGCGAGAAAAAAAAGATTCGATACAGAAATGTGAAATGTGAAATACATGGGAAGAATCTCTAAAGGGGAACTGGGGAAGAATCGATTCTCTATCTCTTTATTTTTAAGACTAAACAAAACAAATACAAGTTAATAGGTTATACAGCAAAATCGGGTAATGGCTAATGGGTTGGGCCTCTCTTATAATCTATGTACATGGACGTGATTTAATTATGGTTCTGAACCATTGGTTCATTTACAAATCACTCCCTTAAATTTTTGATTATATAAATTATCAAAAAAATTTGTGTCAAGTATACAAGTAACAAGTACCAAGTACCAAGTAACAAATAACGAGGCAAGTATTATAAACTTGATACTTGACTTGTACTTGCAAGTAATGGAATAATCATAATTGTTACCCGACTTGACTATAGCGGGTACTTGAAATTTCAAGTCGGGTACGAGTCGAGTAACGGGTACAAGTCGAGTAACGAGTAATTATGCCCAGCCCTACCAAAATGTGGCCTAAATTTTTCTAGCCGAAGACCAAACCCGAACCGAACACGATACCCGTGGGTATCCGAACGTATCCGAAATACAAGTATACATCTAAAAATATTAGTTATCTTGTACTCATAATAAATCCAAATACCCAAAATTACAATTATATATCCGGATATGTTAGGTATTTTTGAGTAATTAGAGTATTTTGGATACATTTGGATAAAAAGTAACTAATTTTTAGTTGTTTTTCGGATATTTCGGGTACATTTGGATATATTTGGATTAAAAAGTAACCAATGTTTTAGTATTTTTTGGATATTTCGAGTATTTTGGGTATATTTTGGTAAAAAGAACCGAATTCGATCCGAACCCGAAAAAATATTTTGGGTATTTTCCAGTTCCAAAACAAATATTAAAACAAACCCGAACCCGAACCGAACCCGAACCGGAACGAGCTGAAATTTCTAAATACTCGTATGGGTCCCAAATTCTGTAGTCTAAAATACCTAAACCCGAATAGAACCGATCCGAACCCGAATGGATACTCAAATGTCCAGGCCTATGTGTAATTTTTAATACTATTTTTTCGTTCCGCTATTTTATATTGTTTTTAAATAATCTTGTATTGTTTACTTTTTTTTCTTATGAGGTATTGTTTAATTTTTTAACCCGCTAAAAACCTTGTACCGATTTGTATTACCAATCAGATTTAAAATCCTAATTTTGTATAGAGTTAACCGGTCTAATGATTTTCTTTTGTGACTGTATAGCCTGCTTAGATGATTACAATAAGTGCCTATGTAAGGAAAATTATAACAACAAAAAATTCAACTTATATAAATTTCACCTAAAAGAGTTGACATTTTTTCTTTAATAGGTTTCTACAACATTGAAAAATACGTTTTTAAAAGCTAATAAAGATTAAATCATAAACGAATTATAAAATACATTCGTTTAATCTTTAATGTCACCAACGAACTTTGATTTTAGATATACTAACTTTATCACCGACGATGATGACCTTTCATCTTCCCTAGCTAATAAAGTTCATGGTTTTTTTTTTCCTAATTTCATTAAATCAATTTAGTGCATTTTAGATCAAAGTAAAAGTTTGTGCTATTCAGTATTTTTATGCGATTTTCTCATATAAGTTTCTGAATAAATATGATGTGAATTAATTGACCTAACATTTTTAGATAATTGTATGATAGGGAAGGTACACATCAATTAAAAAAAAAAGAGATTTAAGTTGAGTTCGCTAGTCTCATTGCACTAGTTAAAAAATGGTTAGTAGATACACCTATTTAACCACCGCAATATTTTAATATAACTTGACAGAAAAAACACCACTATATATAAATATATATACATCAATTATAGCAAGCATACCATTAAATAAACAGAAATTTCGTTCAAAAAATTCCAATATTCGAAAAACCAGTTTTAAAATTGTGAATTTGATGCAACTATATTTTCTCCCATCATATAGTGGGAATTACAAAACGTGTTTAATTCAAACAACATGAGTAGTTGCGGATTGTGAGCTTGTGTCCAGATTCAGTTAACAAATAAAAACGTGAACACTTTACAACGCAATGAGGCATTATTTTTGTCTAAATGGTTGTTGGATTTCTATCTTGGAATAACGGTTGTAATCATTACTGCAGTAATCGTAAAAACTACAAATATCAATTTATACAACAAGTCACGTACAAAAACTTCACCCAGTTTGTTTCTCTTAAGCCCAACATATTTTGTAAGTGGTTTTTAAATTGGTTAATTAACGGTGTAAATAAATCTACAGAGACAACGACATACGGAAAACAAAACAAAAAAATTTCTGTTGTGTCCAGGGTTCAATCCTTCTTTTGATGCAGAGAATTTTTTATTTTTTTAAAGTCTAATTTCTCGTATTGGCTGAGATTATGGATGAAGGTTTGGAACATCCATTTTTAAAAAAAAAAATATTTGTTATGTTATATATATTGAACCATCAAATTTGTTTTACAGGATCTGTTTATTTTTCCAGAAAATTATAACATTCTAGTTGAAAAAGAAAACACAAATAAAATAATATCGAATAAACTAGACAAAAAAAAATTTCCTTCAAAAAGAGTCTAACTAATCTTCTAGAAATCTGGTTTAGCTTCCGTTTTTGAAGAAAATACAGTAGTACATTACTACAAAGATTACATGTACAAATTTTCTATAAGATTTAGCTAAAAATGATATATGCTTTTAAAAGAAATAAAGCTAAATATTTTGGTCTATAAGGTTTTTTAAGTCACAAAAACTAGACATAAAATTCTTTTTAATGCTACAGAATACTCATGTCTACTAAAATCTATCAAATTTTTGTTGAAAATTGTAAATATATTGGGTTTGGCTAGTATATCAGCTAAATAGTGTAATAGTAGAATAGTCGAGTGATTGATTACCAAAAACTTTAACTAGATAAAGATTTCGTGTTATAATCATAAATATTCAAATGATGAGTTGGTCTAGTAGTTAAGTTCTTTACCTACCGAAAACGTAAGGATTTTGGAGGTTACGGCTTCGTTTTACATTGGAAATGATCTACTCTGCAAACCAGAGTTTAATTCTATGGTTTAAGCCGGTGCTAAGAGGATGTACAAGTGCATAGACTTTAAACCTTTTAGCATTATATATATATATATATATATATATTCTTAAACATTTAAAACTTAGTTTTAGTAGATTAATGACGTAGTATGTTAAGTTATATTTTAACATGTTCTTAAGATATAACAAAATCAAATTTCAAAAATATAATTTGTAGAAGTATTTTAAAATCTGACGAGCATGTTAAATATATATATATATATATATATATATAAGATATAAACTTAAAAAGATCTGAAGAAATTCAATTAGTAATTAGTAAAAAGTAAATCTTATGTTATTGCAACTATTTTTCATACTTTTTAAAAAATGATTTTGAAAATTTTATCAAAAAAAAATCAGCTTAAAATATAAAAACAAAACCAAAATTTCATGGACCTAAATGTTATTTGTGGACATTCAAAGAAAAAGAAGTCATAACAGCTTTACTAAATTCACCCAAATAGAATGGTCCAATAAGCTATTACCATTCTTAAAATGGATTCAGCTCAAAATAGATTGGACGAATTATCTTAGAAGAAACTTGTGTTAAGAACGAGATAAAATTTAAAATGCTCAGAAATACATAAGTGATACGTATTACTTCACTTTTCAATTGATTTTAAAAGTTGGGGAATGCCATATAACAATGACGATCTCTAAACTGAATGAATGGACCGAGTAGCCAGGGCCGGTTCAAAAAATTTTCATTGTCTTAACATAAACCAAAAGTACGGTAATCTTTGGTTAACAAAATTTGAAAATTTTAATATACTTTTTAAAAATACACGATAATCTTATGATTATATTGTGAATTGCTCGATTGTATCAAATGTAGACATATAATTTAGTTGGCACAAAAAAGTTATTTAAATGATTAGAACTTATATATAGATAGTTGTTGTTTTCAAAGAAGATTACACAAGTAATATTTGTAAGTTTTTTATTTAATTTATTTCGGGTACGGGAAAGTAACTTTTAGTCAAGTGTTAAACGGTACATTTCTGCGGTCTTTTCCACTGGAATTCGATTCTATTTGGTCGCATTACCCGAAATAAATTTCTCCGTAGGAGAGATTGAGTTACGAATCGGGCTTCGTCGATCCAAATATGTCAAGAAAAAACTATTTACTTAAGATATCTTAGACGTACTTTAACACATGGCTGAAATTTTAAAACGTAAAGAAATCTTTTTAAAAAGTACACAAAAAAACATAAAAGAAAATAATAAATATTACGTTGATAAAATACTCATACTATTAATATCCAAAAGAAAGAATATCATATCATGCTTTTACGGCTACTCTTAAGCCGCGGTGATGGCTTATCCCATGAGCCGGCACAGCTTTGTAACACATCTTCTATCCCATGACATTTAACACTATCTAATAATTAATTCGATGTCAGAAGGAGAATGTGTCTATTTCCAAAGTGAAGTATTCAAACACTTATTTCTTTTAAAAAAAAAAAATATATAATATATATATAGATATGAATAGATATATATTAATATATATATATATATATATATACATATTATAATAAAGTAAAGTTCAACTTCTAAGAAACTGACACGTGACATATTTTAATTTGACATAATTTTAGACTATTTCTCTATTGTACCTCTTAATATTTTCATTCCTAAAAAAAAAAAAAAATTCTCTTAATTGCATACTTAAAATTAATTAATATAAATTAACTATACATATTTACATATTAACTATTCGACCATTAAACACCATTAAAACCATTATAAGTTATTTTGTAACATATAAAACACATAATTTTCTTATAAATAACAAGACACACATTTCATTATCCGTACTACATAATTTTGTATATTCTATAACAATTTTTTTTCTACAACTACAACAAATAGAGTTGGATTGGCTGTATAAATGTCTCTGTACTTATTGGACTAAAGCGATTTCCCCCAACTATTACGTTCATCACTGTACAACCTAAACACTTAAATGATTCGCAATACTCCCCAATCTTTAATTTTCTGTATAATTAACCCTATCTAATTAAATAAAAAACGACGTTTGCTAACCAATAATTACGTCTAGTGCGTTTAGGTTATTGGCTGCATAAATCCCCCTATACTTATTCAGTAAAGTGATTTCCACCCCCAACTATTACGCTCTTCAATGTACAACCTAAACACTTAAATTCTTTGCGATACTCCCCAATCTTTAACTTTATATATAATTAGTCCTATCTAATTAAATCAAAAACGACGTTTGATTAACTAATAATCGCGTTTAGTGTTAGGAAGACCTTCTTGTTAAAAAAAGAGGGTTTCAGGAGAAGAGATTGAGATTTCGTTAGGGAAGAGATTCAGGTCGATTTGAGGCAACTCCGAGAAGGTCGAAGCAACTGCGAGGAAGTTGATATGTTGCGTTTTTGTCGTCTTTTGTTACATGTTTTGCGTCTGTTTTTGAGTCTAAGTTGCGTCTTTGTTGTAGTTTTTGAGTCTTCTTGGTTGTTTGCATTGTTTAGTTTAGTAACAAAAACCCAAAAACATATATTGCTTAAATTAAGTAGATTCTTGTATTCTTGGTGTATTATTCTTAACTCTACGTGGATTCGATCCTAAAGTGCTACAACGACATATCATTCGATTGTGGTATTGTTCACGTTAGGTTAATTGATGTGTTAATCAGAAGTCGAAGCAACTCCGAGAAGGTCAAAGGTTAAGGCTTGAAGGGTCGCATGTTTAAGGGTTCAGTTGAAACACTCTTTTTGAACGAGAATGTCTTCCTAATAATCTAAATGTGGTTTAACAATAAACGCCATTATTGGTTAATCAAACATCGTTTTTGATTTAATTAGATAGAGTTAATTATATAGAAAGTTAAAGATTGGAGAGTATCACAAAGAATTTAAGTGTTTAGGTTGTACATTGAAGAGTGTAATAGTTGGGGGTAGAAATCGCTTTACTGCAGTAAGTATAGGGGGATTTATGCAGCCAATAACCTAAACGCACTAAACGCGATTATTGGTTAAGCAAACGTCGTTTTTGATTTAATTAGATAGGGTTAATTATACAAAAAATTAAAGATTAGGGAGTATTGTGAAGAATTTAAGTGTTTAGGTTGTACAGTGATGAGCGTAATAGTTGGGAGGGGGGGGGGGAATCGCTTTAGTGCAATAAGTACATGAGCATTTATACAACCAGCCCAATAGAGTTCAAATTATTTTCTTATGTCAACTTTGTAGGTTTGTACGCAACTTGTGATTTCGATGATGTTGCAACCTCCAACTGATATTGTCGAACCAACCACAAATGGAAAACTATTTTTCTTAGAAAACGTTTTTGAACAGTATTAAAGAATAACAATGTTCTATTGGTTTTGATTTATTTTTTAGATTATCTATGTTTACGGAGTTGCTTGATATGAGAGACAAGAGTAATCAGTTACCAGGTAACATATTATGTTTTTATTGTGCTTTGCTTTCAATTGTATATACTCAATTGTTTTTAAAAAAATTTATTCGATAAAAAATATTTATTTGTTAAATAAATGGACTATTTAACAAAAAAAGCTAAAAATTAAATTAAAGGAAAATATATGAAGAAGAATCTTTGACAAACAAAAATCAATATTTTTTACCGTTATTATTTTCAAACCGATATATCAATAATTTGACAAACATAACCATAATAACCGGTTTAATAAAATAATTATGGAATGATTTTCATCCAATATATATCTAACTGCATAGACTTTAAACCTTTAAGCATAATATATATATATATATATATATATATATATAGTCATATACATTTAAAACTTAGTTTTAGTAGTTTAATGACGTTATATGTTAAGTTATATTTTAACATTATATGAATTGGGAAAAAGTATTATGGTGGATAGAGGCAGAAAACCAAGGGGTGGGACTTTGCTGAGAGGAGTTAGCTCTAAGAAGAGGAACGTCCAAAGACTTGCAACGCCTCGCAAGCGTCCAGCTCTGAAAGGTATTGGGCAGGTGGAAACAAGAGAGAACCTGATGAACCAGGAAGTGGAGAAGGGTGTATCAGGTGGAGGTAAACCACCTAAACCATCGGTTGATAAATGAAAGTTTTAAGCTGGAATTGTCATGGTCTTGGGAATAAGGCTACTATCGGGTATCTTAGGGATCTATGGAAGCTGCATCGACCAGATATTTTTTTTCTCTCGGAAACAAAACAATGTTTTATTTTTTTAGATAAATTTAAATTGCACTTTGGCTTTTATAATTTATGTACGGTGGATCCTATCGGTTATAGTGTCGGTTTAGCTTTATTTTTTAATGATGTTTTGAATATCTCAATTTTATATGAGAGTAATCGGCTAATCGATGTTGAAGCGGTTTTTAAAGGAAAAACAATACATCTCTCTTTTATTTATGGTGATCCAGTTCCCAAGCATAGAGAACTGGTTTGGGAGAGATTGACACGAATCAGCATAAGACTGTCAACTTCTTGGTTTCTTATTGGTGATTTTAACGAATTAACGGGTAACCACGAGAAAAGAGGAGGCACGTTGAGGCATGCCTCATCATTTATTCCTTTTAACCAAATGATTCGGTACTGTGGGTTGTTGGAATTTCCTTCTCTCGGTGACAATCTTTCATGGAGAGGATGGCGAGACAAAAAACCAGTTAGATGTAGGCTAGACAGAGCCTTGGAAAATGCGGATTGGCATGAGTTGTTCAGTAAGTCTTTCGTTGAATATTTACCCATGGTAGGTTCAGACCACAAGCCAGTAATTGCAATAATTGAAGATAAAATTCCTAGGGGTCGGAAAAATTTTCGTTTTGATAAGCGTTGGATAGGAAAAGAGGGTTTAATGGAGGCCATATCGGAAGGTTGGTTAAGAAACCAAGAGATTGGACCGGGTGGCTTGGTCGGTAAAATCACGAGCTGCCGCCAGGCAATATCTCGATGGCGGAAATAGTTGTCACCTTATGGCAGAGAGTTGATCCTCTATTTGCAAAAGCAGCTGGAGGAGATACAAAACAATGATCTTAGTACTCCGGATGAGGTTGCGACCTTAACACTTATGTTAAAGGAGGCTTATGCGGACGAAGAATTGTATTGGCAACAAAAAAGCCGCAATACATGGTTGGTCTCGAGAGATCAAAATTCCAATTTTTTTCATGCTCAGACAAAACAAAGACGAGCGAGGAACATGATTGTAGGCTTGTTTGACCTGAATGGATTGTGGGTGACTGAGGACAAACATGTGCAGCAGGTGGCGGTATCATATTTTGAGGATTTATTTACATCATCGGAACCACATGAGATTGATGGCATGCTAGATGAAATCCCAAAATTGATATCAGCTCGGATAAATGAGGAACTAACGGCACCGGTCACAGAATCAGAAATTAGAACAGTTTTATTTATGATGCATCTAGAGAAAGCGCCAGGACCGGATGGTATGACGACATTATTTTTCCAGAAAGCATGGCTCATTGTCAAGACAGATCTACTAGAAATAGTGAATTCATTTATGCAACGGGGTGAACTTGATCAGCGGTTGAACTTGACAAACATTTGTCTGATACCAAAGACGGAGAGACCAAGCAGGATGACTGAACTTCGGCCTATCAGTCTTTGCAATGTGGGGTATAAAATTATATCCAAGGTCTTATGCCATAGATTTATTACGGTTTCTCCCAACTCTTATTTCAGAAACACAATCGGCCTTTGTTGCTGGGAGTCTGATTTCGGACAATATCCTCATCGCCCAGGAAATGTTTCATGGTCTTCGAACAAATAAATCCTGCAAAGGTAACTATATGGCAATTAAGACGGACATGAGTAAAGCTTATGACCGGGTAGAGTGGATTTTCGTTGAAAAATTACTACGGAAGTTCGGTTTTTGTGAGAAATGGATTGTATGGATGATGCAGTGTGTTACTTCGGTTAAATACCGGGTCCTACTCAACGGCCAAGCTAGAGGGCTTATCATCCCAAAACGGGGATTACGACAAGGCGATCCACTTTCACCCTACTTATTTATACTGTGTACGGAGGTTTTGATAGCGAATATTAAAAAGGCTGAAAAGGATAAAACTCTCACTGGGTTGAAGGTAGCAAAAGCGGGACCATCCATCTCTCATCTACTATTTGCAGATGGTAGCCTCGTCTTTTGTAAGATTACCAAAGAACAATGCTTAGTAATTCTGGGTATACTCAGTAGATATGAAGCTGCTTCAGGGCAACAAATTAATTTTGCAAAGTCATCTGTACAATTTGGTCACAAAGTGGAAGAGTCGATTAAACAAGAACTGATGAACTCATTAGGAATAACAACCATTGGTGGGATGGGCACTTATCTGGGTATTCCAGAAATCTTGGGAGGTCCAAAAACAAAGATTTTTTTGCTTGTGCGAGAATGTCTACAAGAACGGATAAATGGCTGGTCAACGAGGTTTTTGTCCAAAGGGGGGAATGAAGTATTGATCAAATCGGTGGGGTCAGCGTTACCAACCTATGTTATGTCATGCTTTAGACTCCCAAAAGCGGTCACGTCTAAGCTTACGAGTGCAATCGCAAAATTCTGGTGGAGCACCGATGGGAACCATAGTGGGATGCATTGGATGGCATGGCATAAATTATGGGATGCATTCGATGTGTGGAGGATTTTAACACAACAATTTTAGCGAAGCAAATTTGGCGGTTACTCACCGTTCCGGATTCGCTATTTGCAAAGGTTTTTAAGGGAAGATATTTTCGGAAATCCAGTCTCCTGGATGTAGGAAAATCATATTCTCCTTCCTATGGATGGAGAAGTATACTATCAGCTCGCCTCTGGTGATAAAAGGACTTCCCAAAAGAGTAGGCGCCGGGACATCTATATCTGTATGGAATGATCCTTGGATACCTGCTCAATTCCCGAGGCCAGCATTTTGTAAGGGTGTTAATTATTGCCCTTCCCTTACAGTTGATCGCTTGATTGACCCAATTACACGTGTATGGAATGAAGATCTGCTACGCAACCTTGTGGACTCACAGGAGTACACAATCATCAGAGGAATGCCAGTTGGCTCGGCTACCAAAGCAGATTGTCTTGGTTGGCATTTTACTAAAACTGGTAAATACACGGTGAAATCAGGATACCAGGTACAACAACTCCCGGAACCGAGTATTCGGAAGGAACCCCAGTTTGGTACTGATTCTCACGCACTAACAGCTTTCTGTTGGAAGTTGAAGTGTCCCCCTAAACTTAGACACTTCTGTTGGCAAGTTCTTACTGGATGTATATCGGTAGGTAGAAATTTAAAACATAGGGGTATAAATTGTGATTCTTGGTGTGCACGTTGTGGCTTCGATGAGGAGACGGTTAATCATGTCTTGTTTGAATGTCCACCCTCAGTACAAACATGGGCATTATCAGTGATTCCCTCGGCACTACATCGGTTTCCCACCCCATCGATTTATACCAACATGGATTATCTTTTTTGGCGAATACCAAAGGATATTGATATGGAATGTTTTCCCTGGATTATTTGGTACATATGGAAAGCAAGGAATGACAAGATTTTTAGTAATCTGGATAAAGATCCGCGAGAAATACTAAAAGTAGCGGTAGGCGAAGCCCGATGTTGGCAAAAAGCACATACGGAGATCGATAATAAAAACTCAATGAATACTTCTTCATTGATTGGAACACCATGCATGGATCATCGATTTTTTATTGATAGATCTTGGAAGGAATCTGACGCTTTCTCGGGTGTAGGTTGGTACTATTTAAATGCCAATAATGAGGATTCTTCGCTGGAACCTGCGAAGAATCCTCTCCCCACTACATACTGAAGTGGAAGCCCTAATCTGGGCAATGCGGTGTTTAACTACAGAAAAGAAGACTGAAGTGCACTTCCTCACAGACTGCTCTGATTTGGTGAAGATGGTGTCTACACCTGGTGAGTGGCCGGCCTTTGAGATATATCTGGAGGAAATATTAAAGAGTGTGGAAGCCTTCTCCTCCTTTTTGCTATCTCTTATTTCTCGACAAGCTAATGTCAAAGCGGATTTATTAGCACGGAGCTCCCGTGTCTATCCGCATCATATTGTATATGTAAACAATGTTCCTCTGCCTTGGCTTATCGAGCCATTTTATTAATTGAATGATGTTGACAAAAAAAAAAATATCCAAAAGAAAGACCATCATTCTTTTACGGATACTCTAAGCCGCGGTGATGGCTTATCCCATGAGCCGGCACAGCTTTGTAACGCATCTTCTATGCCCATGACAGTTAACACAATATCGAATAATGAATTCGATGTCAGAAGGAGAATGTGTATATCTCCAAAGTGAAGTATTCAAACACTTATTTCTCTCAAAAAAAAATATATATATATAATATATATATAAATATTAATATATATATAGAATTTTTTTTTTCAAAGATACACAAGTAATATTTGTTAGTTTTTGATTTAAGGTACTTCCAATACAGAAACTGGGAATACCTTTAAATATTCATACTATCAATATCCAAAAGAAGTAATCTCATGTTTCTACGGATACTCTAAGCAGCCGATGCGGTGACTTATCCCACGAGCCGGCACAACTTTGTAACACATCTTCTATGCCCATGACATTTAATACAATATCTAATAATAAATTCGATGTCAGAAGGATAATATGTCTTTTTTTTTTCAAGAAGGAGAATATGTCTATCTCCAAAGTGAAGTATTCAAACACTTATTTTTCTTTAACAAAAAAAAAAAATATCTAAAGTATTATATAAATAATACATAACACAGAGGCTTCCTTCTAATAAATACTCGATCCTGGTGTGGTGTATATACATAAATGTACACGACATTTGAACAAAATATCAGCCCGGAGATATTTTGATCGAGTGAGTATATTAATTTTATCTAATCCTAAAGGCATTTGGGTCCATGCAACTAGGCCAGTCCCATACACACATCAGAGTTACTTAAATAGGCAATGGCGAAGGAAAATGATTAAAAACTCCGTAGACGTATTTGTGATAAGAATGGTTTTCTCTTTTCTGTATATGGCGTCATGTTGTAACTTTTACGTGTGTAGTCGAAAGAAGATACATGTGTTCGTTCCTCTTTTTAGCTCTGAATAAAAATGAGTTTACACTCTTATTATTTTAGGAAAAATACAAAGGAAAAACCTTCGACGTAACCATTTTTATTAAACTAACATACACCTCTTTTTTTTTTGGGTGCTGAGAGCATGATTAATGGAGAGGTTTTTAATGAGTTTCTTAAGTAATATTTTAATAATTTATTAGATACAAGAAATTTTGTTAAGAAACATACTTGATATAAAAATATTTTAAACAGATTTAAAAAAAAAACACAATATACATTTCAAATAAGCATCGAAGCTCAGTTGTTGTCTTGATGACGTCCAAAATTTTGCCATATATGTTCAACCAAATCAGCTTTCAATTGTTGATGTGCTTGTCTATCACAAATTCTAGTTCGAACACCCAACATATTAGTGAGATTTGTAGGCATATCTGTAGAGTACGTGAGATTGACATCTGAACTTCCGTTTCCTTCTCCTTGTTGGAATCCTGAAACATCAAATTGAGTGTATCCATCTCGTTCGTCTTCTACTATCATATTGTGGAGTATGATACATGCTCTCATAATCTTTCCTATTTTGACTTTATCCCAAAACAGAGCTGGGTTTTTAACAATGGCGAATCGAGCTTGCAAAACTCCAAAAGCACGCTCGACATCTTTTCGGGTAGCTTCTTGATGTTGAGCAAATAAAGATGCTTTGGGGCCTTGTGGAATTGGAATAGATTGGATAAAAGTTGCCCATTTAGGATAAATATCATCTGTGAGATAGTAAGCCATATGATACTCCCTTCCGTTGACAAAGAAATTAACTTGCGGAGCTTGACCTTTTATTATATCATCGAAAACGGGTGAGCGATCAAGAACATTGATATCGTTTAAAGTACCTGGAGGTCCAAAAAATGCATGCCATATCCAGAGATCATATGAAGCTACAGCCTCTAAAACGATTGTGGGTTTTCCAGAACCACGTGAATATTGGCCTTTCCAAGCAGTGGGGCAATTCTTCCACTCCCAATGCATACAATCGATGCTTCCAATCATCCCAGGAAATCCACGTTGGTCTCCAATATGAAGTAGTCGTTGAAGATCCTCTGGTGTGGGTCTTCTTAAGTACTCATCGCCGAACAAATATATGATTCCTTCGACAAATTTTTCCAAACATGAACGAGAAGTAGTTTCACCTAGATGGAGGTATTCGTCAACCGTATCAGCCCCACCACCATAGGCCAATAGACGAATTGCTGCTGTACATTTTTGAAGTGCAGAGAGACCATACCTTTCGAGAGCGTCTTTTTTTTGTCGGAAAAATGGAACTTCATTGGAGAGTCGATCAACAATATGTAAGAACAATGGCTTGTTCATTCTAAAACGTCGTTGGAATAAATTAGCAGGATATGTTGGAGTCTCACTAAAATAATCGTTCCATAAACGTATGTGAGCTTCTTCGTGATTTCTTTCAATAAATCATCGTTTTTTCTTTGACTCCCTTGCCTGCTGATGCTCACCATAATCATTAAACATATTCTCAAATGTTTGATCGAATAGTTGATCAAACTTTTGATCTAAATTTTCATCTATTGATCCGTCAAACGGATTATGGGAAGAAGATGCCATATGTGTATATATTTTTTTTAAGATTTTGATATAAAAAGGTGGATTTGATCAATGAGAGAAAAAGAGAAGGAGAGAAGAAACAAGTAAGAAAGAGTAGAAGAAGTAGAAAGAGAGAAGAAACAAGCCTTGTGAAGAGAAGAAGGAGAATGAGCGACGAAGTAGAAGAAGAGGAATAAAGAGAAGAAGGAGAAGAAGAGAAATAAAGAAGGAGAGATGAAGGAGAAAGAGATAAATAATTGACGTTTTTGCTCCTTACTATGTAATACTTATCTTGTCTATTCCATGAAATGTTTTATTTCCCACTTGCCTTTATTTCATATAAACATATCTCGTAATCGGAACAAACCAATTAGCACAAAGACTTTATTAAATGGGCTTGATATATCGTAAGATCGGAACAAACCAATTAGCACAAAAACATAACAGAGACACTGATATCACACGGAACAAACCAATTAGCACAAAGACTTTATTTGATGGGTTTGATATATCGTAAGATCGGAACAAACCAATTAGCACAAAAACATAACAGAGACACTGATATCACATATTTCACAAATCATCAAGCTATTGTAATCTTCAAGGCTTGTAGCTTTCACATGAATTTTAGCCCCGAAGTGAAGCACGTGGTACTGCCGGTAATCCCCATTCATCCTCAGCCTGTTTATCATCAGAACATCATAAGTCTCTTATCAGCCATACATATCCAAGTTCGACATAATATGCAGAGAGTATTATTAAGTAAAAACATATGCAAATGAAAACATTATCACTGGTTTTGTAAGGAAGCAAAAGGTGGAAATAAAGACTAGATTAGCCTCTAATAACTACCTCTACATTTTTGCCTGAATAAGTTCAAAATTTATATCTAAATGCGGTATAGCGAATAAAAAAAAAAAGAACAAAGTTAGAGGAAACTCACTTGAGCTTTTCCTGTATGCCCCACTGGTGGTGCAGGTAAGTTCAGTTCATCATCAAGATCTGGTTCTTTATCGGGTTGGAGATAGGAAGGCACTCCGTCTGCTTCAGTCTCGTTTCCCATGTCAGCTTCAAGAGCATCAAGCTCTGATTCCACAAACCCATTAAAAAAGTGTAAGAGGAAACACATGGCAATACACAAATAGAACATGGATTACACAAACAACATGAAAAATGGATTACACAAACAGTTTAGATTACACAAACATTGACATTAGTTTCAGAACATACAATAACACAAATTTAAACAAACTTTTTAAACATGAAACATAAACATGAAACATAGATACATGAAACAGAACATGAAACATACAAACTTCTAATAACTAGTTCAAACTAATTAGCCAACATGTATTCAATAAGCTTCTTCTTTAAAGCTTCTTCACACTCAGATAGTGGCTCTTTTTTGGCAATGAGACTTTCAAGCAGATTCATCTTGGAGAGTCTTTCTTTCATTGCCAAATCTTTCTCTTTAATATACCACATGCTCTGAAACTCGGACAGAGCCTTCCCCTCTACTGCAGTTCTCTTACCAGATGATTTTTTTGCTGCCTTAACACCAGGAGGACGGTTGGTTCCTTCCTCACCTTCTTTGGTAAATGCGTGAGAGCTTGATGATTGTGCACCATCTTCACACCTTCTCCTTTTATAGCTTTCATCAGTTTTGCTTCTAACTGTTTCACACCATTTCTGGTCATTCCGGAGCTCCCGCCAAGCATGGTGAAGGTTGAATTTCTTCTTATAGTCATTGTAGAAGATCTCATGAGCCAATTTTAAAACATCTTCTTCATTCTGACCACTAGTTTTCTGTCTTGTTGCAGCCTCATAAGATCCACAAAACTTGTAAACAAAGTCATTAATCTTCTGCCACCTTTGCTTACATTGAGTTGCCTCTGGCATTTCACCTCCTACAACCTTGGGACTGGCTGCAAAATAGGCTGCAATAAGTTTCTAGAAGGCACATGATCTCTGCTCATTGCCTACCACATGATCCTTGCTCGTGTTTAACCAAGAACTGATGAGGACTACATCATCTACGGTACTCCAGCTCCTTCTTCCTCTACGCTCTGCAGGCGTGTCTTCACTGAAGCTTGATGCTTCAGTACATTGAGTACTGAAAACTAGGAGTTCTGATGAGCCGAGTTCGACATTATGGGGAAAGCTATCTTGTTGACTATTCAACAGGTCAACAAAATTATTATATGGATTTGTATCATCCATATCAGAAACTAATTCAAAGAAGATAGAAAGAGAAGATGGTAAGAAAAAGGAAAAAGGAAAAGAAGGAGGAATGTGTTTAGAAGATGCTAAAGAAAAAGGAAAACAAATGTGTTTACATGATTATAAGAAAGAGGAAAAAAACTTGAGTTGACATCTATCTAACCCATTTATTACAATCCTAATCTAAAACTAAAACAATCATTAAAGAGGAAACAAATGGAGCAAAGCAAACATACTCATAAATATCTTCAAATGACAGAACTTGTAGTTCAAAATCAATTAGACTGCTAAGCAGTAAAAGCTAGTAGAGAGGGATCTAAACTGAATATAACAGTTATAACTAATCAATTAGACTGCTAAGTCAATAATAGTATCAATAGCAGTATGCAAAAAGGAGGGAGTATTAACATACTGTCAAAGATATCCTCAATTAGGTATGAAACCGACCAAATGAATCAATCAACATGTCAGACAGAGGATGCTAGAGCTTATTAATACTAGAACTCCAAACCATATTGAATCAATCAGATAACCAAATTGTAAAGAGAACTTACCTCAAAAACTAACCTCAATCTCGTGCAATCTGACAAGAATAAGAATCCAAGTTTTACCTTGAAAACTTTTTGCCAAATAGCTTCTTGCCCAGTGAATGCTAGAGGCAACTTACTTCCTTGCAATGCCATCCAGTCAATCTCTCTCTGCCATCTCTCCCATCCCCACCAAACATGTGAATCTGGAAACAAGAAATCAGAAGTAGGAGCCAAAAATTACCTTGAACGGAGCCAAAAATAAATGAGTTGCAAGGATAACAAATTACCTTCTTTGCATCTTCTGTCCTCAGTAATGGAACAGAGTGTGACAGAGAAAGCTTTACGCAAACGAAGAGCTTTTAAGAACGTTAATTCACTTGTTGTATCAAGTACAAGAAGTTTGCTCCCCTGTCAACAAAAAACAGTTTCCAAGTATCTATAGTAGTGAGGATTAATGACGAATGGATCACTGTTTAATACCTTGTAAGAAGCTTGAGCTGCTTTAATGAACCGCCTGAAAACATAGTGTTGAGGTAAGATGATAACTGAGTGGTACTATTTTAAAACTAAGTTGGAAAGATGTGATGATTCATAGTTTTGCCCTTTAGTGTTTACCTCATAAATGTTTTGGTGGTAGGAATCGATAATTTATAGTGCACAAAATTTAGAACTTGAATCTCCATGCTCATCACCTGAGACACATATTTTAGTTTGTTTATTTTTTTCAAGATTCTGTACACATTAAAGATACCCAAATATGTGTGATTTGAAGGTTAATTACCTCTGGTCTTGTGTATGTGTTGGCTGTAAATGAAGCAAAACTCCTCCACCCGTGGTGCGCAAAGCTCTTCATATTTTCTACAAGGCTCAACAAAAATGTACAAGGAAAGGAAAGCCTTAGTGTTTCTCTACTTAACAAGTTTACATATACTATAGGTCTGCTCTCTACTTGTGATGTAAATGCTATCCTCATTGCTATAACCTGACATTGACACACACACAAACAACAAAGTAGGGACTTACGAAGCTATAAGTGTTGGAGTCTGGAGCTGGAGTCTGGAGACACCAAGGAGCTGGAGTCTCCTCCACCCGTGGTGCTATAAGCATGCAAGAGACACCAAGGAGCTGGAGTCTTTGCCTTTCAATGTAAGTGTTGGACAGAAACCAGTCGATAAGATTCACGGTAAGATAAAGTGTATCAGGAATATTAACATACTTTCACGGGATTGTATCGAAGCTCAATAGCAGTATCAATCAATAGCAGTATCAATAACAGTATGCAAAAACCCCAATTGAAAACCGTTTACCAACGCCTCTGAGGTTTGGCTCACGAACTGAAACCCCATAATACAAAGCAAAGGAATGATGAAAGATCATATCAATAACCATACACCAAAACATCAGAAACAGACAAACTGAACAAAAGATAAACCCAAGAATTTCGCGGAAACAATTCTCTGGCGTGACATAGAAACAAAATTCCCAGACCACTTCCAAAGCCCTTCTCCTTCTAAGCTTCATGATTTAGAGACAGGGCATCTCCTAAAGCAAAAAGAAAAAAAAAACTAAAGGATTAAGCACTGATCAAATCCTCAACACAAGAAAGGATTAAGCACTGAATTGATGAATACACCGATTAAAGAGTCGTAATCACTTGAGGAATCGAATCGAAAATATCTACGGGGTTGATCTGGTCCAATATCTTCTAGATTGATTGAGATCGGTGAGCCACACGAACGAGAAAGAGACGAGGAGAAAAATAAGAAACGGTTCTTATTCTTTGATTTTAAGAAACGGTTCTTAACATTTTATTTTATTTTTATTTAATTAAATCAGATTTAATCCTTAAGAAACTACTTAAGAAACCGCGTTGAGGATGCTCTGACAACATCAAGCCGCTCATACGAAAGTTCATCTTAAAACTCTCTATCCACAACCTAAATCTTTTTCTTTTTTTAATTGATAGAAAATAAAATTTCCTCTCTGTTTAATTATATGCTGATACTTCATTGGCTTCCACGACTGCAGACTGCTCTTCTCCACTATTGCTTAGTAACATTTGTAAATGGAGAATGTTGAATTGTATTATGTATTTTGATTGAAAGGGTACAACTTATATATAAGTACATAACATTATTCAGGAACGGATCAATCATAGCATATGATTTGCTCGATTCCCTCTCAATAATCTTTTACTTATGTTAACTATATATTTGTATTTAATTTCTTTAGAATACTCTAGAGAAATAAGGCTTGTATATATATTTGTTATTATACTCAATAAGAATTATCTATGGATTACAACATTATATGGTATCGAGAGCCATCTCGATCAACAACAAAACTTAATATAATTATTATTTTTTATTTTATTTTATTGACTTTTAGGGTGATGATGATTGTGATACATGTGTTTATATAGAGAATAGACAATAAATCTAATTAACCTAATTTCCTAATATACGCATATACATAAATGAGAATTATGATAAATATATTTAAAGATATTCTTTGATTATTCTAGATTTTTCTACACGTTTCCTCAAGTTCAAGAGGGTGATGGAGCGAAGCGGAATTGACCGCTTTGAGATTGACTATAAATGATGTATGAGCTTTAAGAGAGAACCGCGACGGACTTTGCAAGTGAGAACATGGATTTGAACGGAGAGCAAACCCGACGGTGACACCGATGAAGCACAATGGAAGCAGTGGTGCGATGTTGATCTTGAAAGACATTGAGATCTATTTTGGTGGTGAGATTGTGACAAAAGAGGCATAATATTGTCTTCTGCGTAGAACAATTTTTTTTTATAAAAAAAATTGATGATTAAAAAAATATGATTATAGAAGCATTGAAGGTTTGAAAAAGGATTAAGAAGTACGATGACTTAGATTCAGACACTTGTTATAAGTTTGAATTGTGGAAAACTTTAGCTTAGATTCAGAGGTTCATGAAAAACTTGAATGTTGGAAGCACTTGGTTTAATTCAAAAACAAAAAAAGCACTTGGCTTAAAATAAAAATTAAAAAATAAGTTTGATCGCTAGATCAAAACTTTGAAGTGAACCTGCTCTGATACCATAAAATGTTGTAGTCGATAGATAATTCTTATTGAGTACAAGAATAAATGTATATACAAGCCTTAATTCTCTAGAGTATTCAAAATGAATTAAATACAAATATATAGTTTACATAAGTAGAAGATTATAGAGAGGGAATCGAGCAAATCATATGCTATGATTGATCCATATCCTTAATAAACATAATCATTCTTTATAAAAAAACACAAAATCAACTAACATAATTAAATAAAATACACAAAATAATATAATTAATGTATACTATAAGTGATGTATGAGATTTGAGTAACCATAATAGTGATTTGATAATATTTTTTTAATAATAAAATTTACCCAGCTTAGACTTGACTTCAAAGAATTAACTTTATTTTCTGGCTTTTATGGTCTAATGTACATAATTGGTTTAAAAACACACTTCTTACTCTTCAAAGCATCTCTAGGTTTGTGTAGAAAATATGGGATGTAGGTAGAGCACAAAATCTGCAATTACCATGTCGAACACTTACGTCGTAAATGATATGTGTGAGTTTTGCATAGTTTTCGGTATCATTAGCTTAGCTTTTACCTCATTTATTAACTAGTTCTAACACATTTACATTAGTTAATTGTCACTTGGTCTTGTTTTGCATTTGAGGAGTTTAGGTTAGTTTCTTTGCATTTTGTGCATTTTTGTAGGATTCTTGAAGTTTGGAGGTTTAGGAGATGGATGTGGACGAATTGGAAGCAAGAGTTGAGCATTCAAGGGACTTGGAGCTGCGGAGGAGCTCGAGAACGGAAGCTAAGAAAGAGACGGACATTCGCAGAGAAGCATCAGCCATCTGTACCGACCAAGTGAAGCCGATTGGCGGCCAGCGATCATTTATATCGACTTCGTCTGCCCGATAGAGATTCAATCTGCAGAAAACCAGATTGTTCCAGAAGCTACCAATGGGCACTCATATCGACTTCACAAGGTCGATATGCCCTGATCGACCATTCACATCGGCTTCACTTGCCCGCTGGAGCTATTCAGAACATCCAGCTCAACCGGGTCAATACCCGGTTCGAACACATTTTGTATTTAAGCATTTTCTACACATTTATAAACCTAAGTTTTCTTCTCTAGAGTTGGATTTAGATCCAAACTCTCTTGTTGATATCTTGGATTGATCTTAATCATTTCATGCCACTTTAGTGAAGGATTCTTCATCTCTATTTTTATCTTTATGTTTATGCACTTTTACTTTGTCTTTCGTCATGTTTAGTAGCTAGTCTTTTGTTGGATCATGGGCAATGCTAGATTATGATGATTTGATGGTTAGATGATGATGATATAGGTTGATTCTTAATAGATCCTTCATTTAGGTTGATCTTAATGCTAGTTTTGACTTGTTCACTCAAAATTTAGAACTTAAGCAATTCATGCCTGGAAGGTGTTTGTGAAAATGTTTGAACCAAACCTTCTATAAGCTTTACATTCCTAGCCAACCGGAGTTGATGATTAGGGTGTTTAGTGAACTAATTGGACTTATTTTTAATGCTCAATGATAATTTGATCGCGAACAGAAGTTTATGACAATTAGGTGATAAGTGAAGTGATTCGTGCCACGGAAGTAGATTAGTCATATTTGTGAGTTCCATGTTCTAGGATGGTGCTTAATTCAATCTCTTGAATCATTTTTTTGATTGTTGATCCATTCTCATGATAGTTAAACCCATGGTCCAATGTTTTTCTGTTGTTTGAACTTGTATTTTAATTTCTTGTCTTTTATTTGCATCTTTAGGAAATAGATAAACAAAAACCCAAAACTCATTTGCTCTATCTTAGTTTGAATATCGTATATTTGGTGTGTAATATTTATTCCTTGTGGGATCGACATCTAAATTACTACAACGTTTGCAGTTGCACTTGGATGATTTATAGATACAAATTTTAAAACTTGTGTTTTGAAACTAAATATTTCTCTATCAGTAAACATCATATCGAAGACGGACAAAACAAGAAAATCCGAACATAATAAGGCGCTAACCAAACATATATTTAGGATCGGAGTCGGAGATCTTTATTTGACAATCATGATCAAAAATATTAAAATTCAGCATGTCTTCGCGACCGGTCTTAGTTAAAAAAAAATAACATCTCGTAAACACCAAAATCCTACAAATTCACAAACCACTATCTTTGTTTCACACAGTTTAGGTTTCTAATTCTAACTGAATTCGTCCGTTTTAGTAAAACGAAAACCAAACTTGACTGGTAATAAGAGAAACCTAAATTCATGTAGACAATTTGCAACGAATCCTTAAGATTATAATTAGATTTATCTGTTATTTTTATTTATTATCTTATTATATAAAGTATAGTTTTCAAAGTTACTAATTCACAAGATCGCAATACGTGGCGTGTCCATCGATTAAAGATTTCGACACATGTAAAAAATGAAAGATAAATTTCAAAGATTATTATAACGAAATTATACAAAAGAATAATTAACTATCATTATTCAGAAAATGTAAGGAAACTATATAAATTACTAATTCTTAAAAAGAATAACCTCCATAATTAAGAAAATTTTTAATCTTAAAAGTAAAATACGTAAATTTTTGAACTCTATATGAACTAATTAGTAGTCACATATTTTCTCAACAAAAAACATATTTTTTTCAAAAACACCATCAAATCTTCAAGTTCAGGGTATTATGAGGTTGTTGCAAATATTTATTTATTTATAACTTTTTATAATTATTAAATTTTCCTCTAATGTCAGTTGGTTTTTCTTCTACTTTTCAGAAAATGAATATCATCCAAAAGACACTGAGAAAAATCAAAGTAACAACATTTATAAATTCTTATGTCGATTTGAAAAAGAAAAAAAAAGTCAAATATGATTAAAAATAAATAAATTTTATTCAACTATAAATAAACCAAGCCACAGAGTTATCTTGACTCAACATTATTAGACGGTTAACTAACATCGTGTAGGTCATTGTAGAAATTGTTTGACTCAGCATTATTAGACGGTTAACTAACACCGTGTAGGTCATTGCAAAAATCGGCTAATGGTCATATGGTTCGTGTAGTTAATTTGAATTTTTCGTTGGTTCATGTTTATAAATGCATAGTATTATTGTTTGGGTATGAAAAAGCAATCGGCAAATTGTTCAGGTTGATTTTATTCGTTTTCCCTTGATTTTGTTTAGACGTTCTAAATGTTTTATAATGAATTCGTTTTCCCTTGACTTATTTTTCAAATTTTCTACTTTTCTTTTAGTAAATTTAAAATATTAAATTATAATCTACCATATACGAAGGACCTAATCTTGTTATGTGGTTTTGTGTGAGAGAGCGTTTATGTTTAAAATTTTAAGTTGTTTATGATTTGATTTATCAAGCCGACAAATGTTCCTTTTTAATCTCCTTTACTTTTAGCACTTATCGTTGTGGGTCGATTATAGATCTCACCAAGATCAATATATAGATAATTAGCACTATTTCTTCCTAATTTAGCATTCGAAAGATTTCTTATTTAATTTCCTTACGAATCCGTTCATAATTCAAGTCGTTCACTCTCTTCCCCATGACAAGTTTATTGATATTATGAAAGCCTACAGCCCATATAAACAAGCCCATGAAGTCACAAAACACTCCAACGGCTAGCTTGGTCAAAAGCGAAACACACTCTGTATGTGCTGAACGTACAATGCCACCTCCTCACCAAATCCTGCTATCAAACAAATTTGATGTGGTCTCAGAGTATCAATCATGAGCTGTTAGGCCACCTGGATTGTCTCTAGGTTGTTCTTATTGTCAGTATATATATGATGTTATGTATTTTATGACCTAATTAAGATATAAGAATGCAATATTGAGTTTATCCTTATCAGCTGCTTATTGCTCTATTCTTCAATTCTGCTTTTACCTTCATGGTATCAGTGCGATGGAGGCTCCTTCTGATTCCTTTTCACCTGCAACATTAACTATTTCTCAGTGCGTCACACTAAAGCTGGATGAGAAAAACTATCTCTCATGGAAGCTTCAGTTTGAGCAATTTCTCAACAGTCAGCTCCTACTTGGATATGTTAGAGGAGCTGTGCCAAGAACTTCTCCAACGATTGCAATAAGTAATGGAGATCAAGTCGTTGAGAGCAGCAATCCGGAGTTTCTCAAATGGGTGTGTACAGATCAACTTATCATGGCATGACTGTTTGAATCTCTATTTGAAGATGTGTTGAAAAGTATTTATGGTCTCAGATTGTCACAAGAGGTATGGTTCTATCTTGCTAAGAAGTATAACCGGATTTCTGGAACTAGGAAGCTAGATCTGAAGAGAAGGATTCAAACCACAACTCAGGGAGATAGATCTTTAGCTCAATTTTTATCAGATATTAAAACTCTCTGTGATTAACTAGACTCCATAGGCTCTCCAATCTCAGAACAAGAAAAGATCTATGGTTTCTTAAGTGGCTTAGGGAGAGAATATGAGTCTATTGCAACAGTCATTGAGGGTTCTATGGACAAGATCCCAGGACCATGCTTTGAAGATGTGGTGTATAAGCTTACAAACTTTGATGACAAGCTTCAAGCCTATCAAGTCTCCACTGATGTAAACCCTCATCAAGCTTTCTACACCGAAAGATGAGGCTATTCTGGTCGAGGAAGAGGACAGAACAGAGGTGGTCATGGTAGAAGCTCATATTCTACACAAGGCAAAGGCTTTCCTCAACAGTTTGGACAAGGCAGTGGTCGTGGCTCCTATTCAGACAATAGACCTACATTTCAGATTGATAGATGCATATTTTACATAGTTTTATAGGTCATATTATTTAGTTTTTACTTCACTTATCGCATTTAGTTAGCATTTATGCATCGATTTTAGGATTGTTACTTCATGACATGCATCTAGAGACTTTAGGTTTGTTTCCATGCATTCGCATCGCATTTTGTTTGTTTTTGTAGGTTTTGTGGAGTGTGAGCTACTAAGCAACTAAGTAGAGAAGCAACCAAGAAGAGAAGGAGAGTTTTCGGAACCTCACCAGCGGCCATGCCAACCGGTCTCCTCTGGCCGGTTTGGATTCAACGTCTGAAGCTTCGGAGATAGCCAACACCTTCCAGCGGTCACTTCAACCTGGGGCGTGTGCCCGATCCTGACCAGCGGTCACTTCAACCGGCTACGTCTGCCCGGAGGGACATCAGACCCGTGAGCAACATTCGACTCCAACACCTACCAGCGGCCAATTCCAGCGGGGTCGTGTGCCCGATTTGCACAACCGGTCACTCCAACCGGGCATACCTGGCCGCTGCCGACGCACACATAACCCAACTTTGCCGGGTCAGTACCCGGTTTGTTCCGGGTTGACCCGGTTCGTCCACCCTAGATATAAATACTAGTTTTTCCTAATTATGAGAGGAGGAGAGCTGGACTTGCCTCTTTTCTCTTCTTCTTGAGTTCTAAACTAAAAACTTGTATTGATCTTTGAGTTTAATGCATCTTTCTTGGATTTTCTTCTAAATTATGCTTAGTTTCTTCTTTAGCTTCATTTCTATGGTTTTAATTTTGGATTTGAGTCAATATTGTTGAGTTGACTTTTTTTTTATGTTCTTGATAGAATTCTGGATTTTCATGTTTGTGTTGTTTTTCTTAGCTTGAATCATCTTGTTTTCATCTTGTAAGTATGTTTAATTCTAGACTTTTTATGTGTTTAAGTGTAAAAATTATGGTTAGTGAGTAGTCTTTTAAGAATTCTTGGGTATGGTAGATTAGGATGGTTCTTGACTTGTTCTTGATGTTTAGGAGCTAGATTCTTTGTATTCTTTACTCATTGAGTGTTCTTAATGCTAAAATAGCCTTGATCAAGTTAGTTTTGATACTTAGAAGTTTTAACCATTGAGAAATGTTGTTAGAATTTTGGAATGAATTCAATGAGTGCTTTTCATACCTTAGCCAATGGGAATTGATGTTTAAGATGAATTGTGGCTATTTAGACTTGAGTTTAATGCTTCATTGTCTTTGAATTACGAACGGGAGTTCTTGTTAATTGATAGACATTGAAAGGGATCTTTACCACGGGAGTGGATTGATCTTTAGAAGTGTTCTTAGGCTAAAAGAATGCATTTGGTTGAATGTTTGAATGTCTTGAACAAGTTAGGAATCATTCGAAGTCGATTACCTTACCCAAGGATTCGTTTGTGTATTATTGTTTTAAACCGAACATCGTAATTTGCTCTTGTTTGATCATTTGAACCTTAACTTGCATTGTTAGAATTATGTCACTTATATTTCGTTATATTTTTAGTTATGCCATGTTTTAGTTTATTTTCATAATTGCTTTTAAGTTTACATCTTTAATTTTTATTAGTTCACTTAAGTATTACAAAACCAAGAACTTATTCCGCTTAGATTAAACGAGATTCTGTAGTTTCGGTGTGTTATTCTTGTTTCCCTGTGGATCGATACCCTAAGTGCTATAACGATACACCATTATTGTGGTGTTAGCACATCGGGTTAATTGGTGTGCTAGAGCCTAAAAACTCGGCTTATCAATTTGGCGCTGTTGCCGGGGAAACTAGCAATAGCCATTGAGATTTGGATTTTGTTTGAGACTAGGCTTTGTTCGAAAGAAGAAGCTAATTTGTGAGCTTTGGTTTCTTTCTTTTTCAGGTATATGAACCTGAGAAGTCAAGGTCAAGAAAATTTGATTGGTATTGTACAAGATCTTGGCCGACTTGAAAGGGTTAATTCACGTGCAAGAAGAGAAAGAGAGAGACTAGAGAGATTCCATCGTCTGGAGATGGGTGATAACAATGAGCAAGCAGCAGCTCAAGGGTTTGGTGCTGAAGGTATTCCACGCCCAGCTCAAAGAGCACCAAGAGTGATTGGGGCGTTTGATGAACCCCAAGTCCACGGAAACCGAGCTGGTATCCAAGCACCGGCTGTCGAAAATAACAACTTCGAGATCAAGGCAAGCTTGATTAGCATGGTGCAAGGGAACAAGTTCCATGGACTACCCGTAGAGGATCCTCTTGACCACTTGGATCAGTTTGATCAAGTGTGTGGGCTTGTTAAAATAAACGGCATCTCTGAGGATGCATTTAAGCTGAGGTTGTTCCCATTCTCACTTGGGGACAAGGCTAGGCAGTGGGAGAAGAGCTTGCCAAGAGGTTCAATAACTACTTGGGATCAATGCAAAAAGGCATTCTTGGCTAAATTCTTTTCCACGTCAAGGACAGCCCGCCTCAGAAATGAAATATCGAGCTTCACGCAAAAGAACAATGAGAGTTTCAGTGAGGCTTGGGAGAGGTTCAAGGGATATACAACTAAGTGTCCTCATCATGGATTTTCAGATGAGTCACTCTTGAGCACATTATATAGAGGAGTGGTTCCTAAGATAAGGATGCTCCTAGATACGGCAAGCAACGGTAACTTCCTCGGAAAGGATGTCGAGGAAGGATTACAGCTTGTAGAAAACTTGGCTCAAAGTGATGGGAGCTATGGTGAAGACTATGATAGAGCCTCTAGAGGAGGTGGTGAAAGAGAGGAGCAGAGAACTAAAGAGATGAAAGCTTTGCATGAAAAGATGGACCAAGTTTTGCAAAGCACTCAAAGGCAAGTTAACTTTGTTGGAGAGTATGATGGGCAAGTGTGCCAAGAAGTTGTTTTGGGGGATTGTGCTGAAGCTCAAGAAGAGATGAATTTTGTTGGGAACCAAGGAGGGTTCCAAGGGAATTATCAAGGCAACTTCAACAAAGGATACAATCCGAATTTCGGAAATCAACAAGGACGAGGGTATCAACCTAGACCTTTTGTCCCTACAAACCAACAAAACCAAGGAGGTAATCAGCAAGGTTTCGTACCTAGACCGCAATACCAACAAGGGAACCAAGGAGGGTTCCAAAACCAAGCTAATTACCAAGGTAAAGCTCCATTTGTGCCAAACTACCAACAAGGGTACAAACCACCACCACAACCGAGTTCTTCTCAACAACCGGATTTTGATATGAAGGGTATGCTCCAGCAATTGCTAACGGGGCAAGCAACTAACTCCATTGAGTTAAACAAGAAGATGGCTGAAATCCACACCAAGGTGGATTGCTCTTATAACGATCTAAACGCTAAATTCGAAGCCTTATCGTCTAAGATGAAACACTTGGATCAACAAGTAGCTCAAAACACTTCTTCATCGAGTAGACAAGCGGGACAACTTCCCGGAAAGCCTGAACCGAACCCTAAGGAATACATCAATGCTATATCATTGAGGAGTGGAAGAAAACTCCCACCAAGGGAAGGAAAGGTTAGTGTTGAAAATGGTGAAGAAGAAGTAACCATAGAGCTTGATGATGATGAAGTAGGAGTTGAAAAAACGAACCTTGGAGATGAGACTGAGATGAAAGACAAAGCTAAGAGCAAGACATTGAGTAGAGAGGAGACCAAAACGTCCATAGAAGAGCCTCAAAAAAGTCGAGCAGTTTTGACACAAAAGGAAACTGTTTTTGTGCCAAAACCATATGAGGCGAAGCTACCTTTTCCTGGACGCTTTAAGAAGCAGTTGTTGGAGAAGTACAAAGCCATATTTGATAAGCAAATCAATGAGGTACAACTCACTATACCAATATTAGATGCCTTCTTGATGATGCCTCAATATAGCAAGTTCTTGAAAGATGCTATAAAGGAAAAGGCGAAAGAGATGGAAGGAATGGTAATTCTCACTCATGAGTGTAGCGCCATCATTCAACGTAAGGTCATCACTAAGAAGTTAGCTGATCCAGGTAGTTTTACACTACCATGTGCTTTGGGACCTTTGGCGTTTGAGAGATGTTTATGTGATCTTGGGGCTAGTGTGAGCCTTATGCCGCTTTCAGTAGCTAAACGTCTTGGGTTTAAAAGGTATAAGCAATGTCGCATCTCCTTAGTGTTAGCTGATCGCTCAGTGAAGTTTCCGGTTGGTATGCTTGAAAACTTACCGGTGATGATAGGGAACTTCGAAGTTCCAACTGATTTTATCGTCTTGGAAATGGACGAAGAGCCAAGGGATCCTCTTATCTTTGGGAGACCCTTCTTGGCTACAGCTGGAGCCATCATTGATGTTAAGAGGGGAAAGATAGACTTGCACTTGGGAAGTGATTTAGTACTTAAGTTTGACATTAATGAGGTGATGAGAAAACCAACCATTGAAGGCCAAGCTTTTTGGATCGAAACAATGGATGAGCTAGCGGATGAACTCTTGGAAGAGCTAGCTCTAGAGGACTCTCTTCAAGTAGCTCTCACTTGTAAGAAAGGAGATCATGGTTTTCTTGATGAAGAGAGCATTATTTATGCGAGAATGCTTGACGCGAGAAAGACAAGAGACGACAATGTGATGTTTTTGGAGTTGAACAGAATCGATGGCGAAGTGATTCATGAAGAAACCAAAAACGTCCAAACAAGTGAAGCTAGCTATGGTGAGACTAGCTTGGATGAAGATTGGAGTGAACTAAAAGCTCCAAAGGTAGAACTCAAACCTTTGCCAATCGGTTTAAGGTACGCCTTTCTTGGCCCCAACTCTACATATCCTGTCATTGTAAATGATGCACTCGAACATACTGAAATTTCCAAACTTTTGAATGAACTGCGGAAATATAGAAAAGCAATTGGTTATTCTTTAGAAGATATTAAGGGAATTTCCCCAAATCTTTGCATGCATAGGATTTATCTAGAAGAGGAATCAATGACATCAATTGAACACCAACGGAGGCTAAATCCGAATTTAAAAGATGTCGTTAAAAAAGAGATTCTTAAGCTTTTAGATGCTGGGATTATCTATCCTATCTCAGATAGTACTTGGATATCTCCAGTGCATGTAGTTCCTAAAAAGGGCGGGATAACCGTGATTAAAACCGAAAATGATGAATTGATCCCATCTAGAACAATTACAGGTCATCGCATGTGCATTGACTACCGTAAATTGAATTCATCAACTAGAAAAGATCATTTCCCATTGCCCTTTATTGACCAAATGCTAGAGAGGCTTGCAAACCATTCATTTTACTGTTTTCTTGACGGGTACTCGGGATTCTTCCAAATCCCCATACATCCGAACGATCAAGAAAAGACAACGTTTACATGTCCCTATGGAACCTTCGCCTATCGAAGAATGCCGTTTGGACTATGTAATGCACCGGCTACGTTTCAGCGGTGTATGATGTCAATATTTTCTGATCTAATTGAGGATGTTGTGGAGGTGTTTATGGACGATTTCTCGGTGTACGGAGATTCGTTTGCCTCTTGTCTCTCTAATTTGTGCAGGGTGCTAAAACGTTGTGAGGAGACCAACCTTGTGTTAAATTGGGAAAAATGCCACTTCATGGTTAAGGATGGTGTTGTACTTGGTCATAGGATCTCCAAAGATGGAATTGAAGTTGACAAGGCTAAAGTCGAGGTGATGATGAGTCTTCAACCACCCAAAACGGTGAAGGATATTCGGAGTTTCTTAGGACATGCTGGATTTTATAGGAGGTTTATCAAAGACTTCTCCAAGATTGCAAGGCCTCTCACTAGGCTCTTATGCAAAGAAGTCGAATTCAATTTTGATGATGAGTGCCATGCAGCGTTTTTGGAGATAAAAACGGCTCTTGTAAGTGCTCCTATAGTCCAAGCCCCGGATTGGAACCTTCCCTTTGAAATAATGTGTGACGCAAGTGACTTCGCAGTTGGAGCAGTTTTGGGTCAACGAAAGGACAAAAAGCTACATGTCATCTACTACGCAAGTAGGACGATGAATGATGCTCAAGTGAAATACGCTACGACAGAAAAAGAACTCTTAGCAATAGTTTTTGCTTTTGAGAAGTTCCGCTCTTACTTGGTTGGATCAAAGGTGATTGTATATACGGATCATGCCGCTTTGAGGCATTTACTAGCCAAGAAAGACGCAAAGCCGAGACTGCTTCGGTGGATACTACTTCTCCAAGAGTTCGACTTGGAAATTAAGGACAAGAAAGGGATCGAGAACGGTGTTGCCGATCACTTGTCAAGAATGAGAGTTGAAAACATGGTACCAATGAATGACTCTCTCCCCGAAGAACAGATAATGATGGTTACCATGTTTGAGAGAATAGAAAAAACGGGGAAGAAGATTGAAGAAATCAGCGAGATTCGAGAGAAAGAACCTTGGTATGCCGACATCGTAAACTACTTAGCATGTGGGAAGGAACCCCCTAAGATGGACGGTTACCAAAAGAAAAAGTTCTTCAAAGACATCAACCGATTTTATTGGGATGATCCATATCTTTACACACTATGCAAAGATAATCTCTACAGGAGATGTATCTCGGAAGAAGAGATTGATGGCCTTTTGATGCATTGCCACGGTTCAGCATATGGTGGTCACTTTGCTACATTTAAAACCGTTGCAAAAGTTCTCCAAGCAGGCTTCTGGTGGCCTACTATGTTTAGAGACGCCAATGACTTCATCTCTAAATGTGATCCATGTCAAAGAAAGGGAAACATTAGCCGAAGAAACGAAATGCCTCAAAATCCAATTTTTGAGGTAGAGATCTTTGACGTGTGGGGGATTGATTTCATGGGGCCTTTCCCTTCATCTCACGGGAACAAATACATTTTAGTTGCAGTGGACTATGTCTCCAAATGGGTTGAGGCGACTGCAAGCCCAACTAATGACGCAAAAGTGGTTTTGAAGATGTTTAAAAGCGTCATTTTCCCGAGGTTTGGAGTCCCGAGAGTGGTGGTAAGTGATGGGGGATCACATTTCATCAACAAGGTGTTTGAGAGCTTACTAAAGAAGCATGGAGTCAAACACAAGGTTGCTACTCCTTACCATCCACAAACGAGCGGCCAAGTCGAAATCTCTAACCGAGAGATAAAGGCCATATTGGAGAAAACCGTGGGGATCACACGGAAAGATTGGGCGAAGAAGTTAGATGACGCTTTGTGGGCTTATAGGACTGCCTATAAAACACCAATAGGTACGACTCCGTTCAACCTTCTCTATGGGAAGTCTTGTCACCTCCCGGTTGAACTAGAGTACAAGGCAATGTGGGCTGTTAAACTCCTGAACTTCGATATCAAAACGGCCACGGAGAAACGCTTCATTCAGTTAAGTGAGCTCGATGAGATTCGCCTCGAGGCGTATGAAAGCTCAAAGATCTACAAAGAGAAAACAAAAGCGTTTCATGATAAAAAGATCATCAAGAGGGATTTCAAGGTTGGAGACAACGTTCTGTTGTTTAACTCCCGGTTGAAGCTGTTTCCCGGGAAGCTCAAATCTCGATGGTCTGGGCCGTTTAAGATCACTCAAGTGATGCCATATGGGGCGATTGTTCTAATAGGCAAAAGTGGGGAAGAGTTTACAGTTAATGGACAACGTCTAAAGCCTTACTTGGGAGAAGAAATCAACGACGAGGGAACCACAACTTCTCTCTCGGATCCTGCAACCGCCTAGAGCGATGGAACCGTCAAGCTAAGTGACGTAAAACAAGCGCACTTGGGAGGCAATCCCATGGTATCCTTGTATATATTAATATCTTCATATATAAATGTGTGTTTTATAAGTACTTTGGGTGTGTTTTTGGTTGTGTGAGTTTCAGGAATCGTTCTTTACATGAACAAAAAGGGGACGTTCTAAAATTGGAAGTGCCAGAGGTAGAATCGGCCATGTTCAGCGGGTACATGTGGTCGATCTCGTCCATCGGCTATCTCAACCGGTCACGCCTGCCCGGTGGTGAACTAAGGCTGGAGCAACGGACAATTTTCAGAACACACCAGCTGCCATCTCCAGCGGTCACGTCTGCCCGGTCCTGTCCAGCGGCCATCTTCAGCGGGGACGTCTGCCCGATTGAGAAGCAGACCTGTAAGGGACTGTCGACTCCAACACCTACCAGCGGCTGCATCCAGCGAGGTCGTGTGCCCGATTTTCACAACCGGTCACTCCAACCGGTGACCTATGCCCGCTGACGCCCAGGTAAGTCAACTTTCCCTGTTGACCGGTCGAATCCGGTTAGATTTTAATGAACCACATCCTAATTTGGTCGAATTTGGACCGGTTTTCTCTCTTGTTTTCTTCTCAAAATCGACTTCTTCCTCTCCTTCTTCCACATTCACGATTCTCACTTCTCACAAACACATATTGAACTCTTTCTCCCTCATTTCTCAACCAAATTTCAAGATTTCAAATGCTAAATCCGAATTTTGCTATTGCCTATCAATCTCTCAATAACCCAGCTTCGATTCCAAACAATACCACTGTCGAAATCCAAGGTAAGAATCCGAAATTTATTCTCAAACTTGAAGAACATGATGAACATTGATGAACTTTCAATTTTTCTTGCATTTGGGTCCGATTTTGCTTTGTATAAAGTTGTAATGATACCCATTGTTAGTATACTTGATTACATTGGATTAATTGAAAGAATTTTTGAGAAATTTGAAAAGACAAAAATTTTGGGGTTCTTGAGTAGAAAAAATCGAAAATTTTGGGGATATTGATGGATTATGGTTTCAATGAGTTGCATTTGGTCCCTTATGATTAAACATAGAAGACTAACAAATTTGGAATTGATTGGAGCATGATTTTTGAGTTTTTGGCATAAAAATGCTTACTTGAATCGAATTCTCTAAACTTACTCATGAATGTACATTGATTTTGTTAGTAAATTTGGTTGTTTACATAAGGTGAATATTCTTTTGAATCCACTAGAGATTGATTGATCATATTAATGGGTTTTGAGTTTGGAAGAAAGGTGATATTGAAATTTTAAGTTAAATGTGTTGTGAATTATACTTGAATATGTGGTGAAGAGTATTGTTTGTGAATGCTTAATGCTTAAGGGAGAGTATTTCATTATCTTGAGATTGTTTTGCAAAATTTAATGTGTTATATGCTTGTCATTGATGTTTGATGAGTTATGAGACAATTCTCAAGATATATAAGTTTCTTTCCTTAAGCACTTACATAGCTTAATATATATCTTGTAGATCACAAATGGGAAAAACGGGCAAGAGTGTAGCGGAACCTACTCGAAGAAGGAACCCTCAACGCGGTAGTAAATCCTCTAGAGCACAAGCTTCTCAATCATCTCCACCACCGCAACCTCCAGAACGGTCATCCAAGCGCAGAGGCAAAGGAATAGCCGTGGAACATAGTGAAACAGAAAGCGAAAATGATGAGTTCCCTATTGCGCGAGAACCTAGGACTGAACCGATTCGCGTACCTGAGCTACAATCTAGACCTATGCCAACACGAGAGGAAAAGTACGCTAAGCTTAAGGTGATTAAGTTCACACCAACGCGGTTCCCGGATATAGAGTTCCTGGCTTCCTCGGGCTTGTACCAAGACATAGAAGCTATGTTGGCAAACATAGGACTCTTCCAGCTTACAATGCGAGCTTGTGATACCTATGTAGAGCTGTGTCGTGAATTCTTTTCAACGCTGAAGATCAAGAATCACGACCCGAAGAAAAATGAGACGGATGATTTTGGTTTCATTGAGTTCACTGTGGGGGAGCAGGACTACAAGGTAACTCCTGCCGAGATTAGTAGCATCTATGGCCTCCCTAGAGGAAGATACGTTGAGTTTGAAGTGTCTGATGCAGAATTGATAGAGGTTTGGAACCTCAATTTGGCGCCGTTGCCGGGGAAACTAGCAATAGCCATTGAGATTTGGATTTTGTTTGAGACTAGGCTTTGTTCGAAAGAAGAAGCTAATTGTGAGCTTTGGTTTCTTTCTTTTTCAGGTTATGAACTGAGAAGTCAGGTCAAGAAAATTTGATTGTATTGTACAAGATCTTGGTCGACTTGAAAGGTTAATACACGGCAGAAGAGAAAGAGAGAGACTGAGAGATTCCATCGTCTGGAGATGGGTGATAACAATGAGCAAGCAGCAGCCCAAGGGTTGGTGCTGAAGGTATTCCACGCCCAGCTCAAAGAGCACCAAGAGTGATTGGGGCGTTTGATGAACCCCAAGTCCACGAAACCGAACTGGTATCCAAGCACCGGCTGTCGAAAATAACAACTTTGAGATCAAGGCAGCTTGATTAGCATGGTGCAAGGGAACAAGTTCCATGGACTACCCGTAGAGGATCCTCTTGACCACTTGGATCAGTTTGATCAAGTGTGTGGACTTGTTAAGATAAACGGCATTCTGAGGATGCATTTAAGCTGAGGTTGTTCCCATTCTCACTGGGGACAAGGCTAGGCAGTGGGAGAAGAGCTTGCCAAGAGGTTCAATAACTACTTGGGATCAATGCAAAAAAGCATTCTTGGCTAAATTTTTTTCCACGTCAAGGACGCCCGCCTCAGAAATGAAATATCGAGCTTCACGCAAAAGAACAACGAGAGTTTTAGTGAAGCTTGGGAGAGATTCAAGGGATATACAACTAAGTGTCCTCATCATGGATTTTCAGATGAGTCCTCTTGAGCACATTATATAGAGGAGTGGTTCCTAAGATAAGGATGCTCCTAGATACGGCAAAACGGTAACTTCTCGGAAAGGATGTCGAGGAAGGATTACAGCTTGTAGAAAACTTGGCTCAAAGTATGGGAGTATGGTGAAGACTATGATAGAGCCTCTAGAGGAGGTGGAGAAAGAGAGGAGCAGAGAACTAAAGAGATGAAAGCTTTGCACGAAAAGATGGACCAAGTTTTGCAAAGCACTCAAAGGCAAGTTAACTTTGTTGGAGAGTATGATGGGCAAGTGTGCCAAGAAGTGTTTGGGGGATTGTGCTGAAGCTCAAGAAGAGATGAATTTTGTTGGGAACCAAGGAGGGTTCCAAGGGAATTATCAAGGCAACTTCAACAAAGGATACAATCCGAATTTCGGAAATCCCAAGGACAGGGTATCAACCTAGACCTTTGTCCCTACAAACCAACAAAATCAAGGAGGTAATCAGCAAGGTTTCGTACCTAGACCGCAATACCAACAAGGGAACCAAGGAGGGTTCCAAACCAAACTAATTACCAAAGTAAAGCTCCATTTGTGCCAAACTACCAACAGGGTACAAACCACCACCACAACCGAGTTCTTCTCAACAACCGGATTTTGATATGAAAGGTATGCTCCAGCAATTGCTAACGGGGCAAGCAACTAACTCCGTTGAGTTAACAAGAAGATGGCTGAAATCCACACAAGGTGGATTGCTCTTATAACGATCTAAACGCTAAATTCGAAGCCTTATCGTCTAAGATGAAACACTTGGATCAACAAGTAGCTAAAACACTTCTTCATCGAGTAGACAAGCGGGACAACTTCCCGGAAAGCCTGAACCGAACCTAAGGAATACATAATGCTATATCATTGAGGAGTGGAAGAAAACTCCCACCAAGGGAAGAAAGGTTAGTTTGAAAATGGTGAAGAAGAAGTGACCATAGAGCTTGATGATGATGAGTAGGAGTTGAGAAAACGATCTTGAGATGAGTCTGAGATGAAGACAAAGCTAAGAGCAAGACATTGAGTAGAGAGAGACCAAAACGTCCATAAAAAGCCTCAAAAGTCGAACGGTTTTGACACAAAAGGAAATGTTTTTGTGCCAAAACCTATGAGCGGAAGCTACCTTTTCCTGCGCTTTAAGAAGCAATTGTTGGAAAAGTACAAGCCATATTTGAAAGCAAATCAATGAGGTACAACTACTATACCAATATTAGATGCCTTCTTGATGATGCCTCAATAGCAATTCTTGAAAGATGCATTAAAGGAAAAGGCGAAAGAATGGAAGGATGGTAATTCTCACTCATGATGTAGCGCCATCATTCAACGAAAGGTCATCACTAAGAAGTTAGCTGATCCAGGTAGTTTTACACTACCATGTGCTTTGGGACCTTTGGCGTTTGAGAGATGTTTATGTGATCTTGGGGCTAGTGTGAGCCTTATGCCGCTTTCAGTAGCTAAACGTCTTGGGTTTAAAAGGTATAAGCAATGTCGCATCTCCCTAGTATTAGCTGATCGCTCAGTGAAGTTTCCGTTGGTATGCTTGAAAACTTACCGGTGATGATAGGGAACTTCGAAGTTCCAACTGATTTTTCGTCTTGGAAATGGACGAAGAGCCAAGGGATCCTCTTATCTTGGGAGACCCTTCTTGGCTACAGCTGGAGCCATCATTGATGTTAGAGGAGGAAAGATAGACTTGCACTTGGGAAGTGATTTAGTACTAAGTTTGACATTAATGAGGTGATGAGAAAACCAACCATTGAAGGCCAAGCTTTGTGGTCGAAACAATGGATGAGCTAGCGATGAACTCTTGGAAGAGCTAGCTCTAGAGGACTCTCTCAAGTAGCTCTCACTTGAAGAAAGGAGATCATGGTTTCTTTGATGAAGAGAGCATTATTTATGCGAGAATGCTTGACACAGAAAGACAAGAGACGACAATGTGTGTTTTTTGGAGTTGAACAGAATCGATGGCGAAGTGATTCATGAAGAAACCAAAAACGTCCAACAAGTGAAGCTAGCTATGGTGAGACTAGCTTGGATGAAGATTGGAGTGAACTAAAAGCTCCAAAGGTAGAACTCAAACCTTTGCCAATCGGTTTAAGGTACGCCTTTCTGGCCCCAACTCTACATATCCTGTCATTGTAAATGAAGCACTCGAACATACTGAAATTTCCAACTTTTTGAATGAACTGCGGAAATATAGAAAAGCAATTGGTTATTCTTTAGAAGATATTAAGGGAATTTCCCCAAATCTTTGCATGCATAGGATTTATCTAGAAGAGGAATCAATGACATCAATTGAACACCAACGGAGGCTAAATCCGAATTTAAAAGATGTCGTTAAAAAAGAGATTCTTAAGCTTTTAGATGCTGGATTATCTATCCTATCTTAGATAGTACTTGGATATCTCCAGTGCATGTAGTTCCTAAAAAGGGCGGGATAACCGTGATAAAACCGAAAATGATGAATTGATCCCATCTAGAACAATTACAGGTCATCGCATGTGCATTGACTACCGTAAATTGAATTCATCAACTAGAAAGATCATTTCCATTGCCCTTTATTGACAAATGCTAGAGAGGCTTGCAAACCATTCATTTTATTGTTTTCTTGACGGGTACTCGGGATTCTTCCAAATCCCCATACATCCGAACGATCAAGAAAAGACAACGTTTACATGTCCCTATGGAACCTTCGCCTATCGAAGAATGCCGTTTGACTATGTAATGCACCGGCTACGTTTCAGCGGTGTATGATGTCAATATTTTCTGATCTAATTGAGGATGTTGTGGAGGTGTTTATGGATTTCTCGGTGTACGGAGATTCGTTTGCCTCTTTCTCTCTAATTTGTGCAGGGTGCTAAAACGTTGTGAGGAGACCAACCTTGTGTTAATTGGGAAAAATGCCATTCATGGTTAAGGATGGTGTTGTACTTGGTCATAGGATCTCCAAGATGGGAATTGAAGTTGAAAGGCTAAAGTCGAGGTGATGATGAGTCTTCAACCACCCAAACGGTGAAGGATATTCGGAGTTCTTAGGACATGCTGGATTTTATAGGAGGTTTATCAAAGACTTCTCCAAGATTGCAAGGCCTCTCACTAGCTCTTATGCAAAGAAGTCGAATTCATTTTGATGATGATGCCATGCAGCGTTTTTGGAGATAAAAACGGCTCTTGTGAGTGCTCCTATAGTCCAAGCCCCGGATTGGAACCTTCCCTTTGAAATAATTGTGACGCAAGTGATTGCAGTTGGAGCAGTTTTGGGTCAACGAAAAGACAAAAAGCTACATGTCATCTACTACGCAAGTGACGATGAAGATGCTCAAGTGAATACGCTACGACAGAAAAAGAACTCTTAGCAATAGTCTTTGCTTTTGAGAAGTTCCGCTCTTACTTGGTTGGATCAAAGGTGATTGTATATACGGATCATGCGCTTTGAGGCATTTCTAGCCAAGAAAGACGCAAAGCGAGACTGCTTCGGTGGATACTACTTCTCAAGAGTTCGACTTGGAAATTAAGGACAAGAAAGGGATCGAGAACGGTGTTGCCGATCACTTTTCAAGAATGAGAGTTGAAAACATGGTACCAATGAATGACTCTCTCCCCGAAGAACAGATAATGATGGTTACCATGTTTGAAGAATAGAAAAACGGGGAAGAAGATTGAAGAAATCAGCGAGATTCGAGAGAAAGAACCTTGGTATGCGACATCGTAAACTACTTAGCATGTGGGAAGGAACCCCCTAAGATAGACGGTTACCAAAAGAAAAAGTTCTTCAAAGACATCAACCGATTTTATTGGATGATCCATATCTTTACACACTATGCAAAGATATCTCTACAGGAGATGATCTCGGAAGAAGAGATTGATGGCCTTTTGATGCATTGCCACGGTTCAGCATATGGTGGTCACTTTCTACATTTAAAACCGTTGCAAAAGTTCTCCAAGCAGGCTTCTGGTGGCCTACTATGTTTAGAGACGCCAATGACTTCATCTCTAAATGTGATCCATGTCAAAGAAAGGGAAACATTAGCCGAAGAAACGAATGCTCAAAATCCAATTTTTGAGGTAGAGATCTTTGACGTGTGGGGGATTGATTTCATGGGGCCTTTCCCTTCATCTTACGGGAACAAATACATTTTAGTTGCAGTGACTATGTCTCCAAATGGGTTGAGGCGACTGCAAGCCCAACTAATGACGCAAAAGTTGTTTTGAAGATGTTTAAAAGCGTCATTTTCCCAGAGGTTTGGAGTCCCGAGAGTGGTGGTAAGTGATGGGGGATCACATTTCATCAACAAGGTGTTTGAGAGCTTACTAAAGAAGCATGGAGTCAAACACAAGTTGCTACTCCTTACCATCCACAAACGAGCGGCCAAGTCGAAATCTCTAACCGAGAGATAAAAGCCATATTGGAGAAAACCGTGGGATCAACAGAAAGATTGGGCGAAGAAGTTAGATGACGCCTTGTGGGCTTATAGGACTGCCATAAAACACCAATAGGTACGACTCCTTCAACCTTCTCTATGGGAAGTCTTGTCACCTCCCGGTTGAACTAGAGTAAAGGCAATGTGGGCTGTTAAACTCCTGAACTTCGATATCAAACGGCCACGGAGAAACGCTTCATTCAGTTAAGTGAGCTCGATGAAATTCGCCTCGAGGCGTATTGACGGAGTGCTTTTCATACCTTAGCCAATGGGAATTGATGTTTAAGATGAATTGTGGCTATTTAGACTTGAGTTTAATGCTTCATTGTCTTTGAATTACGAACGGGAGTTCTTGATAATTGATAGACATTGAAAGGGATCTTTACCACGGGAGTGGATTGATCTTTAGAAGTGTTCTTAGGCTAAAAGAATGCATTTGGTTGAATGTTTGAATGTCTTGAACAAGTTAGGAATCATTCGAAGTCGATTACCTTACCCAAGGATTCGTTTGTGTATTATTGTTTTAAACCGAACATCGTAATTTGCTCTTGTTTGATCATTTGAACTTTAACTTGCATTGTTAGAATTATGTCACTTATATTTCGTTATATTTTTAGTTATGCCACGTTTTAGTTTATTTTCATAATTGCTTTTAAGTTTACATCTTACCACTATATTAGTTCACTTAAGTATTACAAAACCAAAAACTTATTCTGCTTAGATTAAACGAGATTCTGTAGTTTCGGTGTGTTATTCTTGTTTCCCTGTGGATCGATACCCTAAGTGCTATAACGATACACCATTATTGTGGTGTTAGCACATCGGGTTAATTGGTGTGCTAGAGCCTAAAAACTCTGACTATTACTGTAATATCTACAATTTTTTTTTTGTGGGAAAACAAATTGTTACAGAGTGAATAGAAACTTCAATAAAAATGAAACCAAATTGCCAAAGCTCCAACTTTCCAATTGTTTTGAAAACAGTCTATAGAGTGTTCTTAAAAATATAAGATTCTGGTGCTTGTGGTATCAAATATAATGTTGTTCTATTGTTGAAGCAAGACTCATCCCTTAAGCATATCACATCCATGAATCCTTGTCTCATACGACATTTTTGGTATAACATCAAATAAGAAGAAGAAACTTTCAGCATGGACTTGTTGTGCTGAGAATCACTCTGGTTTCTTCATCGCTTTCACCTTTGTCATCTTTCATGCGTTGCAACAAAGTATCAATGTTACTTCCGCCTTCTCTAATATCAGCCTTGAGATGAGCATGATACATCTGTCTGTTCACACCGATACAATTCCGAAGAGATGCAACAAAGCTTTCTACTTCTTTCGAGCTTCCTTCGTCCCCCAGCCAACTCAAAACACTTGTAACCAGCTTCAACCCAGGTTTCCATTTTCTGTTGCCCACTTCTATACCCAAGGCAGTTTTCATACACTTAAAAGCATTATCTAAAACACCCTTTTTGGCATAAGCAGTAACCACAATGCCCCAAGAATCAGGTGTAGTAGCTTTCCCTCTCCTTGCTAGATCCTCAAGCATTGCTTCTGCCTTTTCCTTCATACTTTCCCCAGTATACCCGCGAATCACAGTGTTAGGGACTCGAAAATCGTAACAGCTACCGGATGATTCCCATTCCGTTAGTACTTCTTCAGCTTCTTTTTGAGCATCAATCTTTACAAGCGACTGCAACACAGTTAGATAGTCCTGATTTATTCGCCTTTTACAAACATCTTTCTCCAAACCCCATAACCTTAATACCTCTGTCTTGTTCCCTAACCTAGCATAGAGCGTAATGAGATGGTTATAACCTTCACCATCTTTCTTTTCCAATCTATGTTCCGACATTTTCAGAAGCTCAACCGCTTTATGACGATCACCACCATCGATATAGAACTTTGCAGCAACAGCATAAGTGTTCAAGTCCATTGTAATATCCGGTTGTCTCTCCATATCTCGCAAGATCATACCAATCCTCTCAAGATCAGACATAGCACCAAAAGCATTAATACAGATCCTGAAACTATAATTATCCGGAGCAACATTCACTTCCTTCATCTCATCCAAAACCCCGGGAACTTTCTCGTGCTGACCGATATTCGTATAAAGAGACATAATGTTGTTGTAAGTAAGAGACGAAGAAACAAAACCCATCTCCTTCATCTTCTGAAAATGCAACAGAGCCTTCTCAACGTTCTGCGGCCTAACGTAACAATTCAAAAGCGCTCCATAAGTCTTATCCTTCTTGTACTGTTCCTTGAGGTTTTCGAAATATTCTTTTGCAGTAACGAATCCATGAACTCTACCAATAAGATCAAGATGAACCGCGTGTTCTGTTGGAGAGAATACACATACACTGATAACGTAAATACATAATCCGATTAGAGAAGATTAAAGAGAAACAACGACAGATTGACGTTCTTAAAACGAGAATCTGACTTACAAATGCTAGAGCTAAAGCTCGATTAAAGAAAAAACAACAAGAACAATCAATTTCGCATATGAAAATGTGCTCTGCAACTTCGTCTTCCTTATAGCACTGTTCTCTCCTCTCACGCTCTCTTCATTTCGATAACAACCTGAAACAAACCCAAATTATTCCCCTTGCCTGTTAAAAGACGCCACATATCTTTTTTTGTCTCTCCAATACCCAGCTGCCACGATACACTCCTTCACTTATTCATTTACCACTTTGTTTTACTTCACTCTGCTTCATTTACTGTATCAAAACTCTCCTGCCGAGAGGACCTTGACCACAAAGTTCAAAAGTTGGATACTTTTTGAGAAAATCATACAAATATTCCCAAGTAGCCTCTTCTTTTGTTTGATTCACCCACTTCACCAGCACCATAGTAGCAGCCTTACCCTGCCTGTTGACCATTTTCCTTTCCAAAACTGCCTCAGGTTCCTTAGTTAACACATCCTGCAGAACTGTGGGCAATTTTGAAAAGGTAGTAACGTTACTAATCCTCTCCTTCAACTGGGACACGTGAAAAACTGGGTGCACACGAGAAGTTTGTGGCAACTCCAACTTATATGCTACCTCTCCACATTTGTCCAGTATCTTGTAAGGCCCATAGTACTTAGGTGCTAATTTCTGTGTTGCTCTTACGACCAATGACTACTGCCTATAGGGCTGAAGTTTGACATAAACATAGTCTCCAATATCAAATCGTCTTTCAGTTCTATGTTGATTGGCAAACAGTTGCATTCGATGCTGGGCTCTCCACAGGTGGAATTTGAGTATCAGAATCATGTTTTCCCTTTCTTGTAAACAGTTGGCTACCACTGCGACTTTGGATTCACCTGGTAGATACGGCAAATGCAGCGGCGGTGGCTGACCATACACAATCTTACTTTTCCTCTTCAAAACATTTTGAGTCCATAAATATTGCTTCCTAGCTTGTGGGTCTTTCTTAATATGTTCAATCAGTTCCAAACATGCAGCATCTGTTTCATATCCAACTTTTATATGTGCATCAAGTCACAATCCATGACTGACATAGCCATGTGCAATACTTCAGCTCCTTGCACCCTGGATAAGGCGTCAGCCACTATATTCTCTTTTCCCTTCCTGTACTGAATCTCATAGTCAAATTCCAGCAATTTTGGAAGTCACTGTTGTTGTATGGGTGTGTTCAGCCTTTGCTCCAGCAGGTACTTTAAACTCCTCTGATCTGTTTTGATGATAAAGTGATTTGGCAATAGATAATGCCTCCACTTTTGAACCACAAACACCACAGCTAGTAGCTCTTTTTCGTAAATAGATAAGTGAATCTGTCTGCCCTTCAAGTGCCTGCTGATGTAAGCTAGTGGGTGATTCTCTTGCATCAACACTGCCCCAATGCCTTGTCCACAAGCATCTGTCTCAACTACGAACATTTTGTCAAACTGTGGCAGTGCTAGAACCGGAGCTTCACACAGCGACTGTTTGAGCTTCTCAAAGGCTTCTTCCGCTTCTTCACTCCAAATAAACCCATCTTTCTTGGTCAACGCTGTCAGTGGTCTAGCAATAGTGCCAAAATTCCTCACAAACCTTCTATAGTAGCCAGCTAACCCCAAAAAACCCCTTAACTGCTTCAGATTCTGAGGTATTGGCCAATTCTTCACAGCATTAACCTTCTGCGGATCAGTTGAAGCCCCTCTTGCTTCTATATAGTGCCCCAAATACTCCACTCTATCGGTAGCAAATGCGCATTTACTCTGCTTGGCATAAAGATGAATCAGCCTCATTATCTGAAATACTTCCTTCAAGTGCACCAAATGGAGCTCTAATGTTGGGTTGTATATGAGGATGTCATCAAAGAAAATGAGGACAAACTTCCTAAGATGCTCTGAAACACTGTGTTCATTAGGTTTTGGAAGGTGGCTGGTGTGTTGGGTCAGCCCAAACGGCATCACCAAATACTCAAAATGGCCGCTGTGGGTCTTGAATGCTGTTTTATAAACTTCTTTTGGATCCATACGCACCTGATGGTATCCTGCCCTTAAGTCAATCTTTGAATAGATAGTGGAACCTCCCAATTCGTCCATCAAATCTTCTATCAGTGGTATAGGAAACCTGTCTTTCACAGTCATGTTGTTCAATCCCCTGTAATCCACGCACAACCTCCATGTCCCATCTTTCTTTTTAATCAGCACCACTGGTGAAGCATAAGGACTGCTACTAGCTTGAATAGTGCCATTGGACAGCATTTCTTGCACTATCTTGTCTATCTCATTCTTCTGATACACTGCATATCTATATGGCTTCTGGTTGATAGGACTAGAACCCTCTAGCAAAAGTATCTTATGGTCGTGGTTCTGTCTAAATGGTGGCAACTCAGTAGGGACTTCAAAAATATCTGCATACTCCTCCATTAATTGCTTCAATTCTGCTACAATCCTGTGATTCTGTTGTTTAGCTTCCAAAGAGCAAATTGCCACTGATTCTTCTTCCATCACTTGCTGCACACAGATCATTGACAACTGCACATGTTCTTCTTTAAGTTTATTGATCTTAATAGCTTTCACCTCTCCTACAGACCCCTGTTTAATTCCATGTAAACTGATCCTCTTATGTCCCATGTTGAACTGCATTTCCAGCTTTTTAAAATCCCAAGTAATTGGTCCCAAAGTTTCTAATAATCACTCTGTTTTACTTCACTTTGCTTCATTTACTGTATCATACACCAGTCTCCATCCATTTCGAAACCTGAAAAGTATAAAACCGTAAGATTTTTAACAGATTTCTCGGCAGGTAAAGAGAGAAAGACACTTGATTTCTATACATAACTTACCTCAAGAGCGTGGAGGAAGCGTTTGCGTCTACGAAGATCGTGAACGATGCGAGTAAGCTCAGCAACAGAGACCTTTTTACCGCATTGAACCCAGTTTTCGAGTTCTGGGTATTCACTTGATTTAGGGTTTTCCTAAAGGACTGATTTTGGAGTAAAGTGTCGTCTTTTTAACTCTGTTAGTGTAGTAATATCTTCTAGCAATCAAATTCGCCGGTAATCGCCTCAGTATATTCATTGATTCCGGCGAAAAAGATGATGAAAACCGGTGGAAGCTCAGCTTTGCGAATGTACAAAATGAAAATAAATATAAAGGTCTCGTGTTCGATTCTCGGCTGCAACATGTTTTAGTGTTTTTCTGAAGGTTTTTGACAATTGCAAATTAAACTTATAAATCTTCGATTAAAATTCAATTGGAATTGAAAGGATCAACTACTATATTGCTCCAAATTGCTCCAAATAATGACTGAAAACCTCACTTGCCCCTCATTAATCTCAATGATTTTTTATTTTTTTATTTTTCTGTAATCTCTTTGATTTATTGGGTCCAATATGTTTTGTTTATGGAAACTTATTTCTTTTCCAGCATGGCAATCAAATCCTTTCTTCCATAATTGCATTTGCCACTATTTCTTTAATTCTTTGCCTGAATTTATTTGTTTATACGCTTTAACGCTACGAACAATCTCTATATCGACTTCTTCTTCGTGGAATTATCTCCACATATTTAGTATGAAAACTCTCCACTTTCTAACTGTTCAACTAGGATTTATTTTGAAATATTCCCGATGCAATCCAAGTGAAATATATATGATATTTGTTAAGTTGAAATTAATTTAGTTCTGACATATATGCAAACACGTTAAAGTTAGTTCCTCTATGGCAAGACTTGTTTGTTGTTTGCTTTGTAGCTTCTCTGTAGATTTCCTTGAGGAAGATAATCGAGAAAAAAGAACATTAATTTATTTATACAAGAATATATCAACCAGTTAACAAAGGGCACGTGCCCCATACTACTCAAAATATACCTTCAACAGCTATTTGCATTGTTTCTTCACTAGGGCAATTGGTTGCATTTCTAAACAGAGCTTAGGTTAAGGGTTCGCTTGCCCATACTCCTCAAGGCATGTGATTTATTAACCTTTCTTTTTTGATTGATGCATTTTATACTGTTTTTCCTTTCTTTTATAGATTTACTAATATACATGTTTTTTTTTTTGTCTTCCTTTCCAAATTTACTTACTAACAAAAGGATTTAAATAATCACCATCAATATTTTAATCAACATAATATTTAGTAATCTAGCAAAATATACTTTACATTAAAAAATTATTTTTAAAGAAAAAAGAACTTTAAATTATTATCTAAAAAAATCTAAAAAAAAAATCCTAAAGTATCCTTTTTCCTATATATGTTAATTAATCTAAAAACAAATGTGAAATATGCATATAAGCTAATTTAGTGTTTTCAAAAAATCAAAAGTTTATATATATTACAAGAGTGAACAAAAAAAATGGCTATTTTTCATAATTTTGTTTTGTTTTGTGCAATTCATACTTTTCTTCAATCCAAAAAATATATGCCCCATGTAAATTTTGTTTCTGGTCCACCCATAGAAACAAATAAAATAAAATCAACGGTTAGGACAAGATGATAGAGTGAAATAGATTTATATAGACCGAAATAGGTCTCACGCCAACATGTTCTTTTATTTTCTTAGTGTTAAATTCATGGTGATCAACTCGCATCCTTTTGGGCGGGAAGGTTAAGATCCCACGAAAAAAAAACATGGAATCTTTGCACCGCATGTCTGACATGTTGCTTAACCTAAACCACGTACGTGATGACGTGACCCTGAACCGCAAGCATGTATGTTTAAAATATATATATATATGTATATATATATATATATTATTCATTCAATTTTTTGGAAAAAATAGATTCCTTGAAATATAGTAAAAGTTAAAGTGTTTACCATTTTCTAAATTAATATACAATCACATTCTATGGATTTTTCCTTTTTTTTAAAAAATCACTATTTCATATGTTATTATTTAATTATCATTTCTTTATATAAAATGAAATTCTAATCAAACAAATTTCATATCTATTTGTGTAAACATCTCTATAATTAAATTTAGCAAAAAAACATCTTTTCAATGGTATTCAATAATGAGTAATAGTGTGCTTTTTAACTTTATGAAATAAATTTATAAGCACTTTCATCGATAATATTTTATTTAGTACTCCAATTTTTTATTTATGTAAAATTACTAGTTTTTATTGATAAAGTTTATATCTTTATCTTAATAATTCTTAAACACATAGATCCAAAACAAAACAAAACCGTAAAAAGTCTCTATAAAATAATTATTGATTAAACTCAAAACTAAACAAATAATTATTTACAATTTTCAAAACGAACAGTACTAAAATTAATCGAACTATCCGAATTAATCCGAGTTTATCCGAATTTAACCGGAAACTTGAACTTTGGTTCAATAAGAAAAAAAATATTAAAAAAAACTGAACTAACCAATAAGCGAATAGAACCGAACTGGGTGTTGTCTGGTTATTTTCGGCAGTATTTTACCTTACTCCAACTACCCAAATAATCGATAAACCAACCCGAACCGATCCAAAACCACTGAATTACGGTTATCGTGAATAATATGATAAACTTCTATAATTATTATAACGTAGTTGTACTAATTTTAAGTTTTATATGCCATTTGATTCAGGGCGGTGAACATTTGTGTTGTATGCTTCACTTTCTCTTAACAGAGATCACTATGATTTTAAGAATCGTTTCAAATGCTTTATTTATATTTTACACGCAATAACTAAAACATCTTAACATTTTTGTATATCCCCTTGAAATTTTTAGTGCTTTTGTTGGTGGTTCGTCTCGTGCCTGATATAATAACATTAAAATGTGAACAGAAAATATCCTAAAATGAGTAATTAGCAAACACAAATCGTTGAGGAAAGGGTTAGTTTGAGTGTAATTCACTGAACAGTTTGAGGCTTGGGAGAGAACGATGGGAGAGAAACGGTTAATTACTATTTATTGTTTCGTAAAAAAATATAGTTCACCCGATTCGTATCTAGAAGTAATAAAATTATGATATATATTCTCGATTATAATAGAAAATACATGGAAAGAAAATTAAAAATTACATGAGAACAAGATGAAAATACATAAAAGTTGACCAAACAAAAGATACATAAAATAGGAAAAACGATAAATAAAATAGGAAATAATCATAATTTATTTAGGCATTGGTTTTGGTATTGTAAATCAACATACCACTAATACGACGTCCCATATTTTCCCAGAGCGAGCCAAAGTTTGTGTATCTACCAAAATTTGGACATGAATCAACGCGTTTGACTAGAAAGATTGTATAGCCTCCGCCGTAGAAATTAGAAAATGAGGTTTCAAAGTCATCATCACGGGTAATTATGAGAATATTCCTTGGCGGATCAGTACTATGCTCACATGCGTATTTCAAGAGATGGAATTCTAAGTAAAAATCCGGAGCCAAACCTTCCTTGTCTTGATAATCATCTTTGCAAAAAGGGGGTCTCTCAACTTCATGATATAGATCAAAACCTAGATCATTTAGAATTTTTTACCAGCATCACCCAGAATGTTTAAATTTCCACAAAAAATTCTTGTGTTTGACAGACTATATTTCGGATAAGTGGAGTTGCGCCGATTCACGTCTTTTAAACATGTTTGATATTGTTGACAATATCTTTTAGATTAGTATTATTGGGAACTGTGCACGTGTTTAAATCCCAAAATATGGACACTTGATCATCTGCAATAAAAACATTAAATTGCATCAAAAAGTCATATTGAATCTATATTGATCGTTTATAATCAAAAAGAGAGAAAAAAACCTTACCAACAAATTTAGAAGATTTGGAGGAGGAAGCCATAATATGTGGAAGAGTGGAGAAATAAAAGTATCAGGGAGGTTTGTTGAGTGGAGAAATAAGAGTATAACTCCTCTGAGGACAATGGTAGAAATGGTTTCGGCTATATAAAGGCTAGAGAGTCTACATTCATTTATACACAATTATATAAGGTTTCTTGTAATTGAGAAAATGGCAGAGAAAAGGTCACGTGAGTTTTCGTACGTAAGAGAGGAGTAGTAATAATAGAGATGAGCAAAACTTAACATGACTCACTCCTCTGAAAAGCTTAAAACGCATTGTTCTTTTTTTTTTTTTTTTGAAAAAAAAACGCACTCTTCTTTCTTTGTTTGTTTCTTCTTTAAAAAAAAAATAGTAAGTGTAATAATTTGGAACATATGACATTAAAGATAGTCAATAGTCATAAGACCTTAATACTTTTTTTAATGCGTAAGACAATTCTTCTTTCAATTCGTTTTTAACATCTGTTCACGTTGTGCTGTTTTAGGTTTTGGCTTTGGTTTCAAAACATTTTAGTTACTAGGTGCTACAAGTTTGAAATAGTGGGATCTCATGAAAATTATATGAACTTTTTTAGCCACCGATTGACTATGATTTTTGCAAATGTTTACGTGGACTTGAAACTCTATGTATATGACAATACACATGCGGTTGATATAATATACGATATTAATCTACTTATAAGATATAATCTATCGTTTTAAAGATATTGTATACCTACAGAAAAATGATCATCAAGGGCGTGGAACAATTTTAACCCAAAAAATACGAGACGTGGAACATAACAAGGCCTGAAAATGAGCAGGTTCCTCCACTCTGATTTATTGTTCACTTCCTAGGTTTCTTTGCTTTTTATTTCTTCCCAATGTGCATGGCTCTTGCGGATCTAATTAAGCATCAAAGTAATATTATAATTATTTTTGATTTTGTTTTAAGTAAGTTATATTATCCAAGGATAATGAGATCTATCTATTACAAATTTTATATAACTCCTATTATTTCAAAACGTAGACGTTCAATCGTGGAGAAATCTCACTCGGGCCTTAATGAACCAAATTTAGAACTCTAATTAATTTTTCTGAAATCTTAGGAAAGATTTTCAACAACTAGCAGTCGGTGAAATCAAATTCATCGAGAGATTCCATGTTGATGGGAAGAGCCTATTGCTAACGTTTATTGATGGCAAATAAGAGTCATATATGTCATTGATTGATTCAAAAAAATCCAAGGCATCCACAATAGAAGGAGGTTTCAGAAAGCTCCTAAACTATACTAATCCAAAGCATCAACATTAAACAATCTCTCTTTGCTGGCAAAAGAGAAACATAGAGGTCATTGATTGCTTCAAAGGACAATAGGCAGAGTTTTTAGGAAAGCTCCAAAACTGTAATAATTTCGTTCTTTTTTTTGGTTGTGCCATAATTATGAAATAAATAAAATGGAAAAATCTATATATATAATAACTCCAAGTTTTTATTTGATGTGGGACCCGCATCAGTTTGCTAATGGATTGTCCCTAACTAAATTAACATAACCTAAAGCCCAATAAATCCGAACCAATCCACCTGAATTTACTAAAACCAATCCATCGAACATATGCATAATTATATGAGGCTTATTACATATGAAACTTTTTTAAGCCTAACGTAAGTTTTTCGAAGCTCAAAGTTGAACTATTATCAATTGTTTCGTCTACAGTCGATGATGACCTAATTTCCAGAGATTGGTAGAGAGACGCGGTGGAAGAAGAAGATTGACAGAAGAACAAAAACTCATAGATCAACTACCTTAAAAGTCATCACTTAAATTCATCACTTCAATTTCCTTTAATTTTTTAATTTCTCATAATTTCTTCCACCACTAAACGTAAAACTCCATCCTTAATGTCCATTAATATCACCTGTTGAGTGTCTTCAAGTTATCATTATAAAAAAAATATTGATGAACATCATACGATTGTTTGACTAACCCTCTAGGACTCTAGGAGCTGTACGATTCTCCTTCTTAAGTCTCTGTCTTCCGGCTACGATCTGGTGTAGTTAGTGGGGAAAGATTGTGACGTCGTCGATCTGTTTCTTCACTACTTCTCCGATGAATCTGCTATCTCCGATGTTCTCTTTTCTCTAAAATCTTACTCTGTTTCCGTATTCGCTGCTTTTATTTAGTTTTTGGGTTTTGGGCAATTGTGTGTTTTGATTCATTACTATCCAACTCGTGTTTATCAATATTCAGCATAAAAATATTTATTTTTTTCCATGTAATTTGGTTCTGTTTTCTTAACTAACCAGTAGAGTCTACCGTAGGTTCCAATTCTTGATTTGTCAAAGTATCGAGTGGGTGCAGCCCAATTCACTTGTGTCACTTAGATATATTCATACCCTTACATCGAGTTGTGTCATTTAAGACATGCTTGGAAATGAATTCTATGTTGGTGCTTACAAGGTATGAATATTCACTTAGCTTTTGATGATTTCGACTTACAATGACGTTGATTCTTTATCTATCAATAATTGTTATTTTTTATTTTGTTTTAAGGATGGTTCAACATGGAAAACAAATAAGTACAATGATTTCTCACAGTTTCTTGAGGGTTCTTCCACCGATATGCAAGTTTGGGAGCGTCACGTACTATACTGTGTTCTTGTATGTTTTCTCTAATGTTGTATCTTTGTTTTTGTTGGGCTTTCATAGATGTTTAAACATAATAACACTGGATTGAAATGTTTAGGTACCAGTACAAAACCAATGGACTGAATGCTCTTCTCAAGAGCTCAAGAACCGTTTTTTGGATCTAACTGGCCAAAATAGAGAAAAGTGGCGAGGGTGGATGAAGAAATGACTGATTCCATGGAGTCCAATGTAAGTAACTTAGTTTCTAATTCTTGCTTTATTTTATGATACTGATTTTATTGTTGCAATATCTGTTGGAATTTGTAGTCAATAACTCATGTATGCCATCATAAATTTTGCGGACTTTTGAAGCTGGGATTAATGGCACTCCTTTCAAGAAAATTGTACGGATGTAGTCTCTCAAGTCTTCATTCAATGTATCTTGATTGTCTCTCAAGAAATTTGTACAGAAGAGTTTTCAGAATCTCTCACCAGTAGCTGCTCAAGTTAATCTCTCTCCTACTCCATCTCCCCTTAATATTGAGAGTTTGATTGGGGACAGCACTAACGATCAGTTGCAAGGTCTCATTGCTCTCTTCAGTTCCAAGCTGCAAAACTCGCATATTAGCTCACCAGCTGAAGCCAGTTCCTCTCAAAGCCCTATAACATGGTAAACGACAATCAAGTTGTGGAAACCCTATAGATTAGAAAACATTTTTCCTTACTCTTACTGGCAAGAATCATGAGACATTGTGATTTTGACTGATGAAATATTTCTGATTATATCGGCAAAGTGGGGGAGCTACAGGCTCCGGGCTTTTTGGTTAGAAGTTGAAGATCAAACTGTTGTCTTGACCGAGACATGCCTTTAGGGAACTACCTACTCCATCTTGATGATGGTAGATCAAATTTGCAAAGACAAAAACTTTATGAACTTGTACTATTGAGGAAATCCTAAAATGATTTGATAAAAGCACAAAAAGAAATACACTTTTTCGTGTACCATAGAATCAAAAGATCGAGTTAAGACAGCGAACCATTTGATCTTCATCACAAACAGAATCAAGACAACATAAACAACATAAACAGAGAAGTAAAAGAGTATAATATATGCATTTAAACTGAGTTAATCCAACTTATCTTAGATCTAAATCATCACGTAAGTGGACTAACATTGGTTATAAGCGGATCCTTATCGATATGCACATATGCTTATAACTCTTAAGAATTGAATTTTAACATATACTTTGATATGCACATATGCATATTCCACCTCTTTTGGTGAGATGTACATGACTTTGTTTTTTTTTTTTTAAATTAAGAACAATCATGCTATTAAATTTGTTAAAAAGTTAATAACCATTACTTAAATACAATTGAATAATTAATGATAAATAAATCAAACCTTAAACTTAATTAATTATTTATATTTATTTTGTTAAAACTATGGAAAACATTTTTTTTTTGGAAAATCAAACCAACTTTTTGACATAAAAATGTATTGAAAGTGTTCAATTATTTCATATCTATTATATTGTTAATTATAACTAATATAAATTTAATAATTAAAGAACATCTTATTATATAAAGGAGGGTTTTAAAAGTTAGTAACTCATAGGATGGTGACACGTGTCATATTCATCGATTCAAGATTTCGACACGTGGCAAAGTTGAGAAAATGTCAAAAATTATTATAAGGAAACTATACAAAAATATAATTAGCTAAATTATACAAAAATATGATTAGCTACCATTATTCGGTAAATAAAAAATTTATATAGAAAATATACAAATTGTTATTTCTTAAAAAATGTAAACTTCCATAATTAAGAAAATTTAATTTTAAAGGAAAAAATTGTAAATATTGAATTCTATAGAAAATATACAAATTATTATTTTTTTTTAAAAAGTAAACATCCATAATTAAGAAAAACTATAATTTTTTTTTTAAAAATTGTAAATATTGAACTCTATAGAAACAAAAATAAAATTTCTAATTCTAAATGAAAAAGAATTGTAAATATTGAACTATATATAAAAAAATAAGTAATCTCATATTTTCTCAACAAACAAAAATGTTTTCTTCAAAAACACCATCATATCTCCAATTTAATTTTATTGGTAAATTTTTTATTCCTTTTATTTTATTTTAAACTTTATATAGAAAATATACAAATTGTTATTTCTTAAAAAATGTAAACTTCCATAATTAAGAAAATTTAATTTTAAAGGAAAAAATTGTAAATATTGAATTCTATAGAAAATATACAAATTATTATTATTTTTTTAAAAAAGTAAACTTCCATAATTAAGAAAAACTATAATTTGTTTTTTTAAAAATTGTAAATATTGAACTCAATAGAAAAAAAAAATTTCTAATTTCTAAATGAAAAAGAATTGTAAATATTGAACTCTATATAAACAAATAAGTAGTCTCATATTTTCTCAACAAACAAAAATGTTTTCTTCAAAAACACCATTATATCTCTAATTTAATTTTATTGGTAAATCTTTTATTCCTTTTATTTTATTTTAAAAAGTTATGTTAATTTAATATTATGATGTTGTTGTGAAATCGTTTTACTTATATATTTTTTATGATTATTTATTTTTTCTCTAATTTTGGTTTTATTTTTTTTCTACTTTTCAGAAAATTTAATTAATTTATTATTATGAGGTTTTCATAAAAAAATTATTTCTATTTTTATGATTATTAAATTTTTCTCTAATTTCTGTTATGTTTTCTTATACTTTTCAGAAATTGTCTATCATCCAAAAGAAAATGAGCAAATAAATTCAAAATAAAAACAATAATTTATTTTTAGGTCGGTTTGAAAACAAAGATCAAATATGATTAAAAATAAATAAATCTTATTCAAATAAATATAAAACAAACTATATATTATCTAAATAAATAAATAATTATAACTTTGTTAGGATTTCTTATGGGTGAATGATTTTGGATAGGTATTCTCAATATTTTATTATATATGTATATTTTCGGGTAATTTAATTCTATTTTTAAAGTTTTTTTATAATTTTATTCTTATAAATTCTAAAATCGTATATTATAATCCCGCGTATATGCGGGACCTAATCTAATAATAAATAATAGACTATGAAAATTTTGATAGTAATAAAAATAACATAATCCATCTTCCAAAAACAGTGAAACAAACAAATCAATGCAATTCATTCTCTAACCCCTCGACTTCTTTAGTTCTATCCCAACCGATTCTTTTAACGCTATATTTAATCCAATTTGGTTTTAGATTTGGGAGAACATGAAGAAGAAGAAATACAGAAAAAGAGACTAATGTTGGATCTACAGAGAAGTAGAAGAAGAAGCAGCAATGGAAGCCATACATGATAGAAGCCTAAAGAGATTGGAGTAAGATTGAAGTAGGCGGCGATGAGAGGAGTTGGAGGTAAGTTGCTGTCAATCGAAGATCTTCTCGCCGATCTCGTTGAAGAAACTGGCGACTCATCGGAACACAATCCAAATCTGAAATTTCTTCAAAATCAGACTCCGATGATGCCATCTCTGGACCCTTGGATCTAACCCGGCTCTTTCAGGTCACTCTTCTGATCCAAAATTTGCATTCAGTTTCATTGAAAAGAGTCCCCTTTTCTTCGTTGTAGCTAGCAAAGAAGCAGAATTACTCCAAGTGCAGGGCTTTTGCAATGAATATCCCAAATGGAACCTTCTCTAGATCTGATCATTTCCATGCATCAAGTGATGTTTCTCCCTTTTCCAGCTCTCTACGTGTTCTTTCTCACCAAACCGTATGTATTCAAATCTGTATTTCGAGTAGCGTAAATCTCCTTATATTTTCATACATTGCACTAGATTACAATCTTTAACTCTTAAAGTCAACCCTCGCGAGAGCTACCATCAGTCTGTTGATGAAATTGCTTCTGGCTTAAACCAATTCAATGGAGCTTCCATTGTTCCTATCTCTCAAAACCAAAACCCATCTTAAAAAAATCCCCCTTTGTCTCCTTCGTTTGCCAGACTTCGGATTGGGCTGAAGAAGGTGCGGAAGGGAGCGTTGCCGTTGAGGAGAACGACGAGAGTTTTGAGTTGCAAGATGGGGAAGGAGATGTGAGCGAAGCAGCTAAGTTCCCGGAGCCACCGGAGGAAGCAAAGCTGTTCGTCAGAAATTTAGCTTATGATATTGATAGCCAAGCCTTGGCTATGCTCTTTGAGCAAGCCGGTACTGCTGAAATCGCTGAGGTGAATTTAGCTGCTTTCTTCTTGTGCCCTTATGGTCTTCATGATACGTTTATGTCTATTATGCTTTATTTAAGGTCATATATGTTCTGTGCATTGCAATTAGCATAAAATATTAGTCAAATGGATGAAGAAAGTGAAATGATGGGCTTCTAAGTGTGTTTGGAGTTTCTCTGAATTTAGAGAATTATCGAAGCAGTTAGAATTGTGTGTGTTGAGTTCATATATGTTGAAAATATTATTGCTTATTATACAGAATATTGCTTTGTCATAATTTAATAAAATTATTATGTGATTTTTTGTGATGAGTTTGGCTATTTTTAAGAATATTATTTATTAATTATTGCATCAATAATTATTACTATTAAATTATTAATATTTACTATTTTTATTACAAGTTTATAAATAAATATAATTGAAAATCTTTAAAATTTAATTTCATATGTTTCAAAATATATGAAAATATAATTGATGGATGGCGTAAATGCGAAGAAATAGAAAATAAATGAAAAAGAGAGGACTACAAAAACTGAAAAAATAACGAGTAGAGACAACTTGATAATAAATTACAAGATGAATATATATTAAAATTAGTATAATCAATAATGGTGATATATAATTAAAGCAAAATTTTAACGTCTAAATATAAATTACAAAAAGTTATAGTTATAGAAAAGCTATTAATAGTACCATATGCGTATTTTTTTTGTAATGTTAGATAAAAAAATAATTTTTCCATATACTAGCAAAACTAAAAGAAAATTTATTCTATAAAAAATAATTAATTAAATCGTCAAATATATACCCGGACGTAGCATACTAAAAAATATAAAATATGTATCTTCCAAACATTGTTGGAATCAGAGATATGATATCACTTCACTGAAAATATGTGTTTAGAGATTATTATAACGCATATGAATTGATGACCACATTAAATTTAACACTAATGTAGGAAACCTGTGCGAGGGAAAAGTTTAGAAGTAAAGTATAAGGTGCACACATAGTCTGAATTAAAATAAGTCTGAGTTGATCATAACCCAAAAAATATCGTACGACAAGATTAACATATAAAAGAAGGTCTTAACGATTTTAATTATGAAAAGTGTAATTTAATTAAAAAATTGAACAAAATCTTTGTTTGGTTTGCTACAATTATGCCAAGTTTCAAGTGAGATTTTCTTATTTTAGTTGATACCCGTTTAAATTTTTTATTTCTTTGCTATTTTATTTTTATTTTATATTTCTAAATTTGTAAATTCTTAGTTGTATGCCGTCTTAACTTACAAAAATTCTAATATGTTTTAAACGGCATGGAAAACAACGTAACGACCATTTAGTCAATAGTGATTTTATCCATATGATAGTATGTTGTTTTTATCCATATGATTATATAAGAATTATATAATCATATGGATAAACAACGTAACGACCATTTACGTTGTTTTCCAAAATCACTATTGGAGCATCTAATCAATAGTGATTTTATCCATATGATTATATAAGAATTAGAAATATATCTTAATATAAAATAATCATAAAATTTTATTTAAATAGTAAAAATATAAGATTAAGGAAAATAAAATAAATTAATAATAGCCTTCCCAATATAAAAAGCTTGCATAGTCTATATTTACTAAAATATTAATTTTTTTCTACGATTCGAAGATATATTATTACAAAAAAAATTGATTGGCATATCAGTCTTTGTCTTGGTCATTAATAAAAATATAACTTAAAAAGGAATGAAATAGACTTTAAAAAAATAATAAAAATAATAATAATTTTAATAATAATAATAATAATAATAATAATAATAATAATAATAATAATAATAATAATATTATTATTATTATTATTATTACTATTATTATTATTATTATTATTATTATTATTATTTCTCATTTTGAATTGTATTTTGTGTTTCAAGATTTTTACTATCAAACACTAAAAAATTTTAAATAATACACATAATATTATCTATAAAAGATATAAACATGGTTGGAATGTTAGATGTTAAAAACCACTATTTCCTCCAATCAAATACAGTTTCTTGGCTTTAATAAGTTCCACAATAAAAATGATTAGGTGAAAGCATAACTAAGCATATGTTTACCTTACATATACTAATAAACATAAAAATATGTTTAAATATAAGCATTATATTAAAAACAAAAACATTTCATCAATTCATTCAAACCAAACTAAGAACCTTTAAAAAAATATCAATGACATATCACCTAAACAATTGTTTTCTAAATAATAACTCCAAATGTAAGATTGCAGTGCATTCAAAAATTGAAGAAAAAGACGTCTTAAATATTAACATGTTCTACCAAAACCCTACACATATACACTACATCTACCAAAGAAAATATAATAAATAAAATAGCAAAACCTACTACATAACAAAAAAACAATAGCAAACACACCCGCGCATCGCGTAGGTTCTATCCCTAGTAATAATTTAATGGCTTAGATAGAGGACTGGTAATTCTTTGGTACTACTTGCACTAAAACCAACCAAAATTATTGATGGAGAATTCATGCAGGAAGACAAAAACACAAATTAAAAGATAACATGGAGAGGTTTAAGAAACTGTAATAATTTCGAATCATGACTTGAGCTTTAAGTTATGTACAACCCTGCTTTATGAAAGACCTCTTTTTGTTTACATGTTCTGAAAGGTAATTGTGTAGGGTTTCGCACCAAATAGGCCCATCAACAACCCATGAAGAAGTCGGGCGGTCTGACATCGAGTAACCGGCCTAGATACAGTAAACACCACCAAGTATGAGATAACGACGAACTCCGGAGATCGAGGGAAGGACCTTAGATGTAATAGAAATAATACCCGTGTATACATGCGGATACCTTTTTTAACATATATGTATGATTTTTCTTCTTCTAGTTTTTGGTTATAAATTTTATTTTTTTTTAAATTGTGAAGATATTAATTTTTAAAATACTAAATTTATTAATAAAAAATTCCTTCAAATACACTAAATAAGTTTATTTTCCATAAATACCATAATAAGTTTTATTTTCCAAATATACTATTAAAAAGTTTTATTTCCAAAAATACCACAAAACTAAAAACTGAATTATAAGAGTTTATAATTTATATATTTGGGTTTGGGTTTAGTATTTTGAGTTTAGGATTTAGTATTTTGGGTTTAGAGTTTAGTTTTGAGGGTTTAGAGTTTAGTTTTGAGGGTTTAAGGTTTGGTTTTCGTTTTGTGGTATTTTTGGAAATAATTTTTTTTTGTGGTATTTTTGAAAAATAAAACTTGTTATGGTATTTTTGGAAAATAAACTTATTTTAGTGGTATTTATGAGAATTGCCCTTTATTAATTTGGATATATTTAAATACATATATTTACATGAAAATTATATTTTTTTTTTTGGGGAAATTGGTAAAACTAGACTCAAAATTGAGTTTTGATAGGGGCTATTTTTCGTTTTCAATTTCCCAAGTGTACTCATGTCATTGTAGTACTTGAGATGTCAATCCATAAGGGGTTAAGATTGAAGCACCAAGAATGCAAGAAACTTCTTAATCTAGAGCAAAACATATTTTTGGTTTTTAACAAAAAGGAAATACAAAGCTAAACTAGAAACTAAATATAAGAAAGAAGACAAGACTGAAGAAAACAAGACAAGAAAGAAAATAAAACACAAGATATTAGACATAATACACAAAACAAAGGTGTTGGATCATGAGCTAAGTTATTAATGAGATGATTAACAATCAAACAATGAATAATTTGGAAGCATTAAACACTATCCTAGAACATGGAACACGAATACTAGATTAACCCACTCTCGTGGCGTTAACCACTTCATCGATTACCAAATTTAGCTAAACTTTCGTTTGCAAATTTGGTACCAACAAGCATTATAATCAAGTCCATTAAGTTCACTAATCACCCTAACATCAGCTTTCGTTGGCTAGGGAAGAGAAGCTCACAAAAGGCTCGGTTCAAGCAATTCATCCAACACCTTTCGGGTGTGAAATGCATAAGTTCAAGAATCGAATGACCAAACCTAGTCTAGCACTAACACCGCTTACTTGAATCTCATCCCTAAAGCATGGGATGAGACCAAAAATCTATCTAATCTAAGGTGTAGTTCTAATTCGGTTTGTCATGCCAAACTAGAACTACCTAATCTAGGTGCAGTACTAAACTTCGGTCTATCATGTCAAGTCTAGCATTAAGTATCAACCTAAGTGAAGGACTCATCCAAGATCATCCTAAATCATCATCATCTAATAATCAAGACAGTTGACTAATGACACCTAGACATTCAATGCACAATTGTTCTTATGACAAGGAACACTAATCATTGTACGAACCATCTAAAGTCAGCATCCACCGATAACTTAGAATGAAACGCATGCATGGAAGTTTTCTAGACATTTCATCGAACACCTTCCGGGCGAGAAATGTCCTAAGTTCTAGAAATGAGTTGTCAATTCAATCCTAGGATTAAAACTCTTCCTAACATGAGAACAAATGGTTATCTAAGCCTAAACATCGACAATCAACAATCAAACCATCACAATCAAACCAAACCACAATCCAACAAAAATCAAGAACACAAGGTAAAAGCACATAAAAATGAAGAACAAGAATCAAATTAACATAATATAAACATGGGTTGAAGAAATCTTCTCTATTATGGCATATGGATGTTGAACAATCCACAAATCCCTCAAAAGAGGGTTTGGGACGAGCCCCAATTGTTAGAAGAAGAAGACTTAGGTTTTATTACAACATAAGAAGAGTATTTATAGAAAAATGTATTAAAGAGTGTTTTTGGTCCGGATTTCCATTTTATCGGTCTTCTTTATCGGCCATATGACCGATAGAAACGTCAACAGAGAGCTTTCATGCTCGGATGCATCCTCCTTCGCGGCAGAATTGATATGTGTCTACTAAATCGGCCCTAACTCCTTAAATACAACTCATAATGAGTTGAAACCAGTCCCACTGGAAAGCTTACTCAATTTCCTACAACTTTGATGAAGAGCTCCAAAGCTAAATCCAAAGGGAAGGCTTCCATCCGAGTCGATCTTCCAGACACATATCCTCGATGCTTGATCTTTGATTTTATCGGTCATCTATATCGGTCAAATGACCGATAATTCTTCCACCTGGGACATCTCCAAGTCTTGAAACGTTCCTTTGGTTTTCTCGGTCGGTTCTATCGGTCATTTGACCGATAAAACTCATTTTTGAGCTTCTTCTTGACTTCTTCTTCGTCTTGAGCCCCCCGTCATGTCATCCGTGAGTTGTTCAACCTCCTCCAACTCCAAAAGTGCCTAGAAAATACACAAAACAACACACGAGATGCATATATACATCCTAGGACTCTAAAATGTAATGAGACTCAATTGGACCCTAAATCCATGAAAACATCTAAAAAACTATACAAAGTTAGATTGAAACATATGAAAACAAAGTCTTAAAACATGTAAAATATGGTGTTATCAAGTTTGATTGCAAAACTAGAATCCAAATCGAAGCAAATGCAAAACTAGAGCAAAATGGTAGGGAAATTAACCCCCTTATTTACAAACCAAAAAACAGAAACTACAATTACAGTTTCATCCTTCGCGCGAAGGAGACTTCGGCTTCGATTGGTAACACTGTGTAATCGCGGAATGGCGGAAAATAAAATTAAGTTGCGGAATGACTTAATCTGCAGAATGAAAAGTTGCGAAAAAACCAAAAACTGTGCGATTGGATAAATCTTGCGGAATGGTGGAATATAATTGTTTTTAAAGAAAAAATATAAATATTTAAAAGATTAAGTTATTTAATATGAATTCTCACCATATGTAAGATGTTATTTGATAATCAGAAAATTGTTAAACATATATTTAAAATCGAAAAGAGATGAAACATTCTAAATATATTAGAGTAAAATAACATTAAAATATTATTCAAACAATTTTTTTGTTTAATACATTCATAATATATATATATATATATATATATATATATATATATAAAGCTTAAAAATATTTTCCAAGTCGCATATGGCGAGAATGTTCATAGTTGGATTTCCATGCCTATTCCAGTATCTTCGTTGATCTCTCTCCCGAAACCATGACGGGTACATGTGTTCCATCAATTGCACCAATAAATCCTTTAAAGTGTGGCCAATAAAGTTTATCAGATTGCAACTTAGGATGAACTTGCATAAGAATTGTTGGATTTGGCTCGAACATATCAATGGCCATCAATACAACAACATCAAGAACTTCATGGAATTTTCTGGAAATTGTTTCAGCTGAATGGCCGAATGTACGCATTGCAGTCCGTTGTGTTATATTATGTCCACACATGTGTAGAAACATAACAACACTCTCTTTTGCCGACATATTGGATATGTCACACAAACCATCTTTGTCTTCTAAATCACTGCATAATTTTGTAAAGACCTCGGGGTACATCCTTAACATGTTGTGACATTGTTGTGGTCTTGTGGATGACCATTGATCATATCATGAAGAAATTTTCGTCCACGATCTACAACTGAACATAAAGGCCTCATGACTCTCTTATCTTGATCATTTTCCTCTGTTCCGAGTAAAAGATTATCACCTTCTTCGTCTTCAAGTATGTTCCATAACAAGATCATATTCTATTTTTTTAAAGAAAAAGTACTAGAAATTTGTTTAAAACATAAAACCATTTAATAAAAAAAAAACTCTTAATATATGTAATATACTTTACCTTACGTGAAGATGATGATGATGTCATATCTATAGGATTTTCTCCAAACTATTACGGTGAGCAAGTGAAAGTTTCAGATGGTGAAGTGTTTTCTTTCTGCCGAAATATGTTAGTATTTATAACCTTTTTAGTGGTGATTTCCTTAAAATAATGGTTGAATAGTTTGTAGATTTCAGATTAAATAATATCGAGTCAATAACAATCCACTATTTTGATGCAAGTCCATCTTTCATCTCGACAAGTCCATCAAAATAGAGGGAGGTAGCTTTTTAATTAGTAAACATAGAAAAAAAAAAAAACTGAATAGAAAAAATTATAGAATGAAGTCCATATGTAAAACATAAAATAAAAATAAAAACCATTTATTATAGTGATTAAAAGAAATTAAATATTATTAGAATAAAGAAACAACTTCATAAAGCTTAACTAAAAGCAGTTTGAAGGATAAGCTTGCTGGCTCTGCACTTGGATTGATCAATGTAAATAATTGAGAAGATACTCGTCATTTGACAGTCCTATTGAAGCAGTTTGAACCATTTGTCGAGCTGTCTCACTATTTTCAATTAGACTCATCACATCCCAGTAGAAAGAGGAGTTGTATTCAAGATTAGAGAGTTGGTGTACACAGCTCTCTCTCTATCTGAACCCATAGCTTCTCCAGCAAATGATTGTCTCCGATCGTCTATCATATGCCATGGAAATTTCAGATTTTCCACTGTTTCCTGAACCTTTACGTTTGCATCTAGCACTAACGTTTGGATGCATTTTATCTGTTTGGGTAGGATCTTCCTTGCTTGAAGGTTCACGAAAATTTGATTCAGTCCTCACCTTTGTTAGTTTCATCTGCGTCGGTTTGTGTGTTAGTATAATCTTGCATTGGCACATATCCATCAGGACCATTTCCAATAACCCACCCGTCATCAGTTCCAACAAGCACGTCTCTGAATATTCTTTCTAGCAAATCAAGATCTTGAAGTGATCTTTTTTGAATATGATCAGCCGCAGGACCAATTTCCTGTAAAGAAAATATTTCACCATTATGATTATGGTGTTATAACGTATATAATCTATAAATTTAAAATTATTAGATAAGACTTAGGTGATGACTGGTTCTCCCGCTACCAAACGCAAACGCTACGTTTGCGGGTGGTAGCGGTTGTTAGCGATTGAAAACAATCAAGGAATCCACTCCAAACCGCTCTCAACTGCTCTCAACCGCTCTAAATCGCTAGATTTCAAAAGCTGCTTTCCGTAAGCGTTTGCGGTTGCGGGCGGTTGCGGTTGGGTAATAAAAAAAAACTAAAATTAAAAAAAAAAAAAAATCATAGCTGGAATTAAAAAAATGTTTTAAAATTATATATTTACCCCTATATATATAATATTGTATCAAGTTCTCTATTCTTAAATCCTAATTATTATTTTCTAACCATATATTCTCTATTTTGTTTTCTTCTATTATAATTATGCCTTCTAAGTGAACTTCAAAAAATATTCTTAACTTCAAAAAATATTCTTAAGAATATTTATGACCAGTTTAGAATTGATTTGAGTTAGAATCGAGTCAAAAGTCGTTTGTATTCATTGAAGAAACTTTATAATATTTATAAAGGCAATCAGGAAAATCTACGAATTCAAGCACATTTCTTACAATTTGTCACATTAATTGATACAATTTTTAGTGATGAACCAAATGCATAATTAATAAGAATTTCACTATAAAATTTATTGGTTTTGAATAATTATTAAGTACTTTAATTAATTATTAATTGTGGTTAATATTTTTATATTTTATCATAACAATATAATTTTTGTGTTTTATAACTTTTTATAATAATATATTATATTTATCTTTGTTATTTTTTATCTAACCGCTGATGCACCCGCTGGTTAACCAGTCGTAAACTTCCCGCAAACACAGTCATTTCCAAATGCTAAACCAGTCGTTCAAAACACTTAATAACGCTTGAAACCGCAACCGCCCGCTTCCGCAAACTCCCGCAAACGCAACCGCACCCGCTGCGGTTAAACCAGTCAGACCCTTACTTGTATTCGGTCGTCCCACCATTCTTTATCCATATCGATTTCTCCCGTAGTCAAACGACATGAGCTCCAGTTTTTTTGCTTAATCTTTTGTATGCACTATACCATGTTTTCAGATTGTCGTAGTGATTTTAAAAATTTTTCCAAGTTAAATTATAACTTGTTACTTGATAAAATTTAGACTCCAGTCGATCTTTTCTTTCTTTCGTCAAGTATGTCTTTTTCCAATTTTCTTCTTCTTGATCGGAGATGAAAATTTTGAGGAAAGTTTTAGTGTTAAAATCTATCCATGTGATCTTTTTTCTATAAGTAGTTAACCAAAAAACATATATATTAGCATTATATCCATATAACATTTTAAAATAACAAAAGAAAAGATTTTAAATTAGTTTAATATAATACATACATAAATTTATGATCACCTTTGCATATAATCTACATGCAAATAATATAAACTTATGAAGAAATATATGAAAATCATGATACCTGTTGGATTTGCAAGTTACAGAAAAACTCAGTAACTCATGGTATTTATAATGTTAGTGATAGTCTAAAAATAGTATATTATTTTAATTCTAATTTTTTTGTTTCGTTTTATATATATATTTTAGAATAAGTATGTTTATCGATTTTTGATTTTTTATTGTTTTTGAATGATTCTTGATCCTATTATAAATAATTTTGTTTTTATTGTTTTGTGTAGAATTTTTCTATTGATTATATTGTTTTATCATAATTCTTACTATTAATATACATCATTGTTAAAAAAAATAATAAAAAAATCGTATAGTCTTCTAAAAGCCATGTTTTTGTGGCTTTAAAAAAATAAAAGCAAAAGAAGTTAGAGAGAATTTAGGGACTGTTAGGACTTTAAAAAAAAAATTAAAGTAAAAGTGTGATTGGATGAAATTTGGTTGTAGATACTTTTAGTTGTAGTAAAAGCCTTTACAGTTCCCCACCAATTGGCCCCTAAACCAATCACCCCCTAAACCAATCACCCCCTCAGTCATGTATATTTATTCTTCTAACTCTCCATGAAGGAAAGTAGTCTTCACATCAAGTTGTTCAAGTTCCAAGTCCTGATGCGCTACTATTGCTGACAGCGCTCTGATGGAAGTGTGTCTGACCACAGGTGAGAATATCTCATTGTAGTCCACCCCCTTTCTTTGACTGAATCCTCTAGCAATAACTCGAGCCTTATACTTAACTCCTTCAACTGGTGATGTCCCTTCCTTTATCTTGAAGACCCACTTGCAAGTAACAATCTTCCTCCCAAGTGGTTGTGTGACCAGATCCCATGTCTAATTCTTACTAATCTCATCTCCCTTTGAAACGAACCATTTCTCAGCAACATCCCCTGAAACAGCTTCTCGATAAGTGGACGGCTCATAAGTGTCCACCTCTTTTGCAACATGTAAGGCATACCCTGCCAAATCATTAAAACAGTACCATGTTGTATCCTCATAACCATATCTTTGAGGTGGTCTAATTTCAGCCCTCTTTGTTTAGTGTATAGTGATATTGTACTATGTATTTTCAGATGGTGTAGATTTTGTTTGAACGGGTTCTGATGATCCATCACCTTCCTGTAGTTCTTGACTCTCTGCGTGTTGTTGTAAATCAGCTTTCTGATTTTTGTTTAGCTCCACCTGTTTATCAAAATTACCATTCTCTATTGCAGCTGTGGACTTCATTGAGCACTCGAGCATAGAACTCTCATCAAACACAACGTTCTTGCTCAAAATCACTATGTTCTCTGATGGAGACCAGATTTGGTAACCCTTGACTCCATCTCCATAGCCCACAAATACTCTCTTCCTTGCCCTTGGCTCTAATTTACCTTCATTAACATGATAATAAATTTTGCAACCGAAAACTTTAAGGTTAGAATAATCAGCATATTTACCTGACCAGACCTCTGTAGATGTCCTGTACTTGATACCGGTGTGCGGTCCACGATTAATCAAGTAGCAGGTTGTACTTACATCTTCAGCCCAAAACGTCCTTTCCAAACCAGCATTAGAGAGCATACACCTAGCTCTCTCCAACAAAGTTTGATTCATCCGTTCAGATACACCATTCTGTTGTGGTGTATCCCTAACTGTGTGATGTCGAGCAACCCCTTGATCCTTACAAAACGGATTGAACTTTGATGAACACAATTCCAGACCGTTGTTTGTCTGCAGCCTCTTGATCTTCTTTCCAGTCTTGAAAGCTTCACTTTTGTGTTTCAACATGATCACCCAAGTCTTCCTTGAATAATCATCGATCATTGACACAAAATAATCTGAATGGATGTAATCTGAGTGGTGACCTCCTAGAGACTCCACTCGAGCTGGACCCCAACAGTTTGAATGGATGTAATCTAATGTACATTTTGTTATATGAATAGCCTTGGGGAACTTAATACAATGAAGCTTCCCAAACACACAATGTTAACAGAACTCCAGGCTCTTGAACTGATGACTGATATATCATGGTTATTACCCATTAAAGACCATGATATAAGTCCTTTTTATCGAGTCTTTGTAGTGTTTTCGTAGTCTTTTAGAGTCTTTTCAGGTTTTAGCATGTTTGGAGTAATTGGAGATATTAGAGCATTCTGGAGCTTTGTGGCATTCGTTGAAGACGTTTCCACCGATGGATTGAGCTCAAATTTGGACACGAGATAGATCAATGGATTAGCTTTCATTTGGAAGTAGTTTGAAGCAATTCCAACGGTGCGATCAAAAGTTATGCCAGTTTTCGTGAAGACAGTCCAGTCTGGCGAACATCAGAAATGTCATGGTATCGACCGATACCAGCTGGTATCGATCGATGCCGACTGCAGGAAAGGAAAACGCGACTTTCTACGACTTAGAAGAATCTGCCTTTTGGCCCAGAAGACTTTATTATTAACAAGAAAGCCCAGAACGTGTTTTAGACTTATAAAGAGGGTTTTCAGCCACTGTTTTGGCTACGCTTTATTCTATGCTTGATTTTACTTTATTCTTACTTTGATGATCTATTCAATCATGTTGTTTGCTTCATTCTGCATGTCTGAGTAGATCCCTTTTAGGTTTAGGGTTTTCTCATTAAGGATTTCATGGCTTGTTAGATAGATTGATCTGTTAGGGTTCATAATCAATTGAGTTCTTCACCATAGGTTGTTCTCAAAGCTAGTTCTAGGTTGACGAATCTGGAATCTAGATTTTAGGATTGTTGATTATTCACGGAAATGAGATTGATAACCTGACAGAACCTAGGGTGAGCAAAATAATTATCTGCAAAGGAATTTGGTTTAATTATTTTGTGAACATATCAAACTTGGACATTAAAGCTGGTTTAGATCTTTAGGATTTGCAAAGGAATTTGGAATTCTAGGATTTAGACTTAGATAGTTTTCGCAACGGAAGTTGGTTAATTATAACTTAGTGATTTGAGTTCGAGAACAGTGTTTAACCTGAACCCTGTTGATTGATTTATCTGCATTCCTTGATTTCCTGAGAAATACCCTAGGCCTATTTCCTCTCCATTGATCTTACTGTTACTTTTGATTGATTGCCTTTTCTGTTTTCATTCTTATTACTTAGCGTAATTTGATTCTTGAAATCTATTGTGTGATTCTCTGAGTCTTTGTGGTTCGACCCCTAAAATACTGTAGCGACTGCTTAGATACTTTAGGGTATTAATTTTGAGCACATCAATGACCACATAGCAAATTTTTCCTTTGACATCATTTGCATACCTTTTTCACCCATATGACCAAGCCTCATATGCCATAGTTTAATCATATCCTCCTTATGAACCTCTAGTGATGCAACATTTGTTGAACCAATCATTGTGGACCCTTGTAGGATATACAAAGTATCACGCATAAAATCCTTCAGAATCACATCAGAACACTGACAAACTTTCAGAACTCCGTCTCCACCAGAATATTTATACAAAGCAAGCCGACTATATGGTACTTCATCAACCCAATCAATTTGGATGATTTCAATTTTCTGGTATGTATATAAGGAGATATTGTGGATTGATCACCCAATATATATTCTTGTTATTGAATTGCAATCTAGATTTGGCGAGGGTATTGAGTTAATTGATGTTGGTGGTGAAATCATGTCTCAAGCAAATAACTATTATATGTCCATTAATTTGCATCAGCCTAATGAATAATCATGAGCTCTCTCCTATGACAATTGGTTTTGGTCAGAAACCAGATATTCCCATCTTTGCATGTCGAGTTGCTCCATCACAATGATATAAGATGAGATTTGAAAGAATGTTGAGAATATGTTGGGTATAGATCTCTCTTGATGATTGAATATATTAAGCCATCAACAAAGACTTTGTTAAGGCTCGAGATGTCGACTGTTATATCAGTGAGCCAGTCATTACAACATTAGGGTGAGAAAAGAAACAACTGAAAAAAGAAATAAATTAAAGTAAATTATCTTGATCCTCGTACAAAAGAATGTGCACTAAAAGTTTAAAAGATAATTCATTTATAGAGTTTAGGAAATTAGATGACAGAAGCATTTCCTGACCCCAATAGATTGATAAAGTCATATATCAGCTCAAAATGCTCCAATTGAAATTGATATCCTAGAAGGAAAATACCAACTGCTATGAGTCAAATATTGTCGCATGAAGCGTGATAATCTATTGGTTTTCAAAGATAATAACCCTTGGAAAAGAAAATCAAAGAAAGAAAAGGAGCATATATTCAAAATGGCAAGATCGAGGAAGTAAAGAATTATGAAGGATCTCCAAAAGATACATTAAAGATTTCCAGAAGAAACCTTAGACATGATAAAGAAAGACATCCAAGCCTGATAATGAAAATGATAAGATATTTCAACTAGTTGTGTCATGTCTGTAATGAGAATCAAAAGCAAATTGACGTCGTAAATATTTTGCATCTAGCGAAGCAGTTTATGATGATATAGATAAAATCGAGGATAAAAACCATTGTAGATTAAATATGGAAAGATGTACACAAAGTGATGATTGACCAATCATGGAAAGAAATAATAGAAAATAATTAAAGCCTCTTGAAGAGATAAAGTATTTGGATCAGTAGTACGTACACTTAAAGGTGTAAAACTAATTGGACATAGGTGGACCTTTATGTAAAAGAGAAATGAATTGTGAGATGCAAAGCAAGTTTAATAGCACAAGGGTTCTCATAAAGATTTGGAATTGATTATGAAGAGATGTATTCTCTAGTGGTGGATGCAACTATTTGGATTTCTTATGAATTTCACAGTGAGAGAAAGGTTTTATTCAGTCTGCCCAGAAGGCCTTTAACTGTCAGAAACAATCTTGAAGGATTTTATTGCCAGAAGCAACAAATTTAGTTCTGAAGAGCATTACTATATGTATGAAATTCAATATCGTTATTAATTGAAACAATCGAGATAGATGTAAGATAATTACCTTATTTGGTACTTGTTAAAAGAAAAAGACAAGAATAAGTGTAAAGTATGTTGATGATTTAAATATTATCAGATTTCCTGTAGAGATTTCATATACAGTGGAATATTTGAAGGAAGAATTTGAGATGAAATCATTCCTCTAAAATATATAGAAATGAGATTTTGTACAGATCAAATATTAGTAATTGATCTATAATAGATGTTATTTCAAAGATCACTGTAGAATTTTATATAGAAATTGCTCATATGTGTTTGGTCGAGAAGTACCATAATAAGAAAAAAACTAAAATAATATATTATATAAGAAGGGCATGAATAACTCATATGTACAAGATGAATGTTTAGAAGATTGTGTACCAAATATATTTTAGGCTTGAAGTCTAAATAGACTAAAGAAATAATCTTCTATGTGAAATGACATTTAGGGACTACAAGTTCAATGATCCAATACAAGAGTTTGTTAACTAAGGTTATACTTATAACAATTCCTAAATTATGATATATATGATCGAAATGCGTATCCTGAAAATGATGTTTCCAGGAGGCGAAATATAATTATGTGTGTGGTTGTACTCTTTTCCCTTATCATGGTTTTATCCCATTGGATTTTTTCATGAAAGGTTTTTTAATGAAACAACAAAGAATACGCGAAAGATATACCTGAAGGGGAAATACAATGATTCCAATGATGAAAGACTATAAAGTTTCAAATTCTTTGTCACACATTGATGAAATCATGCGAAGCAGAGAGAATGATCAAGATGAGTTACTTGCGAGTTTCATGACCAATAGAAGTGATGTGATCCTAGATAGGATCAAGTCCCTGAACGTCTCCAAGAGGTTGTGCCAATGTCAGCAAATCGAAAGTGGATGCGGAAGTGAAGATATATTGTTTTGTGAACTTGAAACGGATGTTTTCGTGAATTTGTGTGGAATGAGTGATACTTCTCAAGTATGGTGGAAGATCCTTGGACTATCAGCTTGCTCGGTATGAATGATGAAGACCAGACATGTTGAGCAAGAGGTGTAACGAAGTGAAACTTCTAAAGGGGATGAAGAGACCCTTAGACTTTCGGCTCTTGAAGGAAATGGGAATTGATTTAGATTTCGGATTCAAGAGAGTTGATCAAACAAGATTCAAAGAGATGATTGATATTAAAAATGTTTGATGATCTAGAAAAGAGATACAAGAGAGTACTTATAGAATCCAGGAGGTGCATAGGAGTAGACAAATACTCCTAGGAAACCTCCAAGACAATTTACGAGAAAACTAGGAAATTACAAAAACATTAAGAAAGAAGACTAAACTTTAAAAATTAAACTTAAATGTTTGAATGACGTGATTAGATAGGATGGAATAGGGCTTGGTTCATCAAGAGGCTTTGGGTAAAGTACCTTGGGCTTGCCTCATTAAAAACCTCTCTTAGAAAACCCATTGGGACAAAACTAAGAGGAGGGAAAAAGAGTGCAATCCAAGGCACCTCTCTTGATGAGGTTTAGGTGGCTTGAATCACAACCAAGGTGGATGGATTCGCACACACTAAACTGGCCTGGATGGTGTTGAGAAGGTGTTGTAGTGTTGTCTTAAGTTTGGCTTGCTTGGACCGAGTAATGGGACCATTGGCGATTTGCAAGCTTTCTTCTTCATTGTCCTTTGATTCTTTGTGCTTTGTAGCTTCTTCTGTAGCTTCTCCTTGCTCAAGTACAAGCTGCTCCTTTGGTTTAGGTTCCTTGCTGGTCATGCTCACATCAAGAAGAATGGCGATGTACGTGTCCTACAGATTCATTCAAGTGAAGATTTGGCGAACATATTGACCAAGGCGTTTTAAACAATTACTCTCAAGAAGTTTTTTTAACATATTGGTTCGAGTCATCTCGAGGATTCCAAGCGATATACAAGTGAGGGGGAGTATATGCGCATTGCACTCTTTTTCCCTAAACCATCGTTTTTTCACAGGGTTTTCCTGGTAAGAATTTTAATGAGGCAGCATTTCTCACATACGCATTTGGGATAGAGCTGTCAATTGGGCGGTCCGTCCGTGGGCTTGTTTGGTCCGCATCTTTAATGGACGGCCATGGTCCCACCCACGGTCAAAATGAACGACGCCCAATTAGTCTGCGGTCAAAACGGGCGAGACTATACAATCAACAGACCTTCCAATAACGATGCTTACTAGGATTTTTTTACTCAAAATTGATTTGGGACAAAAATAAAAAAACCCATAAGAAAGCTAGGATTATGGGTTTCGCAGGTTCTCTCGAGTCTGGGTTTCTCTTTCTCTCGTCTCATGTTTTGATTCTGCCATAAAATCTTCTTCTTTAAGATTTTGATTTTGTCTGTAATGGTATAATCTTTTTTAGTTTGTTTAGGGATTGTTATTGATTTAAATGTTTGATTCTTGGATTTTAGTTAAAAATAACAATATTTGGTAAAAATATGGTCGCGATCCCTAATGGTGACGGTAACCTTTGGGCACGTTGTCACGGTTGTATATGGACGGAGTAATTCACATCCATTTGTTAATGGACACTTTGTGGACGGGCTTAACAGACGTTGATGCACCCATTTGACAGCTCTAATTTGAGATTAAGTTATCATAACGGTCATCAGAGAGAATGTTATGAATATTATATTTAAAGATGTCCATTATGGTCTCATTCGAATACTGTATTATATTTAAAGATGCCCATATCGTTGAGAGACCCATTTGGGTTTCTCAAACATAAATAATAATATTTCTTTTATTGTTTAATTATTTAATTAATTTCTCTTTTTCTTTTAAAGTTTGTCTAATAAAAAGATGCCAACTGTAAGAAACAGTTACGAGGAGTCTCTCATCCAAGAAGCGATTATCTCCTCTCTCATCACTTTTCCAAATTTTTTTAATATTTTAATAGGGGTTTCTTGGTGAGAAACTCCTGTGGAGATGCTCTTATGGTCTCATTCGAATATTCTCTTGACTCTCGGTTCTCAAGTCTGTTAACTCTTATGTTTCTAAGCTAAACCTTAATTTGTATCTCTTATAAATACCTTCTTTTACTCATGAATAATAAATACAACATAATCTCTAAGGGGATGGGGGATTTTGGTTTTTTTATTGAAATACTCTGTTATTGAACTATGATTTTTAAATCTCATTTCAAATCACCTATTATTAAATTTATGATTTTTAAATCTCTTTTTAAATTACTTGTTATTCAATTAAAGATTTATAAAATTCATATTAAATCTACTATTATTCAAATATGGCTAAAGAATTTCATAAAAATAAGGATAATGAACACATTTATAGTTGGAATTATGAATGACAAAATCACATTTCTGGAGGTGTTAGTTTTGAGTGATTTGTCTTCTTTTAAATAGTTTCATCGTTTTGCACAAAAACAGAAAAGAAAAAAAATCATCGTTATCTTCTTTTCTACTTCATGTTAATCGTTATCATCGTTTTCATTGTTTCCCCATTCTCAATTACAATACTACAGACCTACGTTAGCATTAGAGGATACACGAATTGAGAAACGTGAGAAACGAATCGCATAGAATCCTCATACTCCCAATCGGGTTGCCTTCCCTGGTCTCGCTATTGGTGCTATCGGTACTGCTCTCGTTATCATCGGCACGGATGTCAACCTGTAGAGGCACCATTTGTTACTATTGGACTTTCAGAAGGACGGCTGCCTTTAGCCCTTGATAGAGACAAACGACCGATTGAACTACAATCACAGGAATCAATACAAAAATTTCAGATTGAACTATGGCTATATGGCATCGGCTCCGTTCATATATGTCTTGGTAACCCTCTTCCTTCTCTTTTCCTTTATTCTCCGTTCACCCCTGTAAAAATCTTGTTATTGAATTGGAAAATAGTGCTGGTCTAGCTTGATTTCTTAGGGTTACTGAATTATAGCAGAACGTGTTTCTATTATGCTCAGGACCTAACTACAAATGCTCCTCTAATCGTAAATATCAGATGAAAATGGTATGGTTGGTATACATGGAGAATAGAGATCATGGATTTGGTATGGTTGGTATACATGGAGAATACAGATCAATTGTAAGGTGATAATTGCTGGCATTAACATTGAAAGTGAGATTAAGATAGTGTTAAGATGTTTTTAAGATCGAGATAGAGTCAAGAAAGACTTACCGACTTAAGGCTGATAATTGCTGGCATTAACATGGAGACCTTCTTCACCATAGCTGATCACAAGTTGACCATAATGGAAGCAGATGGCGAGTACACACCATTTACAACAGAGGAAAATGACGGTATGTGACTTTCTTTTCCAGGTCTATTCTTTTTGATGTTAGTAAAAAAGTAAGTCATAAAGACAATAGAGTACTAAAGACATCAAAGCCTTTTTATGTCAGTGGATGCTATAAAAGACATCGCAACCACCTATGCATTGAGTACAATAAACTGGCTAAGGTGATCCATGCGTCCCTCAACAGCTTAAATGGGACGGATTAAACTGCAACAACATGGATATGTCTACAACACCAAGAATCACTTCTTTGTAAGTAGTAAGTTAAGTAGTACACACACTCTTTTCAAGATTTGTTAGTAATCTCCGTCACTAACACTTTGAATGTGCATGTAAGTCTTTCTCAAACATATATTCTAATGCTTTTCAAATCCCAACTAAGATCGTAGTCATTTTTAACAGAAACTTGAGCGGGAATAATCTTAATGGTTCAATTCCTCAAGCTCTTCAATTCAAAAGAGAGGGCTAAAGCTATCGTAAGAAAATTTCTACATAGCTTTTAAACTTTTCTCAATTATTACCTACGGCCCTTTTGTGCATTTAATGTCATGAGCAACCTTTGTCTTATTGTAGTGTTGAAGGAAACCCAAGGCTTTGTCTTTCTGGTTCATATAGAAAACCACTTAAGAAGAAAGTTCATGTGGCAATTGTTGCATCAGTTCCTGTGGTAATTGTTGCATCAGTTGTCATTGTGGTTCTTTTTCTTGTACTCACTAGAATTTGCTGCTTATTAAAAACTTTGTTTCTTGTTGTGTTGGCTTATTAGATTTTATGTTCGAAGTGTGTTATTGTTGATGTTTCTCAATATGCAAGGTTAAACTTTGAGGCTTTGAAGCTTTGAGCCATCGTCATAGAAATGTGTTGTTCTTCGAGACGGATCTTCTCGAGCTCGGTGACACAGGGTTCTCTTTGTGGGACTTTTCTTCTTCCTCCATTATTATGTTTTGTTTCTTGGGACCCAAGACAGAGTAACCATCATCTTCTCTGTTTCCACAACTTACACAAGAGTGATAAGAGTTCTGATGAGTTTTTGATGTGACTTGCTCATATCTTTAAGTCTACAATGAAGTAAGGCTTAGTCTGATAAACTTGGTTATTGTTGTTTGTTGTATGGTGTTCTTTCCATTATGAGTATTACTCTTTCTCTCATAATAATTTATCTTGACTGCAACTCAGGTCATATACGATCTGCTTGAAAAATCATCCTGTCATTTGGAGCTTAGAGAGAATCCAGAGCAGGGATAGTAGGAACTGGCCTGCGATCAATCAAGGTCCATATTCTTTTCTTTCCTTCTAGATGCGATAAAACCATTCCTTAATGAATTGTTAAACCTGATTTGCATAGATCACTTTAAACCTGATTATAATCATGTTATGTAGCAGAATATATAGTGTAAGTATGGTTTAGATTAAGAGTTCTTTCTCGGCCTTACAGTTTGTTTTAGTTAGTATATCTATTAGAATTCTCTGCTGATGAAGAGGAAAACAAGACTTTTATCCCTGTTTCATTTGCTCCGTTGAAACCTTTTCGTCATTCATATCTTGGGTCCTTAGTCAAAATGTTTATTTTGTAGGTCTATTCTGCTGATCGCATTCTTGAACTGCTGAACTTAGGGAACAGTAGACGAAAAACTAAGAACACGGAGATGAATGGAACGTCATCAAGGTGAGCGATGCTACCTCCGAAATAAGCTGTTAATGTTGGAAGCTTGTCGCTTCTAAATCTTCGCTGAAGCTAATTATAATCGATTTAGAGATGCAATAACTATTTTGTTTTCGAACCCTTATGACTCTCTGGTTTTTTTGTTTATCTTATTTTGGATTTTTTTGCTACAAAAACTATGGATGTAACAAGTTAAAATTAAATGCATATTTTGCGTCAAAATTTTTCTCAAGGTTTGTGGTCTAATTTTTTATATATGATCACCCTCACTGGATAACACTCATTTTGCTTAGGGTTCAACTATTCATTTCTGAAGAAAAATACACATTGAATAGATTTGTTAAAATAAATGTATTAATTCATGATACCAATTAAAAAAATAGACTTAGTACATATTATTATTTATAATTATAATATTATATAAACGATTAGATAAACAAAAATGTCTATATTATTTATTGTTTTCTTAATTGAAAATGGTGATTTTTTTAAAACAAACGTATATCCCAAAACGAAAAAAATAAATATATCAGTGTTTAGGAAATTAATATAGATTGAAAAAATTAAGATGAATAGAATTAAAACAAAAAATTATCCTAAACATCCAGATTAAAATAAAATAATATGATCGAATAATGAAAATTGTATAATAATAATATTTAAGAATGTTGTTTGGAAATTAGTATAGTAATAGTAATAGTAAATTGAAGATTTTTTAATTAGAAATAAGAAGGATTTGGATTTTGGAAAAATATACATATTTTAAAGTTAGATAATTTTTATGAGTTCATAAGTTACATATTTTAGGAAAATCAATATTAAGAATACTACTTTTTTTTTAGTGACAACTATTAAAAATACTATTAACTGTTAAAAATATTATCAACAATCATAATATACGTTAAATTATATATGTGAAAGAAAATTTTGCATTTTTCAAATGGTCAAGATATAGTGTAAGATCTGACATTGAAATCTAATGTATGTGAAAGAATAAGCTCATATATGACGTTTTAAAAAAAACGTCATGACAAACATTTCTCTATATTTTTTGACGTTTACTTTTACTAAAAGATTATGTAAAGTTTTATGTATTAAAATATAGTAAAAAGAAAATGGATATGATTTGTCTTGAGAATAAATTCATAGTCAAGTGTACTATATCTGAGCTAATAGAAAGTGAAAAGAGAGTAGATGTTGAGAGACGCCGAGTGAATCGAAAAAACAATGAAAGAAATTGAAGTGAAAAATGTTATGAATTTTTTTACTAATAATGCACATGACTAAAATAGAATAATTCGAATAATTATATTTAGACTCAAAGATTTATATTGATAAAAGGTTTTAATTAAAATTTTGCGCAACGCACGAGTTCATACAATTTTTGAGTTCTTTTTACCTTTTTGGCTTTATATGTATGTATTTACATTAATGGTCGTGGCCACCGCAGAAAAAACTCTATTGTTGAAAAAAAACATTTACAGTTTTACGATTAGGTTATACGAAAAAATTCAAGTAAAAAAGGAATTAAAAAAATTGACATCCGACGATTTGGTTAAATTAAAAATAGGTTACAAATTGAAAAATTATTAGGTTTAATTGTTAACCAGTTAAATAAATTATAGCATGTAAATTATTTGCTTTGGCAAGCCCGGTTAAAAAATACCTAAAATTACTACTGCTATTTTATTGTTATTATTGTTATTAATATTATTATTATTAATATTAATATCATCATCATTATTAATATTATTATCATTGTTTTTGTTTTTGTTTTTATTTTTATTTTTATTTTTATTTTTATGTTTATTTTTATATTTCTCATTTTGAATTGTACTGTTGTGTTTAGAAGTTTTATACTATCAAAACACTAAGATTTATTAAATAAAACATAATATTGTCTATGAAAATTATAAACATTGTTGAGATGTTGGTTGTTAATAGCCACAATATCATCCCCATCAAGTGTATTTTCATGGGTTTATAAGTTTACACATTGAAAAATTATTAGGTAAAATCGTTATCTAAACAAGTGTTTTACCTTACGTTATATTGATAAAGATAAAAATATGGTTTAATTATAAGCATCATATTATAAACAAAAATATTCCATCAATTCAAACAAAACAAAGAACCTTTTAAAAAATACAAATGCCATTTGACCTAAACAATGGTCAACAAAATATTAACTACAAATATAAAATTGCATTTCATTCAAAAAGTAAGGGAAAAATATCTTAAATATTAACGTGTTATACCAAAATTCTATACAAATACATAAAATCTACCTACGACATATGACAAATAACATAGCAAACCATATAAATACAAAATACAATAGCAAATACACCCCTACATCGCGCAGGTTCTACCCCTAATTTCACTAAAAAACTCTTCAAATCTCTCCAAATTTTTATTAAAATTCCAATAATCAATCCAAATATCCTCAAATTTCACTATCAAATCTCTCCAAATCAAATTCCATCAAATATCCCTAAATAATTAATCCAATACACCCTCGTTATGTTTACAACACTTTTATATATAAACATTTGTGTGTTCCAATATAAACAAGTGGCCGTTGATTTCTCTCTTTTCTGGTATTCCGACCATACATTGTATAATCGGTGGCTCATATGTTAATGTTTCATGGTATCCCGTTATTCCATTTCAAGATGGTGTTGTCAGTTTGTGGTAATCATCTATGCCTTCACATTCCTCCAGTTAGGACTTCCTTGGATTTACTAATATTAATTAGTTAGCTCATCCCAAAATCCGAGTATCATCAACTTGTCGAATGCTTTCTATTCTTTCTTATCATCAACATATATATATATATATATATATATATATATATATATATATATATAAACACAACCATCAGCTAAAGCTTTTTAAAACGTGAAGTGAACAATACAGGCACGGATAGAGTTTCAAGCCACCAGAAGAAAGTGGTAACAAAGGTTATATGACATACTACTGTGGTAACAAAGGTTATATAACATACGAATTTGGTAACAAAGGTTATATGACATACGATTTTGATTCAAGAGTAGTCTTGTGAACAGGTACAAGAGCTTCCGCTTTGATCGATACAATCAAATATTTTTGAAAGTATCAGGATGTGCTAGGGCAAATAATGGGGAACTTGGTGTCTTGTCCGAAGTTTTTGTTGCTTGAGAGTACCAGCAAATTTCTCTTACGTACTGGAGAGCTCCATCGGTAAGCCCAGCCAAGAATGTTTACTAACATCATGTTAAAGCTCGTAACTTTATCCCCTGGAATAGTATACCAACGGAGATATATGTAGATTATTTATATACATACACATAAAGATGCCTTTTTAGAGTAAAGAATTCACCTTCGGGTCCCAATAACATTGAGATATTGTTATCCCAATAAGGATCCCAAAATTCATATGGCAGTTCCATATTCGGATTAACAACGTAACTCTGGATAACTGTGTCAAACCAATTATGATAACCCTCCTTGTCAAGAGCTGATTTTATATTCTTAAATATCAAGAGAAACTCGTCACTTGTAGGAATTGGTTCCTCCTCAGTCCTCAATGACCCATAAGACACGTGTTGCACGAGCTGTGAGGTTTCACAAAACGGATAACGATTTAAAAAAAACTATTGCCAAACATCAGAGATCGTGATTATAATACAAAAAAATATAACTATGCCAGATTGATCAGATGTTTGTTGGTCCTCCCTTCTCAGTCTCCTGTGCCGTTTCAAGACCTCCGAATGCGCCTCGGGTTCTCTTTGACTCCGCCTTCCTCCGAACTAAAATAAGGTTAAATAAAGTTAAGCAAATAAAAAATGTAGGACATCTTTAGGTGGGAAAGATTTAATGTAGTACGATTCACTCTATAGCGAGTACATATATACAAGAAAAAGTATGTGATGTAGGTGGGGGCGTTAATATGGGTAAATACATTCCATTTTACACCAACCCCATTATGTATAAACCCCATTTATCCCATCCATTTAACCTTATTTAAGTTCGCTTGATCTATTTAATTAGATCTATATAATATTGTTTTGTTTGATTTTGGCGGAATAACGTAGTTTTGTGAACAAACATTTTTTTATTAAGGATAATCAACATTAAAGAGAAACATAAATAGGTATAAATGGGTACCCATTTATTTGTTTTAAAAATTAAAACCCATTTAATAAGTATGTCTAATAGGGGTACCCATTTAAGCTTTTTGATTTAAAAACATACCCATTTTATGAATGGGAGTTGTATGCCGAAATTAACATCTCTAGTCTAGATGTAAGGAATAACCAAAATGATTAAGCAAAATGTGTTTTTTTAGATTTAAAACGGTTTGAGCTTATTCTTTGAACACACAAATCTGTGCATTAAAATTGGGCTTGAGGTTTATTCTATGACTTTTGTGTAACTAGAAAGAGACCAATAATGCCGAACTAAATAGTTGCCTTATGACGAGTCATAGATAATCAATCCGATGTTGTATTATCGAATCTACATAAATAAACAAGGAAAATATAGGCAAGAGCTTTTCCGAGCATAGGTTATTAGTTTGTTAATATGATTAACATTATGTTAAGTTTGTTTCTGACATTAAGAGCAAGACCAACCGATCTACGTCAAGAGTGGAAATTTGCACCACTAGTAAGCCGATCTGATACCAACATGAGTCCGGCATGGTCGTTGCTATGGAGATAATACGGATTCTCATACAAATCAGTAGATTGACGAGCGATTCCAAGATTTGGTTGCAGAGCCAAAAGATTCGATTGCTATACCATATGAATTGATACGGACACACCATTGACAGAAAAATCAAAGATCCAAACGAATTGAAGAAAAGAAACAGAGATTGAGAATAGTACGAACAATTTCGATGAAAAATAAGAAAATTGAGATGCAGAATAACGAGTCAACACAGATCGTGAAGCACTCATGAAGAAGACAATCTCAAGAGGAATGAATCGAAGAAAGTGATTGATTCTTGCTCTGATATCATATTACGAATTCGAATTCAGCTCTTGAGCTAAAGAGTAAAAGATTCTTATCTCTCATTAAATATAGAAACTATACAAGTAATGTTTATATACTATACAAGTGTATAAAACAGATTAACAACTGTTAAAATAAAGTTAACAGAATGTTAATCATATTAACAAACTAATATAGGTAAATAGAGAACATTGAATTTCCACTATATGATTCGCGATGGACTCATCATCACACATAAAAGAAGTTTCAAACCAAAATGCCAAGATATAAATCCTAGATCTTCTCGCACTTAGACATGTTGTTGAAGTATCTTAAGCTCCCTTGACCGTTGAGCAACCTTCGACACGTTCAAACTAGTTTTTACCCAAAGGGGGGACAGTAGGGGCAACTGTCCGGAGCTTTTTTTAAAAAAAATAAAAATTTTGGTATAGAAAATGGGCCCATATTTTAAAAAACATTTACTATTAGAGACCCAATTTTTTTGGAAAACAAGGTTTTTTTAAAATAAAAATGCCAAAAAACGTTTTTGTCCAAGGGTCCTAAAATTGTTTGAGCCGGGCCTGAATGTAAACAAGTAGAACGTGATATTTTATTTCTCTTCATCTCAAAGAAAGGACTACCGATTTGCAAACACAAATCATTCACGCTAGCCATATCAATTTTCCATACTTTGGTTTTTAATTTAGGTTTTGGATATGAGTTATTTGGGAACAATTCAATATATCATAATCGATATTATTTTTTTCAAAAAAGTTTTAACCTTTTAAAAGGAAAAGATAAATGTTTTTGTAATATTTATTTTCTATATAAAGGCCCAAAACCAAAGATATATTTCATGATTTTATTTAATATTATCTGAGAATTAAAACAAATAAATGAGCATCCTTATTGCATTTTGTTTATGCAGTCTCAGTGCTAAAGATGCGCTCCTCCATATCTTTACTTGTGAAAAATGGAAAGAAGATTAATTTCTTTCAGTTGACTAGTTCTTAATTTAAGGGTGCTACTCGTACGAATTTCATGCGGTTCGTAAAAATAAAAGTACATCTAGAGTCATGAGAAGTGATAGTTGGTGTTCAAGGCTAGATAAAAACTTTCTTACCCACATCTAAAAACAAGTCTCTGTGGACAACGCTGCACATTACAATCCTAAAAGTTTTTTGGACCTGGTGAGACTTGTTAGGAAAACCACTATGCACGTCCATGATATCCAACATCTATAGGTTTGTTCTTATAACACATTTCAAATACTATTAATTAAAGACGTGACTGAACTTTTTTTTTTTTTTATATGACTAGTAACTCTTTTTAGTTTCTTAGACATTTGTGAGACCTTCTCAAGAAAATGTTTTTAAGTATTTAACTAGTAGATTCCCTTATTTGCTATGTGAACGTACACACAATCATCTCTACTTTCTTTCAGAATGACGTTGAATTTGTGAGACGGTATTTTTTATGTGAAAACCAACTGACTTTTCCAAAAGATTTGATAAAAAAAAAACATGTTATGGGAAGTGACATGTTGTTTCTCATTTGTCTTTCTAGGTCTAACCAAGAACATATTTTATGTTGTTCTCAATTTGCACAGTTGAGAAATTATTCATAAGTAATCTTCTATATGTGTGGTAATCTTATGTATTTTTCCAAGTAGATCATATACGATATTAAAGTATATATCCACTATTTAATAATGAACATATATATATTGTATTTTTAATAGATCTAAATACAGTTAATGTTTATATATCTTCAGTTTTTGTAACATTTTAAGCTTCTCCGCTAAAAATATTAAAATAATTCACAATGTAAATAGTTAGAATGTGATATATTTTCTCAATATCTTAGAGAAAGGGCTAACAATTTGCAAACACAAATCATTCAGGCTAACCATATCTATTTTCCTTTTTTTTTGTTTTTAATTCAGTTTTACGATATGATTTAGATGGGAACAATTCAATTTATCAGAATCGATATTTTTTCCCAAAAAAGAATTTAACCTTTTTTAAAATGTTTTTGTAATATTTATTTTCTATATAAAGGCCAAAGAATATTTCATGATTTATCTAATATTATCTGATAAATAAAACAAATAAATAAGCCTCCTTAAAACCAGCATGAAAGAAACAGCTTCTCTTCCGTCTTTAACTCTCCATCTTTCTTCCGTCGTTTCCTAAGTCCTTTTTTTTTCTTTTGTTTTTTAGATCCTCTCTTTTCATCCATACCACAAAAAAAAGTAGAGATTTTAGAGAAACAATCTTTGCTCTATTAGCCTCGTAATCCAAAACCCACCATTAAAATTCCTCTCTTTCATTCTCTTACCCATCGATTTCAATTAGCTTATTGCATCTCTGTTTCTGCATGTCCTAGTTTTGCTTTTTTATTTTTTATTGATTGAGTTTTAGTATTGATCCATTCGTGAGCTATATTAGATTATAAAGATAGGGCTGCGTGTGTGGCACAAGTAGTTTTCTTAAGCTTTACGTTTTTTTTATTATCTCAATGTTAGAGCATGTGCATGATCTTTGGCAAGTTTGGTGATTGATAGTTTCTTATAAAAATTTAGACTGCCTTCGTTTAACTTGATAATCAAAAGATTGTTTTTAATAACTTTTGTGTGGTTTCAATTCACTAGATATCTGGAAAAAAAAAACTTGATTTCATCATAATGATGGTGATAATGATGAAAAGATTGAAACTTTGAGTGAGAATCTTGGTTTTTGAAAGTTGTAATTTGCCTAGTTAAAAAGTTTTGACTTCAAATTTTAAGACATGGAGAAGAAGTCAGAAGAAGATGGGAGTAATAACAAGAAAGACAAGATCTTTCGAGCGGATAAGATCGATTTGAAGAGTTTAGATAGACAGCTTGAGAAACATTTGAGTAGGGTTTGGTCGAGGAATCTTGAGGTGAATCCTAAAGCTAAGGAAGAATGGGAGATTGATTTGGCTAAGTTGGAAACAAGTAATGTCATTGCTCGTGGTACTTATGGTACTGTCTACAAAGGCATTTATGATGGACAAGATGTTGCAGGTAATAGACTAAATTCAATACCTTTACATTGTCTTCTGTTTACATTAGAGATTCTGATTGTGTTTGGTGGTTGTTTGAGTAATGGCAGTGAAGGTGCTTGATTGGGAAGATGATGGGAATGGAACAACGGCCAAGACCGCTACAAACAGAGCTTTGTTCCGACAAGAGGTCACTGTTTGGCACAAACTCAACCATCCAAATGTGACAAAGGTTGGTTAATTAGTTACTTAATTAGTTAGTTCATACAATTGAGTGAGTATTGAAATACTAAGATGAAACAGTTTGTTGGAGCGTCAATAGGAACAACGAATCTTAAAATACCATCAGCGGATTCAAAAAACTCGTTGCCTCAACAAGCGTGTTGTGTTGTTGTGGAGTATCTCTATGGTGGAACATTGAAGCAACACTTGATTCGTCATAGGAGCAAGAAACTTGCTTTTAAAGCAGTCATCAAACTCGCTCTTGATCTCGCCCGAGGGTAATTAATTAGTCTTCTGACACTACTACTCTTTATAATTTTGTATAAGAAAACTTCTTATTGTTATTATTGTTGCAGACTAAGCTATTTGCACTCAGAGAAGATTGTGCATCGCGATGTGAAAACAGAGAATATGCTTTTGGATGCTCAGAAGAATTTGAAGATAGCGGATTTTGGAGTAGCACGAGTGGAAGCTCTTAATCCAAAAGACATGACAGGAGAAACTGGTACTCTTGGATACATGGCTCCTGAGGTAAAACTCAAACTTTCTTTCTCTGTTTTCAATACCGAATCGAATAAAACTCAGTGTTCTCCTTAGGTCATTGACGGTAAGCCATACAACAGAAGGTGTGATGTTTACAGCTTTGGGATATGTTTATGGGAAATCTACTGCTGCGATATGCCTTATCCTTATCTTAGCTTTGTCGATGTTTCTTCCGCGGTTGTCTTACATGTAAGTTTTGATGTAGGAAAACCCTATCTAGTTGCCTTGTTTCTTACGTAATGTCAAATTCTGAAACGTTTCTCTTTGGTTTCAAAAAAGAATCTGAGACCGGAGATACCGAGATGCTGTCCGACTGCATTGGCGAGCATAATGAAGACATGTTGGGATGGGAATCCGCAGAAACGGCCGGAGATGAAGGAAGTGGTGAAGATGCTTGAAGGTGTTGATACCACTAAAGGCGGCGGAATGATACCGGACGATCAGAGTCCGGGATGTTTCTGCTTTGCTCCGGCTCGTGGCCCTTGAATTTACCCTTTTTACCCCTCTGCTTCTTCAATCACCTATCTGGTTTCTTTTCTTTTTTTTCACTTTACATAAACTGAATGGTGAATGATCTTTTACTTCTTGTCCAAGAAAAGTATTTAAACTCTATTTTTTAATTTACTAGAAAGAAAAATGTTATCAGTCTCTTCGTTTTCTCATATTATACAGTATTGAGTGAACGTGGTGGCCCATGAGGAAAGAACATGGTCGTGAAGAACCAGTATTATATAGTTGCTCACACGATCGGGTCGCCTCCGGTTGCCTTAACCAAAGAATAAACAGCTTAAGCAACTCTAATATACCATAAAATTCTTCATCCTATACGATTACATTCAAACAAAAGAATATGAAAACATATTAAAAATTTTGAAGGTTGCAGGAGAATCTAATAAAATTTCATATTTTCGCCACACATCACACATACTATTTTTTATACAACAAATCTTAGCACTTGGTCTCTAATTGGGAAGTGGCCACACACGAACCCAATTTGGGAAGATAATATAATATTTTAACACAAAGAAAGACTATATAAAGAGCGTTCATGTTCCAGTATATCATAACCAAAACAAAGAAATATAAAGAGCAGTGATGGGTGCAATGAGATCCTCAGAACGATGGGATTAGGGCATTACATGGTATATGTTTGTGGTCCTAAGTGCCATTGGCGCGGGCAGTGACATCATACCCTTACTTCATCCCGGAAACACCAACATACGATTCTCCAAGCCATGAACACAAATCACCTTACCCACCTAAAAAGTATTCCCATTACTTCGGCTCCCCACCACCTCCACAATAGATATGAGGACAAGACTCTATCTACAGGCTCGATCCAAACCATATGTTTGAGTTCTCCACCACACACCTTATTATTCTCTTATCCTATAGGTCACTTACGAATTCACCAACCACATAGACGGTCTACAGTCACACTAGTCCAATAACTACTCTCCTTCTCCGAAGGTCGACTACGAATCGTCCTGCCACCCACATACGTCTAAAGCTCACCACCTCCACCATATTGTCTTACAGCTCACCACTCCACCAATACTACTGCTCTTCTCCGAAGGTCGAACTCAATCTCCCCACCACATACGTCTACAGCTCACGCACCTGTCCACCATAACTATCTCTTCTCCGAAGTCGACTACAATCTCCCCACCACCATACATCTACCAGCTACCACCTCCACCATACTACTCTCTTCTCCAAAGGTGACTACAAATCTCACACACAAATACATCTTACAGGTCACCATCCTCCACCATACTACTCTCTTCTCCAAGGTTGATAGAAATCGTCCTCAGCGACCAAACGTCTAGCTCACTCACTCCACATATATCTCGCTTCCCAAAGGTTAATACAAATCTCCCCACAACCATACGTCTCACGGCTACACCCCACCACCATAGCTACTCTCCTTCTCCAAAGTTAACTACAAATCTCCCACACGAAGATACGTCTACAGCTCACCACCTCCACCATACTACTCTCCTTCTCCCAAGGTTGACTACACTCAATCCACCACCACTACGTCTACAGCTCACCACCTCCACATACTACTCTCGCTTCTCCAAAGGTTGGCTACAAATCTCCGCCCACCACCATACGTCTACAGCTCACCACCTCCACCTTACTACTCTCCTTCTCCAAAGGTGGATTACAATTCTCCTCACCACCATTACGTCTACAGCTACCACTCACCATACTACTCCTCTCCTTCTCCAAAGGTCACTACAAATCTCCACCACGCACATACGTCTACAAGGCGCCTTACTATTGATTTTGAACATGTTTCATTACAAGAAACATGATTGCAATAATTTCTTAATTTTCATTATTCCTTTTCTCTTGATTCTTCGGATTTTGTTTTGTTGTTCAAATATCTTGTTAAGCTTTTTATTTAACAATAAAATTTGCCGCTTTTGTAATGCAAGGCTTTTTTTATATTTGTTCCATTTGCACAATTTTTTAATATCTTTTTTTGCTACGCGCAATGATATTAAATACTTTGGGTATTGGAGTATGGGTAATTTAGTTTCGAAAACATTAAGAATTTTTTTTATATTTAAAATTTTTTCGTTTATTTATTGCTGAAATACACTCACGCAACGTTTGTGTGTTAAACAGATAGTTTATGCGTTCGAAAAATAATAATAATTTATAATTTTCTTTTCTTGTTTTTACTTGTGTGTTGATGATGCTTTTTTCAACTGTTTTCTAGATTTTAGCTGTGTTGGATTTCAGATTATTGGGACATTATTGTTCTTTCTTAGTTTCAATCGGTGCACTATTTTACTAGATTTTGTTATTTTGGTGAAATAAGCTTACAACCAAATTTTCTAAAAATGAGTATAAATGAAACGATTATGTCATACTTCATCAAAATATATCAATTCAAGAATCTATACATGTAGGAGAAAGAAGTAAAATTACAATATTTTAGTTAAATTCGTATAATAGATTTTGAGAATCACAAATTTACATATGCATATTAAAACACACAACATATTTTTCTTTCAATGTTGTTGTCGTCTATATCTAAATCTCTATCCCTTGAACCTTTCATCATTGTTATGTCGACTTCTGTAGTTAAGTATAAACTTTATATTGCTCCTGATTTCTTCTCTTATGTGAGATACTTTATATTCTTGACTATTCTTATAATGTAATTTAATGGCATCTAAAATAGTTTTTCACCATATTGACTAATTTTTCTTTCACATCTTTCAATATACCAAATGTTGTCGAAAAGTTATGGCTTTTATCATCTAATTCTTGTACCTATATGCATATACTTTTCTCATAACTCTTCCTTTTTACTTTTTGCTTATTCAAGGGTTTCTAATTGAAGATAAATGTTTACATGGAAGTAATTAATTAATCCAATAGATCAGGACCAAAAACAATAATTAACTCCTAAAAGAACACGATGCTTCCTGCAAATACATTTTTTCTGGTCTCTAATGCTATGGAATTCTAATAATATACTTTGAATTAATCTTTCTAAATTTTTAATCGGTAAAGGGAATTTATACTTGAACACTAACAAAATAGTTACAAATTTTAGATATGTATATTTTTTTTAAACTCAATTTCCACTTATTGAGAAAAATAGAATTATATAATTTTATATTCAACTAATCTCTTTTCATATTTTTTATATCTTTTATCGGTAACAGGAATTTATACTTTGACGCTAACAAATATATTTTCAAATTTTTAATAGATATTTTATTTAAAAATAAATCACTTCTTATTTTGAGTATAGAATAAACTATGTATTTTTATATTTATCCAATCTTTATTCATATATTTTTTTCTTTCATATTTTTTGTGTTGAATTTTTATCATTCCGCGATTGTCTTACATGTAAGTTTTGATGTAGGAAAACTGAAACACCCTAAGTCATTTTTCTCAAATTTCCCTTAGGCGTTTTCGACAATTTTTCAAGTTTTTTTAACTTTCTCAACGTTCGTTCTTTAAAAGCGACAGAAGCATGCATAACTGAATTTTATTAGGTTTCCAAAAGAGGTTCTAGCTCAATGATAAGTTCACTAATAAGCTATTACATTGTTTAACACTAGACCAAATTTATTCGAACATAAACTACCCAAAAATCATCATAAATTCACCATCCTTCCCTTCCGTGCCTTAGTCCTCACGAGCTAGTTCAGCAACAATTATCATTATCTTGACCTGCATCCAAAAGGAGGCGTAAGCAACGAATTGCTTAGTGGAGCGGTCGTCCCGTCTCACCAGGCCATAGTCATAGAATTGCAATCAACATTTCGATTCACTTTATCAATAATGCATGTAAGTTTCTCTCATTTCTCAATTCGTTAAGTGATAATCCGAACACCATAGATAAATCACAAAACAATAACGCGCGCTTACATATTAACCATGACAAGCAAACATGCACAAACATCAAGACAAGGAATCTAATGCACGAAAATAACCCTAGACTTAGCCACGATCACGCACTCACCTGTATTCACAAACTTAGGTTTTCTGACACCTCTTGATGCTTAATCCTCGACAGATCTAAAGTCCCCTCGACGATCTACTGTTTTCCTCGACGATCTAAGGTTTTTCCTCGACATAAACCTTCGATCTCCCACGATAAACAAGTAACATCGATCAGATCATTTTTTCCTCGATGATACTTAACTATTTATCGATAAACACAAAGTCGATATCGAATCTTACCCGAAACTCGACAATCGTCCACAGATCTCCGATGCTGAATGTAACTTTCTCGACAATTCTCCACGATCTGTCACCGTACCTCGACATAAACATTCATTCGTGGTTAGATCATCGTTTCCTTCGATGATACTAAAGATAAATATCGATAACACTTAGTACTCGACACTTACCCAATTTTTCACGACAGATCCTCGCTAAAACACGTCAATCCTCGATCGCGAATGACAAAACTTCACTGTTTTCGACGATCGGCAGCAACAACTTGACAGAATCACACTTAGGTTCTTTCGGAGTTCTTAAGTGTTTGATTAGGGTTTTCGGTGATCACGTCCTTTTATAACACTTAGGGTTTGCGATTATTTACCCTAATAATCATCCTAATCACCGAACCATGGTTGGGCCTAACCATTGGGCCCAAACTCGACACTTAGTCCACGATTCCACGAATCGATCTAACAATCCACGACGCTGGCCCGTGAATTCTCGACATCGGCCCACGAGTCCACGATGCCGGGCCAGGAATCCTCGACGAATATTGATTCCAACCGAAGATTCCTTATCTTTTTCGGAGATTATCTATTTTATCCGTATCTTATCCACTTCTGTCCGAAGACTTTCCATTTCTGTCCGAAGACTTTCCATTTCTGTCCGAACATTCCATTTTTGTCCGAAGGTGTTGATACCACTAAAGGCGGCGGAATGATACCGGACGATCAGAGTCTGGGATGTTTCTGCTTTGCTCCGGCTCGTGGCCCTTGAATTTACCCTTTTTACCCCTCTGCGTTTTCAATCACCTATCTGGTTTTTTTCTTTTTTTCACTTTACATAAACTGAATGGTGAATGATCTTTTACTTCTTGTCCAAGAAAAGTATTTGAACTCTATTTTTTAATTTACTAGAAAGAAAAAATGTTATCAGTCTCTTCGTTTTCTCATATTATACAGTATTGGGTGAACGTGGTGGCCCATGAGGAAAGAACATGGTCGTGAAGAACCAGTATTATATAGTTGCTCACACGATCGGGTCGCCTCCGGTTGCCTTAACCAAAGAATAAACAGCTTAAGCAACTCTAATATACCATAAAATTCTTCATCCTATACGATTACATTCAAACAAAAGAATATGAAAACATATTAAAAATTTTGAAGGTTGCAGGAGAATCTAATAAAATTTCATATTTTCGCCACAACCATCACGCAACCCTACTCCACCATACTAACTCTCCCTCTCCAAGGGTCGACTCAGAATCTTCCCCACCACCATAACGTCTACAAGCTCGACCACCTCCACATACTATACCTCCTTCTCCAAAGCGTCGACTACAAATCCTCCACCTTCCACGATACCGTTATTTTACTAGTTCTTCATACTCACCTCCACCACTACTACTCTCCTTCTCCAAGGTTCGGACTACAAATTCCTCCCAACCCACCATAGTACGTCTAACAGCTCACCACCCTCCACCAAATACTTACTCTCCTTCTCCAAAGGTTAACTACAAATCTCCACCACCACCATACGTCTACATCTCACCCTCCTCACCAATACTACGCTCCTTTTCCTTCCAAAGGTTGAGTATAAAATCTCCCCTCACCCAAGTACGTCTACAAGCTCAACCACCCACCACCAATACTACCTCTCCCTTCTTCCAAAGTTACTACCACAAATCTCCACCACCACCATCAACGTCTACCACTCAACCACCTCACCATAACTTACTCTCCTTTCTCCAAAACCAAGGGGGTTTGACTACAAGAATCCTCCACCACCACCATACGTTCTACGCTCACCCCTCCACCCAAAACTAACTCTCCCTTCTCCAAAAGGATTTGGCTACAATCCTCGCCCCAACCACCATGATACGTCTCTACAGCTCACTACCCTCACCTTACTACGCTCTTTTCCAAAGGTTGAGTAACAAATCTCTCCAAACACCATAACGTCTACAGCTCACCACCCGAACCACCATTAACTACCTCCTTCTCCCAAAGGTTTACTACAAATCTCCACACCACCATAGACGTCCTACAGCTCACCACCTTCCACCATACTACTCTCCTTCCCCCAAAGGTTGCACTACAAATGCTCCCCACCACCACCATACGTCCTACAGCCCTTGCACCACCTCACCATTACTACTCCTCCTTCTCCAAAAGGTTTGGCTACAAATCTCCCCACCGACCAATAAACGTCTAACAGCTCCACCACCTGCCACCATACTACTCTCCTCTCTCCAAAAGGTGGAATACAATTCCTTCCCTCCACCCGACCATTACTTCTACAAGCTCACCAACCTCCACCATACTACTCTCCATTCTCCAAAGGTTCCACCTACAAATCTCCACGCACACCCATACCGTCTTACAAGGCGCCTTACTTTTTGATTTTTGACATGTGTTTCATTACAAGGAAAAACTTGATTGCATTAATTTCTTAATTTTTCCATTTATTTCTTTCTCTTGATTTCTTTCTGGATTTTGTTTTGTTGTTCAATATCTTTGTTTAAGTCTTTTTATTTAACCAATAAATATTTGCCCTTTTTAATGGCCACTTTTTTTTTATATAATTGTTTCCATTTGGCACCAAATTTTTTAATATATCTTTTTGCTTCCATGATGATTATAAATTAGACTAATTGGCTAGGTATATGGTAATTTAGTTTCAGAAAACATTAAGAATTTTTTTTTATATTTAAAAATTTCTTTTCGCTTATTTTATTGACAGAGAAATACACTCACGTGCAACCGTTTGTTGTTTAAAAATGATAGTTTTTATTGCGTCGAAAAAATAATGAATATTTATAAATTTCTTTTGCATGTTTTTACTTGTGTAGTTGATGATGCTTTTTTCGAACTGTTTCTAGATTTTTAAGCTGTGTTTGATTTCAGATTATTGGAATCATTATTGTTTCTTTCTTAGTTTTCAATCGTGACTATTTACTTAGATTTGGTTTATTTTGTGAAATAAGCTTACAAACAAATTTCTAAAAAATAGAGTTTAAATGAAAACGATTTATGTCCATGTATAAGTAACTTAGATCAAATAATTCATTCCAAAGAATCTATACATGTAGGAGAAAGAAGTAAAATTACAATATTTTAGTTAAATTCGTATAATAGATTTTGAGAATCACAAATTTACATATGCATATTAAAACACACAACATATTTTTCTTTCAATGTTGTTGTCGTCTATATCTAAATCTCTATCCCTTGAACCTTTCATCATTGTTATGTCGACTTCTGTAGTTAAGTATAAACTTTATATTGCTCCTGATTTCTTCTCTTATGTGAGATACTTTATATTCTTGACTATTCTTATAATGTAATTTAATGGCATCTAAAATAGTTTTTCACCATATTGACTAATTTTTCTTTCACATCTTTCAATATACCAAATGTTGTCGAAAAGTTATGGCTTTTATCATCTAATTCTTGTACCTATATGCATATACTTTTCTCATAACTCTTCCTTTTTACTTTTTGCTTATTCAAGGGTTTCTAATTGAAGATAAATGTTTACATGGAAGTAATTAATTAATCCAATAGATCAGGACCAAAAACAATAATTAACTCCTAAAAGAACACGATGCTTCCTGCAAATACATTTTTTCTGGTCTCTAATGCTATGGAATTCTAATAATATACTTTGAATTAATCTTTCTAAATTTTTAATCGGTAAAGGGAATTTATACTTGAACACTAACAAAATAGTTACAAATTTTAGATATGTATATTTTTTTTAAACTCAATTTCCACTTATTGAGAAAAATAGAATTATATAATTTTATATTCAACTAATCTCTTTTCATATTTTTTATATCTTTTATCGGTAACAGGAATTTATACTTTGACGCTAACAAATATATTTTCAAATTTTTAATAGATATTTTATTTAAAAATAAATCACTTCTTATTTTGAGTATAGAATAAACTATGTATTTTTATATTTATCCAATCTTTATTCATATATTTTTTTCTTTCATATTTTTTGTGTTGAATTTTTATCATTCCGCGATTGTCTTACATGTAAGTTTTGATGTAGGAAAACTGAAACACCCTAAGTCATTTTTCTCAAATTTCCCTTAGGCGTTTTCGACAATTTTTCAAGTTTTCTTAACTTTCTCAATGTTTGTTCTTTAAAAGCGACAGAAGCATGCATAACTGAATTTTATTAGGTTTCCAAAAGAGGTTCTAGCACAATGATAAGTTCGCTAATAAGCTATTACATTGTTTAACACTGACCAAATTTATTCGAACATAAACTACCCAAAAATCATCATAAATCCACCATCCTTCCCTTCCGTGCCTTGGTCCTCACGAGCTGGTTCAGCAACAATTATCATTATCTTGACCTGCATCCAAAAGGAGGCGTAAGCAACGAATTGCTTAGTGGAGCGGTCGTCCCGTCTCACAAGGCCATAGTCATAGAATTACAATCAACATATCGATTCACTATATCAATAATGCATGTCAGTTTCTCTCATTTCTCAATTCGTTAAGTGATAATCCGAACACCATAGATAAATCACAAAACAATAACGCGCGTCTTACATATTAACCATGACAAGCAAACATGCACAAACATCAAGACAAGGAATCTAATGCATGAAAATAACCCTAGACTTAGCCACGGTCACGCACTCACCTGGATTCACAAACTTAGGTTTTCTGACACCTCTTGATGCTTAATCCTCGACAGATCTAAAGTCCCCTCGACGATCTACTGTTTTCCTCGACGATCTACGGTTTTTCCTCGACATAAACTTTCGATCTCCCACGATAAAAAAGTAACATCGATCAGATCATCTTTCTCTCGATGATACTTAACTATTTATCGATAAACACAAAGTCGATATCGAATCTTACCCGAAACTCGACAATCGTCCACAGATCTCCGATGCCGAATGTAACTTTCTCGATAATTATCCACGATCTGTCATCGTACCTCGACATAAACATTCATTCGTGGTTAGATCATCGTTTCCTTCGATGATACTAAAGAGAAATATCGATAACACTTAGTAATCGACACTTACCCAATTTTCCACGACAGATCCTCGCTAAAACACGTCAATCCTCGATCGTGAATGACAAACCTTCACTGTTTTCGACGATCAGCAGCATAAACTTGACAGAATCACACTTAGGTTCTTTCGGAGTTCTTAAGTGTTTGATTAGGGTTTTCGGTGATCACGTCTTTTTATAACACTTAGGGTTTGCGATTATTTACCCTAATAATCACCCTAATCACCAAACCATGGTTGGGCCTAACCATTGGGCCCAAACTCGACACTTAGTCCACGATTCCACGACTCGATCTAATAATCCACGACGCTGGCCCGTGAATTCTCGACATCGGCCCACAAGTCCACGATGCCGGCCCAGGAATCCTCGACAAATTTTGATTCCAACCGAAGATTCCTTATCTTTTTCGGAGATTATCCATTTTATCCGTATCTTATCCACGAAGACTTTCCATTTCTGTCCGAACATTCCATTTTTGTCCGAACCAATCTTGTCCGAACGTGACTCCCTCGACCAATCACGCGGATTTTTCGGAATTCTATGTCCAGACTTAGTTTTCCACGATGATTCTTGATGATCCTTGACGTTCCTCAACGGAATCGTTGGATACGGGTGTTACAGCTCTCCCCCACTTAGAATAGATTCTTCCTCGAATCTAAGCTTTCTTCTTAGTCACAACCTGCTTGTCAAACCACTTTCGGAAGTTCACTTTCATCACTTCTTCCGGTTCCCAAGTTGTTTCCTCTTGTCCATCACAGTCCCAAACAATTTGTATCAACTTGACCTTTTTCCTTCGGCCTGTCCTCAGTTTTGTTCCAATAACCCGAACCGGTCTCCCAACAATTGTCATATTTTCTTGCAAATCTAGCGGAGGTTCGGTTATGACATTTTCACGGTGCGTCACGCATTTCCTTAGCATGGACACGTGGAAAACTTTGTGAAAAGCTTTCAATTCCTGTGGCAATTCCAACCTATAAGCCATTGGACCGATCCTTTCCAAAATCCGAAATGGTCCCATGTACCTCGGACTTAACTTTGTGTTCAACGCTGCACGATCCTTACCTTTGTAAGTGACCGTTTTGAGATAAACCATATCTCCCACTTGGAATTCCAATTCCCTTCGACGCTTGTCCGCATAACTCTTTTGACGATCCTGAGCTTCTTTCATTTTGATCTTTAAGGCTTTGATTCTTTCTGTTGTTTCATCCACAAAGTCTCGACCATAAACACTTCGCTCCCCCACTTGTGTCCAACATAGGGGCGTTCGGCAAGGTCGACAATACAATGCCTCAAAGGGTGACATCCCAATGCTTGCTTGATAACTATTGTTATAAGCTAATTCTGCTAAGGGTAAGTGTTCTTCCCACTTACCTCCCCAATCCAACACACTTGCTCGCAACAAATCCTCAAGCGTTTGAATTTTTCGTTCGGACTATCCATCCGTCTGCGGATGATAAGCTGTACTCATGTGGACTTTTGTTCCGAACCTTTTTTGTAGCGCTCTCCAAAACGCTGAAGTAAACTTTGAATCTCGATCCGACACTATGCTCGTCGGTCACCATGTAACCGAACAATCTCTTTCACATACAACTCCGCGAGTTTCTCCGCATTATCCTTCCTATTCACCGCAAAGAAGTGTGCTAACTTGGTCAGTCTATCCACGACGACCCAAATCGCATCTTTCTTATCACACATTGGCAATCCCGTGATAAAATCCATAGTTATCATGTCCCACTTCCATTCGGGAATCGGTAAACTTTGCAACAATCCAGCTGGATTCTGATGTTCAGCCTTAACCAGATTACACGTCCGACATGCAGCCACCCACTTAGCAACATCGGTTTTCATACCTTTCCAATGGTAATACCACTTCAAGTCTCGATACATTTTCGTGGATCTCGAATGTATCAAAAACTTGGACTGATGCACTTCCTTAAGAATCTCATCACGAAGATTTTGATCCTTCGGAACACACACTCGACCATTCACCAAAATGGTTCTTTTGTTCGAAATTTTACACTTGGTCTTATCATTCTTCGACCATTTGATAAGATCCTCATCCTTTTCTTGTGCCAACCGAACACGACTTAGTAAATCAGCTTTACCCGCAGCACCTAACCCCAACGGTTCCAATTCGTCGGACAAAGCTGCTAAACGCAAGTCTCCGACCATGTTTACCAAGACTTCTATGTCTTTTTCGGTGTTCACGGCCGTCCTCTTTCGACTTAGTGCATCCTCAACTAATTTTGCTTTACCCGGATGGTAAGCAATCTCAAGATCATAGTCCGCGACTAACTCCATCCAACGCCTTTGCCGTAAGTTCAACTCCAGCTGAGTGAAGATATACTTCAAACTCTTATGATCTGTGAAGATCTGAACTTTCCCACCATAGAGGTAAGAACGCCAAATCTTCAAAGCAAACACCACTGCCGCCATTTCAAGATCATGGGTAGGGTAGTTTCCTTCGTTTTTCCTTAGCTGCCTCGATGCATAAGCAATCACTTTCCCTTGTTGCATCAACACGCAACCCAAACCCATTCTTGATGCATCCGTGTATACCACAAAAGGTATATTCGGCTCTGGTAAAGCCAACACCGGAGTACTCGTAAGCATTTTCTTCAGCTTTGAGAAACTGTTTTCACAATCTTCTGTCCACACGAACGGAGTGTCTTTCCCCGTTAATCGAGTCATTGGCTGAGCCATACTCGCAAATCCCTTGACAAACCAACGATTGTATCCAGCCAATCCGAGAAAACTCCTTATTTCCGAAGCATTCCTTGGCTTTGGCCAATCCTTGATTGACATAATCTTTTCCGGATCAATGGAAACTCCGTTGTCCGAGACCACATGGCCTAAGAATCCGATCTGCCTTTGCCAAAAGCTACACTTGCTAAGCTTGGCGAACAACTTATGCTCCCTTAGTTTACTCAGCACTTTTCCTAAGTGAACCGCGTGATCCTCCGCGTTCTTTGAGTAAACCAAGATGTCATCTATGAAGATGATCACAAACTCGTCGAAGTATTCCCTGAATACATTGTTCATGAGTTTCATAAATGTTGTTGGAGCATTCGTCAGCCCGAACGGCATGACAACAAACTCGTAGTGTCCGTACCTTGTCCGAAAGGCCGCCTTTTGAATATCTGATTCTTCTATCGGAATCTTATGGTAACCTGAGGCCAAATCCACTTTTGAGAAACAAGTAGCACCCTTGAGTTGGTCCAACAACTCGTAAATCCTTGGAAGAGGATACTTGTTCTTTACCGTCACTTGGTTTAATCCGCGGTAATCGATGCAAAGTCGAAAGCTTCCATCTTTCTTCTTCACAAAGAGAACCAGTGCACCCCATGGTGAACTACTCGGCCTTACAAAACCTTTCTCCATCAGCTCACTTAGCTGCTTTTTCAACTTAGCCATTTCTGCCGGTGCCATCCGATATGGAGCTTTCGAGATTGGAGCCGTACCAGGCTCAAGCTCAATAGTAAACGGATCCGAACGTGATGGTGGTAATCCGGTTAAAGCACCAAAAACGTCCTCATATTCCTGCACCAACGGAATATTTTCAAGTACCACTTCTGATCCAACTTCCTTTGTTGTGATCGTGGCTATGTACGCCTCACATCCCTTTGCCATCATTTGCTCCGCTTGAATTGCCGAAACAATAAAGCTTCCAGACGTTCGCCTAATTCCTTGATAAACCAACATCCCTTTTGCCGTCTCAAAGTTCACTCTTCTTTGATGATAATCCAGATGTGCCTTCTGCTCTCCAAGCCAGTCCATTCCAAGGATCACATCATATGACTTTACTTGGCAAATCACCAAGTCTGCTGGCATATCCACTCCGCAAATCATCACGGAAATGTTTCGAACCTTTCCATAGGTCATCATCACTTGTCCACCAGCTGCCTTGACTAATCCGAAGACACTCTCGGGTTCCTTTTGTAAACCACCTTTCCCAATCATTTCCGGACTCACAAAACAATGAGTTGCTCCGGAATCAAACATAACATGGGTTGCCACACCACCCATGAAAATAGTCCCTACGAATTCATCTAGAATCGTAAAAACCTATTCCGAACATGCAACACTCAAATTTCACAAAGAAATTTACTTAGGTAAGTGACAGGACTTACCAGTGATCGGACGAGAAGTGCTTGGCCTATCCGATTCCTCAGCCATAGCATACATCCGTGGCATGATTGCTTGCCTCTTTGGCGGGGTCGGCAGTTCCTCGTTTGTCCGTTTGCCCGTTTGCTGCACCAACTTAGGACAATTTGACCTAAAATGTCCCTCTTCACCGCAGTTGAAAAATGATATCCCATCAGCTTTCTTTGGGCAGGAACTTGCCTTGTGGTCTTTGCTACCACATATGAAACATATCCTTGCCCTACACTCACCGGAGTGCGTTTTTCCGCAAGTTCCACAAGGTCGGCGTCCACCGGATGAGTTTCCCGCAAAGGACTTTTTCACCCATCCCTTTTTCTGCCCGGCACCACCTCCAGATTTTCCTTGTGGTAGAACTTGTGAACTCGCTTGTTCACCCAGCAACTTGGCTTCCTCTTCCATTCCACTTTCCAGCATAGCTGCCTTTTCCACTAGTTTGGCAACAGTCCCATAGTTGCGAACAAGGCAGCGGTTTTGGAGCTCTATCCGCAGCCCATGCAAAAACCGACGAACTTGAACACTCTCATCCTCAAGTTCACGTCCAGCATACTTCTTGAGATTGTTGAACTCAGCCTCATATTCTCTCACAGTTTTGGTACCTTGACGCAAATCCAAAAATGCACCCTCAAGCCTATCCAAAGCTTCTGGTGGAAAGTACTTAGTGCGGAATTCTTCACGGAAAGTTTCCCACGAACAATCTGGATTCCTCAATCTCCCACACACTCCTTCCCACCAAGTGTGAGCATCACCCTCCAAGTAGTGGACATCAATGTCCTTCTTGTACTCATTCGGACATCGAACAGAAGCAAAGTTCCTTTCCATCCGACTTCTCCACTCATCCGCCTCAATGGGTTTGGCACCATCGGAGAAGTACTTAGTACCAAGCTTCTGCATTTGATCCATCACCTTAAGGTAAGGTGGGATCCTCGGCAACATCACCTCATCCTCCACGTTCACCACTGGTGATCCATTCACCACTGGTGGATTCACCACAGGAGGCACATTTGCCACTGGCGGTTCCATCGCTAGAGGTGGTACCATTGGAGCAGGCGCAACAGCTCCCAGCCTTGCCAAAATCTGTGCCAGCATACCCATCACTTGGCCAAAATCCTCAGGAGCAGCATCATCATAGGCATTACCAAAACCAGCAGCAACACCACCAGCCGCAACACCAGCAACAGCTTCCACACCAGCCGCAGTAGCCACATTCTCGAATGCACCATCACCCGCATCTCAACTTGTTCATGATTCGTGTTCCTTTCCGTACCTTGAACAGAGTTTTCATCCGTCACATTCCTTCTTAAAACCATTTTTCGGTTACCTTTTGCCATCTGCAATTACTGAACCTTTACTAAGTTAGTTTTCCACACTAACTTATTTTCATAAACCAGACTTACCGTGAGACCTTGGCATTGGAAGGATGGATTTAACCCAAATAACCCAGCTATGCTTAACTGTCCTAGAACCGAACAAGCTCTGATACCAAATTGAAACACCCTAAGTCATTTTTCTCAAATTTTCCTTAGGCGTTTTCGACAATTTTTCAAGTTTTCTTAACTTTCTCAACGTTCGTTCTTTAAAAGCGACATAAGCATGCATAACTAAATTTTATTAGGTTTCCAAAAGAGGTTCTAGCACAATGATAAGTTCGCTAATAAGCTATTACATTGTTTAACACTAGACCAAATTTATTCGAACATAAACTACCCAAAAATCATCATAAATCCACCATCCTTCCCTTTCGTGCCTTAGTCCTCACGAGCTGGTTCAGCAACAATTATCATTATCTTGACCTGCATCCAAAAGGAGGCGTAAGCAACGAATTGCTTAGTGGAACAGTCGTCCCGTCTCACCAGGCCATAGTCATAGAATTACAATCAACATTTCGATTCACTTTATCAATAATGCATGTCAGTTTCTCTCATTTCTCAATTCGTTAAGTGATATTCCGAACACCATAGATAAATCACGAAACAATAACGCGCGTCTTACATATTAACCATGACAAGCAAACATGCACAAACATCAAGACAAGGAATCTAATGCACGAAAATAACCCTAGACTTAGCCACGGTCACGCACTCACCTGGATTCACAAACTTAGGTTTTCTGACACCTCTTGATGCTTAATCCTCGACAGATCTAAAGTCCCCTCGATGATCTACTGTTTTGCTCGACGATCTACGGTTTTTCCTCGACATAAACCTTCGATCTCCCACGATAAACAAGTAACATCGATCAGATCATCTTTCCCTCGATGATACTTAACTATTTATCGATAAACACAAAGTCGATATCGAATCTTACCCGAAACTCGACAATCGTCCACAGATCTCCGATGCCGAATGTACTTTCTCGACAATTCTCCACGATCTGTCACCGTACCTCGACATAAACATTCATTCGTGGTTAGATCATCGTTTCCTTCGATGATACTAAAGAGAAATATCGATAACCCTTAGTAATCGACACTTACCAAATTTTCCACGACAGATCCTCGCTAAAACACGTCAATTCTCGATCGCGAATGACAAACCTTCACTGTTTTCGACGATCGGCAGCAGAAACTTGACAGAATCACACTTAGGTTCTTTCGGAGTTCTTAAGTGTTTGATTAGGGTTTTCGGTGATCACGTCATTTTATAACACTTAGTGTTTGCGATTATTTACCCTAATAATCACCCTAATCACCGAACCATGGTTGGACCTAACCATTGGGCCCAAACTCGACACTTAGTCCACGATTCCACGAATCGATCAAACAATCCACGACGCTGGCCCGTGAATTCTCGACATCGGCCCACGAGTCTACGATGCCGGCCCAGGAATCCTCGACGAATTTTGATTCCAATCGAAGATTCCTTATCTTTTTCGGAGATTATCCATTTTATCCGTATCTTATCCACTTCTGTCCGAAGACTTTCCATTTCTGTCCGAACATTCCATATTTGTCCGAACTAATCTTTTCCGAACGTGACTCCCTCGACCAATCACGCAGATTTCTCGGAATTCTATGTCCAGACTTAGTTTTCCTCGATGATTCTCGATGATCCACGACGTTCCTCGACGGAATCGTCGGATACGGGTGTTACAAAAACCCTATCTAGTTGCCTTGTTTCTTACGTAATGTCAAATTCTGAAACGTTTCTCTATGGTTTCAAAAAAGAATCTGAGTCTGGAGATACCGAGATGCTGTCCGACTGCATTGGCGAGCATAATGAAGACATGTTGGGATGGGAATCCGCAGAAACGACTGGAGATGAGGAAGTGGTGAAGATGCTTGAAGGTGTTGATACCACTAAAGGCGGCGGAATGATACCGGACGATCAGAGTCCGGGATGTTTCTGCTTTGCTCCGGCTCGTGGCCCTTGAATTTACCCTTTTAACCCCTCTGCTTTTTCAATCACCTATCTGGTTTTTTTCTTTTGTTTTTCACTTTACATAAACTGAATGGTGAATGATCTTTTACTTCTTGTCCAAGAAAAGTATTTAAACTCTATTTTTTAATTTACTAGAAAGAAAAAATGTTATCAGTCTCTTCGTTTTCTCATATTATACAGTATTGGGTGAACGTGGTGGCCCATGAGGAAAGAACATGGTCGTGAAGAACCAGTATTATATAGTTGCTCACACGATCGGGTCGCCTCCGGTTGCCTTAACCAAAGAATAAACAGCTTAAGCAACTCTAATATACCATAAAATTCTTCATCCTATACGATTACATTCAAACAAAAGAATATGAAAACATATTAAAAAATTTGAAGGTTGCAGGAGAGTCTAATAAAATTTCATATTTTCGCCACACATCACTATTTTTTATACAAACAACTTAGCACGTCCTCTAATTGGAAGTGCCACACACGAACCCAATTTGGGAAGTTAATATAATATTTTTACACAAAGAAAGACTATATAAAGAGCGTTCATGTTCCAGTATATCATAACCAAAACAAAGAAATATAAAGAGCAGTGATGGGTGTAATGAGATCCTCAAGAACGATGGGATTAGGTCATTACATGGTATATGTTGTGGTCCTAAGTGCCATTGCGGCAACAGTGACATCATACCCTTACTCATCCCCGGAAACACCACAATACGATTCTCCAAGCCATGAACATAAATCACCTTACCCACCTAAAAAGTATTCCCCATACTACTCGGCATCCCCACCACCTCCACCACAATATAGAAGACAAGACCCTATCTACACGCCGCATCCAAAACCATATGTTTCGACTTCTCCACCACCACCACCTTATTATTCTCCTTCTCCTAAGGTCACTTACGAATCACCACCACCATACGTCTACAGCTCACCACCTCCACCATACTACTCTCCTTCTCCGAAGGTCGACTACAAATCTCCTCCACCACCATACGTCTACAGCTCACCACCTCCACCACCATACGTCTACAGCTCACCACCTCCACCATACTACTCTCCTTCTCCGAAGGTCGACTACAAATCTCCCCCACCACCATACGTCTACAGCTCACCACCTCCACCATACTACTCTCCTTCTCCGAAGGTCGACTACAAATCTCCCCCACCACCATACGTCTACAGCTCACCACCTCCACCATACTACTCTCCTTCTCCGAAGGTCGACTACAAATCTCCCCCACCACCATACGTCTACAGCTCACCACCTCCACCATACTACTCTCCTTCTCCGAAGGTCGACTACAAATCTCCCCCACCACCATACGTCTACAGCTCACCACCTCCACCATACTACTCTCCTTCTCCGAAGGTCGACTACAAATCTCCCCCACCACCATACGTCTACAGCTCACCACCTCCACCATACTACTCTCCTTCTCCAAAGGTCGACTACAAATCTCCCCCACCACCATACGTCTACAGCTCACCACCTCCACCATACTACTCTCCTTCTCCGAAGGTCGACTACAAATCTCCCCCACCACCATACGTCTACAGCTCACCACCTCCACCATACTACTCTCCTTCTCCAAAGGTCGACTACAAATCTCCCCCACCACCATACGTCTACAGCTCACCACCTCCACCATACTACTCTCCTTCTCCGAAGGTCGACTACAAATCTCCCCCACCACCATACGTCTACAGCTCACCACCTCCACCATACTACTCTCCTTCTCCAAAGGTCGACTACAAATCTCCCCCACCACCATACGTCTACAGCTCACCACCTCCACCATACTACTCTCCTTCTCCAAAGGTCGACTACAAATCTCCCCCACCACCATACGTCTACAGCTCACCACCTCCACCATACTACTCTCCTTCTCCAAAGGTCGACTACAAATCTCCCCCACCACCATACGTCTACAGCTCACCACCTCCACCATACTACTCTCCTTCTCCAAAGGTCGACTACAAATCTCCCCCACCACCATACGTCTACAGCTCACCACCTCCACCATACTACTCTCCTTCTCCAAAGGTCGACTACAAATCTCCCCCACCACCATACGTCTACAGCTCACCACCTCCACCATACTACTCTCCTTCTCCAAAGGTCGACTACAAATCTCCCCCACCACCATACGTCTACAGCTCACCACCTCCACCATACTACTCTCCTTCTCCAAAGGTCGACTACAAATCTCCCCCACCACCATACGTCTACAGCTCACCACCTCCACCATACTACTCTCCTTCTCCAAAGGTCGACTACAAATCTCCCCCACCACCATACGTCTACAGCTCACCACCTCCACCATACTACTCTCCTTCTCCAAAGGTCGACTACAAATCTCCCCCACCACCATACGTCTACAGCTCACCACCTCCACCATACTACTCTCCTTCTCCAAAGGTCGACTACAAATCTCCACCACCACCATACGTCTACAAGGCGCCTTACTATTGATTTTGACATGTTTCATTAACAAGAAACATGATTGCAATAATTTCTTAATTTTCATTATTCTTTTCTCTTGATTCTTTGGATTTTGTTTTGTTGTTCAAATATCTTGTTAAGCTTTTTATTTAACCAATAAAATTTGCCCTTTTTAATGCACTTTTTTTATATATTGTTCCAATTGGCACCAAATTTTTTAATATATCTTTTTTGCTATCCAATGATATTAAATACTTTGGTATTGGATATGGGTAATTTAGTTTCAGAAAACCATTAAGAATTTTTTTTTTATATTTAAAATTTCTTTCGTTATTTTATTGACTAGAAATACACCCACGCAACGTTTGTGTGTTAAAAATATAGTTGTTAAGAAGATAGTTTATGTGTCGAAAAATAATAATAATTTTATGATTTCTTTTGCATGTTTTTACTTGTGTAGTTGACCGAGTCAATTCACCATGACGAACGCGCTTCTACAAACCTTAATCACACAGATGACCAAGTCGACCCGAAGCAACAACGAGCGTTTCGCCGAACTCACGGCCGGTCAGAACATCTGCCATGAACGCTTAGACAATGTAGTGCCTCGAAGCAACCCAACCATTGACCGCCTAGTTGAAGAAGAGGTACGACGACTCCCGACCTCATTCGTAAATGCATCCTCGGCGTCCGACGAACAAGATCGACTCTTGCGTACCCGCCTTAACCCAGACGGGCCAAGGCGCCACACGTCGGAATCCTCACAGAGAGAGGAAGAACGTCGAAGCCCCAAAACACTCCAAAAAATTCTCGCCGACCAAGAGCAAGATCGCGAGCTAGCGAGCATCAGAGCCGAGCTCCGCCAAATGACTTCCACTGTGCACCAAGCCACAATTTCGGCGCCCGAAATAGATCGAATTCTGCAAGAAACGCAGAACACCCCATTCAGCCCCCGTCTACAGAATACGGCGATCAGATATCTTGGGAAGGTCAAAATCCTCCCATACAATGGGCTCACGGACCCCAGTGAGTTCATGACCGCTTTCATCGTCGCCACGGGACGCCATCAGCTTGCACCCGAAGAGCGAGAGGCCGGTATCTGTCAGCTCTTTGTGGAAAACCTTGTTGGCCCGGCACTGACCTGGTTCGCCAGACTAGAGACACATTCGATCCATAATTTTTACCAACTTTCAGCCGCCTTTCTTAAACATTATTCGATGTTCATCCGACAAGGAACATCCAACGCCGACATATGGGCGTTAACTCAAGGCCCGAAAGAAACCCTGCGGTCGTACATCGACCGATTCAAAATGGTTGTATCCCGAGGTCCTGTCTCAGACGACGCGACCCTTCCGGCCCTTAGGAATGGTCTTTGGTTCGAATCAGCTTTCAAGGAAGACTTGAAACTGAACAAACCACGAACCCTGGAAGATGCCCTATGACAAGCTTCCATCTTCATTGAGATCGAAGAAGAGGGAGCCCTCATGTCCAAGAAGCATGCCCTGACCAAAACGACCATCCTAAAAGACAAAGCTCGGGAAGAATACTACGAACCCCGTCAACATTACGACGAAGAATATTTACAAGAGAGGAGCAAACGGGCCGCAGCCTTTACCATAAGCGATAGCCCAGACTCACCGTCGGCCGCTCCCTCTTTTGCGGTCGGCAACGACATACAGTTCCTGCCAAACTCACAACAAAACCCGCTGAACTCACAGCAGAATTCCCCGTTCTCCTAGAATAAGTGGCAGAGCGCGAATTACCAACCCAGGGATAACGAAGCTTATTACGAGTTCCACGAGATGAAAGGCCACCCGACCTCGCAGTGCCGATCACTCCACGAGGCCCTCTTGGCACAATATGAGAAGGGTGTCATCAAACTGGATGACCGCCCTGCTCCCCCCAGGAAACATGAAACGCCAAAACAATAGCCAACCACAATTCGGAGGTCGTAAAAACAACCAACGTGGGAACAACGAACAACGTCCGCGCAACAGACCGCGGGGTCAAAACGATGACAGCCGACAATGCTCCCCATCCTGAGACCGAGACGTATATAGGCAACCCCGAGCTGAACAAATCGGAGACCACATGGAGCACACTCCGGAGGCGCAAGAGCTGCTGCAAACCTTACCGCCAGCAAGACAGCTCATCGGGATGATCATGGGTGGTTCCCTTGAATGCAACGATTACGTCTGGTCGATAAAAATGTCTGAACACCGAGTTGAAGCGAGCTTAAAACAAATGGAAAGCCCCCAACTGAACCCAACTGAGGCAGAGGTTGACATCACGTTTACCGCGAGCGATGGACGTGGAGTGGCGCATCCGCATTACGATCCGCTGGTTATTCAACTACGTGTTGCAGATTGCGAGATCGGAAGGGTCTTGATCGACACTGGGAGTTCGGTCGACCTTATATTCAAGGATACTTGGGACAAGATGAGTCTAACCGGCCTCACCCTCAAGTCGTCCAAACGATCCCTCACAGGGTTCAACGGGGATATGACCGACACAATCGGAACAGTGAAACTCCCGATCTACATTGGGGGAACAACCCGGATCGTCAAGTTCGAGGTGATCGACAAGCCCGCGATATACAACATGATCCTCGGAACCCTGTGGATCAATACGATGAAGGCAGTCACTTCTACCTATCATCAATGCCTCAAGTTCCCTGTAGGTTCCACGATCTGTACAATCTGCGGAGATTAGCGGATGTCCCGAACCTGCTTCATAGTTGGGCATAAGCTGCGAAAAGCGGCCAAAACTTGTCAAGTGATCGACTGCCACATCTCGAGAGATCCCGACCTCCACAACCAACTTGCCCGGGGTCTTCTGACCTAAGTAAATATCGACCCGACCAACAAAGAGCGTTGCGTCAAAATAGGGGCCGACTTTGACGAGAATATAAGCAAAGAACTTGTTGCCTTCCTAAATTTGAACATCTCGACCTTCGCATGGTCGACCAACGACATGCCGAGAATAGACCCTGCGATCACCAGTCATAAACTTAAATTTGACCCCACGTATCGACCGATCAAGAAGAAGCGACGCAAACTAAACCCAGAGAGAGCACAAGCTGTGAACGACGTAGTCGAACGATTGACCGCAGCTGGGTCCATTACTGAAATACATTATCCTGAATGGTTGGCCAATCCCGTGGTTGTCAAAAAGAAGTCCGACAAGTGGAGAGTCTGCGTGGATTTCACCGACCTCAACAAAGCTTGTCCCAAGGATAGCTTCCCTTTACCACGTATTGATCAGGTCGTCAAAGCGACTACGGGAAACGAACTCCTTTCTTTCATGGATGCCTTCTCAGGATACAACCTGATCCGCATGCACCCAGACGATCGAGACAAAACGGCCTTCATAACAGATCGGGGAACGTATTGCTACAGAGTCATGCCCTTCGGCTTAAAGAACGCCGGCGCCACCTATCAACGCCTCGTCAATAAAATGTTTGCGGACGAGCTCGGCAGAACGATGGAGGTCTACATCGATGACATGCTCGTAAAATCTTTGCTAGCAAAAGACCACGTCGGCCATCTAAGAACATGCTTCAACACCCTCAACAAATATTGGATGAAACTAAACCCGGTAAAATGTACCTTCGGAGTCACCTCCGGAGAATTTTTGGGATATATCGTTACCCAGCGCGGTATCGAAGCTAATCCCGCACAGATAAAAGCGGTTTTTAAACTCCCTTTGCCAAGAAACAAGCATGAAATTTAAAGACTCACGGGAAGAATCGCCGCCCTCAACCGCTTTGTCTCCCGATAACCTTTCTACCAATTACTCCGCGGGAACAAAGAGTTCATTTGGGACGAACGGTGCGAGGAGGCTTTCCAGCAACTTAAGATGTACCTTTCGACTCCCCCCGTTCTCTCTAAACCCGAAATAAGCGAAAACCTATACCTCTACATCGCGGTCTCCAGCTTCGCGGTCAGCGACGTCCTCGTCAGAGAAGACAGAGGCGAGCAGAAACCCATCTTCTACGTATGTAAATCGCCCTCGCCGTCGTTACCGGAGCTCGGAAGCTGCGCCGCTACTTCCAATCTCACACGATTACCATTCTTAACAACCAATCGCTGAGAACAATCCTCCACAGTCCCAGTCAATCAGGTCAGATTGCCAAATGGGCAATCAAACTCAGCGAATATGACGTTGAGTACAAGAGCCGACATGCCGCTAAATCCCAAGTTTTGGCGGATTTCTTGATCGAGTTGGTTCCCGAGTTAATTGGTACCGACGCACCCATCTAGTGGACCCTGTTCGTCGACGGATCATCCTCTCGTCATGGATCCAACATCGGCATCAAACTCGAGTCGCCAACTGGTGAAGTGCTAGAGTAGTCATTCTGTTGGGCGTTCCCAGCCTCAAACAACGAGGCTGAATATGAAGCCCTAATCGCTCGACTCAAGCTGGCAAGAGGTGTTGGAGTAACAAGCCTCCGAGCACACTGCGACTCATAGCTCGTGGTCAACCAATTCAGCGGGGAGTACGAGGCCAAAAACGAACGCATGGACGCCTACCTCAAACTTGTCAACGACTTGGCCGCTGAGTTCAACGAATTTAGCCTCATAAAAATACCCTAAGGAGAGAATATCTCCGCCGACGCACTCGCCGCCCTAGCATCAACTTCTGATCCAACTCAACGCCGTGTTATACCAGTGGAGAGTATCGAGCAGCCCAGTATCGCCCTTCCTAGGGGCATCGCTCTCATCGAAGACGCCCACACAACCGAGCTCAATCACACAAACGAACAAGAAACAACGGACTATCTCCCTCCCCCCGTTGAACCAACTTCATCAGATTGGCGAACCGAGATACTCGAATACATAGAGGACGGGACAACCCCAATTGATAGATGGGAAGCTCGTCGTCTTAAAAGAAAATGTGCACGCTATGTTTGACTCAACGATGGTCTATATAGATGGAGCTCCTCCGGAGTACTCCTGACTTGTCTGCACGGGGATCAAACGATCGGAGTAATGAGGGAACTACATGAAGGAGCGGGAGGAAACCACTCGAATGGCCGAGCTCTCGCCATAAAAATCAGAAACCAAGGACATTTTTGGCCGACGATGCTCAAAGATTGCGAAAAATTCGCAGCACGATGCGAACAATGCCAACGACACGCTCCAATGATACACCTTCCCGCCGAGCTCCTCAACACGACGACCGCACCTTACCCATTCATGCGGTGGGCAATGGACATTGTCGGACCCATGCCCCGATCTCGAGGAAAGGCATACATTCTCGTAATGACAGATTACTACACTAAGTGGGTCGAAGCCGAGTCCTACAACAACATCCTTGCGGACGACGTGCGAAAGTTTGTTTGGAAGTTCATCATCTGCCGCCAAGGACTCCCTTATGAGATCGTCACAGACAATGGCCCGCAGTTCGTCTCGTGACTTTTCGATGACTTCTGCGCCAAATGGCGAATAAGGCTGAACAAATCGACACCACGGTACCCTCAAGGCAACGGGCAAGCCGAGGCAACAAACAAAACAATAATTGACGGACTAAAGAAACGGCTCGACGCAAAAAAAAAGGACTCTGGGCAGACGAGCTTGATGGCGTCCTATGGGGCCATCGTACGACACCACGCACCGCGACCGGCCGCACACCGTTCTCCTTATCTCACGGCATGGAAGCAATGGCCTCATCTGAGGTCGGGATTCCAACGCTATGCCGATCTATGCTCGTGCACAACTCCGCCCTCAACGACGACATGCACCGAACAGAGGAAGACTTTCTGGCGGAACAGCGGAATAACGCCCTCCTGCGGATACAAAATTACCAACAGCTCACCTCCAAATACTACAACAAAAAAGTCAAAGGAAGACACTTCGACGAGGGAGACTTAGTACTTCGCAAAGTGTTCAAAAATACCGCCGAAGAAAACGCCAGAAAGCTCGGCGCACACTGGGAAGGCCCTTACCTCATCTCAAAAATCGTAAAACCCAGTGTCTACGAACTGGCTACGATGAATGGTGAAGCTGTCCCACGCTCGTGGAACACAATCAACCTAAAGCGCTTCCACCACTAACGCACCCGACCTAACATTTTTTTCTATCAAACCACTCTGAACGAACTACGACTGGCTTGATCCCCCTGATCGGGGGTACGTAGGCAGCCTTTTTCCGAGGTGCAGCTATAATATAAATATACTATTTCTCAAAAAAAAAAAAAAAAGCCGAGTTCTCACTCGCAAATATCCCGCGCACAATCCTTAAGCGCGAAGCCGAGTTCTCACTCGCAAATATCCCGTGCACAATCCTTAAGCGCAAAGCTGAGTTCTCACTCGCAAAAATCCCGCGCACAATCCTTAAGCGCGAAACCGAGTTCTCACTCGCAAATATCCCGCGCACAATCCTTAAGCGCGAAGCCGAGTTCTCACTCGCAAATATCCTGCGCACAATCCTTAAGCGCGAAGCCGAGGTCTCACTCGCAAATATCCCGCGCACAATCCTTAAGCGCGAAGCCGAGTTCTCACTCGCAAATATCCCGCGCACAATCCTTAAGAATGAAGCCGAGTTTTCACTCGCATCTCTTCTACGCACAAACTTATAAGCGTAAAGCCGAGTATTCACTCGCATCTCTTCTACGCACAAAATTATAAGCGTATAATTGAATATTCATTCACACACCTCCCACACACAACTCACAAACGTATGACCGAGCTCGCTCTCATCTCTCGCTTAAACGAAGAAAAACAATTCGAGTTCGGGGACAATTCGAGTTCAAAAATAATAAATCTTCATTAAGTAAATTGTACGGTTACAGCAACCTACAAATCTACTACAACAAAGAAAAAAGCAAGGAAGGCGAGAAAACAAAAACAACAAACGACAAAAGCTACAGATAAGGAGATAGTCTCGATGCCCGCACTTCGGCCGCATCCTCCGACGTGAACATCAGAAGGTTGGTCCCATACGGGCTGCAGTAAAAACGGTAGCAACCAACTTGGCGTCATGGAGCGACATCTTCAAGCACTTCAAAATCCAAAGGAAGCAGGTCGGGTATAGAGCTGGCTTTAAGTTCAGCCTCATACTTAGAGTCATCTTCTGCAACCTTCGCTAACAGCCCTGCCGGAACGACGACTCCTTCTTTGTCCTGAAGAGTCTCGAGGCATCGTCGTAGGCTCCGAGCTTGAGTGAAAAGAGCTTTAGGACAATCAAGCTTATTACGGGCCTCCAGATTATCCCGAACTAGTTGCAGTTGAGCGGCACTCTTGGCCTTGTACGCCTGGAAGCGTCTGACGATTTCGTCTTTCTCTTTCTCGAGCAGACTTCCCTTCTCCCGGTGACGGAGATTCTCTGCTTCTAACACGTCGCACTCTGCGCGTGCAATAACTGCTTCGGACTTGCCCTTCTCAAGCTCGGCCTCCAGATGAGCTACTCAAGCCCTGTTCTCATTCTGCTCTGCGATCAGCTCAAAGCAAATCTTAGCGAGTTCGGCCTCCAAGTCGGCTTCCCGGCGCCGCAGCTCGTCGCCTTCCGCAGCCAGCTTTGCAGCTCTCTTTTGCTCTTCATCGAGCTCGGCCGCCTTGATTCCAACCCCGATCGCAAAGTTTTCTGCTTCTTCCTTCGCCATTTTGACCTGCATGTCGCACTCACGAGCCAGGTCGGCGAGTGCTTTCCCCATCTAAGAGAAACAAAGAGCAGAAGTTAAAACGAAGTCAACACAAATCATTCGTAAAACCCTAAGAAAGTCACCCTGATCTTACCTGTACAAAAGAGTGGGATGCACGGATGAACAACGATGGCGCCACCATCTCCTGCACACGCGGCACGGTCCCCACTGTACATGAGATCGCCCTAATTAGCTCGGCACAGTCAGGGGCACTCTCGAAGATTGGCTTCGATGACCGAGAGTAAGTAAAGGAGAAGCCGTGCTCACCATCACCACCCGTGCTGGTTCCTTGGCCTCCTACGCTTCCAGAAGTGGTCTTTTGTTTTCTGGAGGAACCGTCCCTTGAGCTCCTCTTTGACCTCTTCCCTTTAGCTTTCTCCCTACGAGCTCGATCCTCAGCACGTTCAGTAGAGATATGAGCCACTAGATCCTCAGCCCGTTCAGTAGGGACAGGAGCCACTTTTTTAGTAGGTGGCTCCTTGGCAACAATTGGGATCTGCTCCTCTGCAATAGTCCCGACCTCATCAGCCCCGATATCAACCTCCTCAGAAGGACTGATCTCCGCAAAGCCCGGATTCGGTATAAAACCTTCAGCTTGAGGACTCCGTGCGGGGCCCTCAGAACTTGGCATTGCCTCAGCCATGTTGGGAAAATCTTAGTGCCTGAGATCGGCGGCACCAACTTCTTCTCGGGCTTCAGCCTCTTCCCGAGCTTTGACTCCTTCTTGAGCTACTAGAGGAGCGCCGCTAACTCCTCAGCATAATCAGCAATGTCGTACCACATCTTCAGAAGTTTTCCTGAAAAAGAGTGGATAAGTAAAAAAAAAAAAAAAAAATGTAAACGAGCAGACGAAAGCACGAACTCACCTGACGCGACGTCTTCCCGAGCTTTGCGAACTCTTTCCTCGGATACTTCCTTCCAAGAAACGTTCGCTGACGGAAGAGTCCCGAGTGCTGCTACGAACTCATCAGACCGACAGGCGCTAGTATTGTGTTTCGCTGAAAGAAAAAGCAAAGGGTTAGTAATCGGGTTTAAAACTAATTTCGAACCGACCTAAACAGACGAGGCTCTACCGGGCTTAAAGTTCCACACGGTACGATAGCCCTCATCCGGATCCAGACTGGATCCACTACCGATCTTTACAAAGAAGTAGCGTGTCTGCCACTCATCGATTTTACTGGGCTTCCCCATTAGCTAGTACAAATCTCCCCCACCACCATACGTCTACAGCTCACCACCTCCACCATACTACTCTCCTTCTCCAAAGGTTGGCTACAAATCTCCCCCACCACCATACGTCTACAGCTCACCACCTCCACCATACTACTCTCCTTCTCCAAAGGTGAACTACAAATCTCCACCACCACCATACGTCTATAGCTCACCTCCTCCACCATACTACTCTCATTCTCCAAAGGTTGAGTACAAATCTCCTCCACCACCATAAAGTCTGAGAGTGAAGTCTGAGATTGAAGTCGGAGACTTCACCCTCAGACTTCACTCTCAGACTTCAATATGAGACTTCACTCTCAGACTTATTACAAGAAGTCTCACCAGGTCCCTAAGCCATATTCTGGGAGTCTGTAGCACATGGTACCAGTGTGTGGTTGAGTGTTCCTTGGGTTTTTTCTACTTCAACTCCCTTAAAAATGAAGTTACACACACATTCAAAATCACGTCAAATAAACTATGNGTCTACAGCTCACCACCTCCACCATACTACTCTCCTTCTCTGAAGATCGACTACAAATCTCCCCCACCACCATATGTCTACAGCTCACGACCTCCACCATACTACTCTCCTTCTCCAAAGGTCGACTACAAATCTCCCCCACCACCATACGTCTACAGCTCACCACCTCCACCATACTACTCTCCTTTTCCAAAGGTCGACTACAAATCTCCCCCACCACCATACGTCTACAGCTCACCAACTCCACCATACTACTCTCCTTCTCCGAAAGTTGACTACAAATCTCCCCCACCACCATACGTCTACAGATCACCACCTCCACCATACTACTCTCCTTCTCCAAAAAAGTGGACTACAAATCTCCTCCACCACCATACGTCTACACCTCACCACCTCTACCATACTACTCTCCTTCTCCAAAGATTAACTACAAATCTCCACCACCACAATATGTCTATAAGACGCCTTACTATTGATTTGAAATGTTTCATATTAACAAGAAACATGATTGCAATAATTTCTTAATTTGCATGATTCTTTTCTCTTGATTCTTCGGATTTGATTCTTTTGTTCAAATATCTTGTTAAGCTTTTTATTTAACCAATAAAGTTTCCCTTTTTAATGCACTTTTTTGTTTGATATTGTTCCGATTGGCTCAAAATTTTTAATATATATTTTTTGCTATCCAATGATAATAAATACTTTGGTATCTTAGTTTCTGAAAACCATTAAGATTTTTTTTATATATTCAAAATTTCTTTCGTTGTGTTTTTTGCTAGAAATAGACCCACGCAAAGTTTGTGTGTTAAAAAGATTGTTTATGCGTCGAAAAATATTATTATTTTATAATTTGTTTTGCATGTTTTTACTTGTGTTGTTGATGATGCTTTTTTACATATTTATACAATCTTTATTCACATATTTTTTTTATAAAAAATTTGATTGTTTTTTTATCATTTCGTTTTATATTTGTATTAAGCCTTGTTATTTTTGTTAACTGATTTTCTTAATGAATTACAATAATTTAAAAGTGTGTCAATTAATTTTAGTTTTGATTTTTTTTTGGTTTTATAAATAAATAGTGGATCGCTTATATTGAGTAATATATAAGTAGTTGAAATGTTTACACTAGTCAAAATTACTAAAATGGTAAAATAGTTTGAAATGTGCTCAATAAATGCATAAGGTAACAAGTTCGAATTCTCTTATTAACATTTTGCACTAATTAAAAATTTATGTTGGAACCACTCCTGCTGACATTTACGCTGATGTGGACACCCTACATGGAGAGAAACTCTCCCATTATATATACTAGAAATTGACCCGGGGTTATTACTGTATATAAAGATTTAGTTATTTTTTTGCTTTTAATTTTGAAGTGCTTGTTTTATTGGAATTTTTTTTGTATTAAATAAATAGAACCCTTCATTTTTATACAATATAATAGAAAAAGGATGTATGAGACTTCTCATGGACAACAAATGGTAGCTGTTTTTTTTAATATCAATTTTGTGTTGTAATCCCTAATATTATCTAAAAATTTCACTTATTTTAAATACGTCGTTTCTCTAAATCTTTTATACTAAAAGCATCTAAAAGCATTTGAGTCAAATGAAAAATGCTCAAACGTGTCAATCTTTCTATTGATTCATGGTACAATGTTTCACTTTGACTTAAGATATGTTATATATATATATATATATATATATATATATATATATATATTACATATTATTTTTATGTGTTTAATTATCATATAACCCACGAATAAAATGACCATAAATTATATGTTTCTTATTTATTGCAAAATTTTGAATTTCTTATTAACAACAATATAGATGTTTAAGGTTTTCTTTTATACTTTAGGAAAACTTAAGCACAATATTTTTGAATGTTATTGTCTTTTTTAGAACTTTTTCTTATTATTAGTTAGATTACTTATATTATTTTAGTGAATTTTGTTATATTCGCTCTCTTTTAAATCTTGACCTTCTAACAATCATTTCGTCATCTAGTTCTAATGCTTCTCTAATTTATCGTCATTTAGTACTTCTCTTTCTTACATGATAATTTTGATCTTAAAATTAATATTCTTAAATATAATTTTTGTTGTCCAAAAAATATTTTGTTAGTATTTGAATTATTTTTATTACTATTAAAATATTCATACTTACTCTGAAGCCTGAACTGTTTATATGCATAAAAGACTGGTACAACATAATTATTGTATCGCCAACATAGAGATTTCGACATAATCATCTATGTTTTCTTATTTTAGATATATATATATGTTACATTTTCACCTGCTTTCAGTTCAACCTTTGGGCTGCGAATTTCAAAGTATAGTTCCCTGCATATGAAAAAATTCTATAGGAAAAAAAAAGAATTAAAGCTGATTCACTATAAACGCAAACACATCTGTATTGAATTAGCTGCCACTTCTAATCCACTATTGAATTAAACACAATATGCGAATTTCAAATTATAGTTTGACGTTGATTCACTATAGAATTAGCTACCACTGTAACTGTAGACTCTCCTAACTTCAAATCTGTTCCTGCATGAATATATTATAGACCTATAAATACTACCTGACTTTATTTGTATGATAATGTAACAAAGAAAAACGTAAAGAGATCTGACTGATCACAGACAACGCAATAACACAGGTAACACTGAAAACAAAGTACCACTCCTATACAAAATAAATACAATAAAGTGATCATTTCATTTCAGTATAGACATGGGACCATGTTCTTTAAAAAATTTATATCATGGAAACAGAGAAACACTCTCAAACAAACCAAATTCTGCAGAATTTAATATACCATAAACCACTCTTCAAACCTGGAAATTAATATACTCAAGAATGTGTGTATATATATATATATATTTTATATATGTTTTATACAATTGATTTGGAATGATCTGCAATGTGAGTAAGAAGATCACATCTTAAGGGCAATTAGGGTTTCGCCAAGGACCACCATAGTAGAAGTAACTTCCCCAAGAACCTCCGATCCATTGTCACTTTTCACATTGTAACAGTTCTCTTGATTAGTGAAGATTTTCCGGGTTTCTCAATTCATTCGATCCGTCGACCACTTGAACGTTCTTGAAGTAACTCTTTTTGCCCCAACCTTCTTCTGCGAACCGCCCACTTCTCATCTGAGTGGCCGTATGTTGTCCTTAATTCCTCGGACTGCGAGTTAACCACTTCACCTCCCCATTCGATCATCGATGCACTTTCTCATAAGTAAGAGAAGAGCGAAGCTGGCCAGTATACCATTATGTATGTCTCTCCAAATTATATTGTAACAACCAATGTCCTTCTTTTGGATCCTAAGGAAAACCAAACTAATCATAAATCACTAAAATAGATTTAATCATTATAGTATTAACTAAATTCCTTTTTCTATGTTTTGGTTATTTAATTCAAAACAAAACAAAGCCCAAATGATCGAGGTTCTCCCCTATTTTTTTGTGTAAATGGAAACAATATGTATTTTAGTTGTTTGTTTACCTTCCAGATAAGTATGGTAATTCATATTGAGAGTTTCCATAGTTTGATAAAGGAAAGACTGATCCACCCATTGCTTTTGCCATGTTGATTTGAACAAATCCTGAGCATAGAAGATTATAGCAGCATGTGCCTTGGTATGCATCACTCTGTTTTCCCAAGGAAGACAAATGTGGTCTAATCTGAATATTCAGAAACTTACAGTCCAATAAGTGAAGAGTCTGGTGCGATTATCACCATACAATTGTGGACTGATTTGAAACACAAATCTTTAAATCAAGAACAATTTATTTTTCAGGATAGAATTACCAAAAAACGAGAGTTGAGAAATACCTGCCAACCAGCTTTAATACTATTGAGATCAGAGTTAAAATTTCCACCTAAAACAAAAATCTGAGCCAAGCTAAACTTATTAGGCATTTCGACATCCGGTTTCCATACATTTATCTTTCATGAAATGGTGAGGATGAAAAAATTGATGATTTGCTACATTTGAAAAAGTGGAATATATAGTGGTGCCGTGGACGACAGTAGACACTACAAGAAAACATGGATTTTGCAACGTCCATATTCGTTGCAAAAATGTTGCAAAATGGTGTTTTTGACGAATTAGCGACGTCGCAAACGGTGTCGACGCAAAATCAAAATCGACGCAAAATCGTTGCAAAATTACGTCATTCCTAAATCGTCGCTAATTTAATGCAAAACTGTTGTTGCTAGTTCGACGCAAAATTAGGAACGATATAGCAACGAATAAGATGATGCTACTTTGCATCATAAATTCCGATGCTAATTCAATTTATATTTAATTAGTACTAGATTATGGATCCGCGCATTGCGCGAGATTTTAATTTAAGATTTTTATAGATATAAATTTTGGAATATAAATTTAATCGTTCAAATTTTAAAATATTTTAATATAATCACATGCATTATTTTTCCAAAGTTTAGTATATTTCAAACACTTTTTCATTATAATTTTTTAGTACAATTATATTTGGGTTGAATCCTGAGTTAGTGGAGTTAAAATCCCTAAAATAACAATCTTCTTTTTCTTCCTATAACGCGACAGTAGAGGTCGTCCTTTTTTCCCTGCCCCTTATCGCCTTTCGCATATTTCATATCTTCCTTTTTGCTCTGTTACATTTTGGAATCAGCCACCATGACAGTGTTCTCGATCACATTTTCCTTTGCATTGTCCACCTTCTCAATGATTTATCTTTCTTCCTGTGAGATTTGAGACTGCAAATTTGGATGCAGAACCAGTTGGCTTCGTGCTGTTTTGTATTACAGATTTTCGTGTCGGATTTCTTTCAACTTTGCAGCGAAACCTTTGACTACTGCTCTGCCTCATCCACGTTTGACTATACCATACTATTTTGAATCGTCTATTTGATCAGATTTGTTTTCTCCTGCTCCACAATCTGCCTCGTTTCTTATAGGCATTCTCAAATATTAGTATTACACAGTTTTCATTATTCGATTAGATTATTTTATTTTTATTTTTGATGTTTAGGATAGTTTTTTGTTTTATATTAAATCACCTTCATTTTTTTCAATCTTTTTTAATTTCCTAAACACTAATTAATATTTAGTTTTGTCTTTTAGGCATTCATTGTTTTCAAAAAGTTACCATTTTCAATTTAGAAAACACTAAATAATATAATATAGATATTTTTCTTTGTTAAATATTTATATCTTATAGTTAGAAATAATAATATGTATCCAATTCTTTTTACTTTTAAATTGGTATCATGAACTGATACTTTAAAATTAACAAATATATTTTCAAAAACTTTAAATGTGTATTTTTCTTTAGAACTTAATTATTTTTTTATTTAAAGTAAAACCTTTTAGATTTCATCCTTATAATTTTTTTTAAAACCTATAATTTTCTTTATTCTTTAAAATGATAATGATAACCTTAAATATATGATAAGTTTCTTTTCCTAAAAATAATTACATAATTATCTCATTTTGTATTTATCCAATCTATATTCACATTTTTTATATTGTTCAGTTGTATTTTTATCATTTCGTTTTTTTATATTTAAGTTAATTTTTTGTCAACTTTTAATATTCAGTTATCTCGTAGATTATTTTTCTTCTTTAAATTAGAAATAATAATATAAACTACAAGTTAATTTTAGTTTTAATGGTTTTGTTTTAGTAAATAACGTATGTAGATCCCACATAAAAACTAATGAGTGATGACATGGCCATTTTTCATTGGTTGGGTGGATGCTTATAAATGTTGATGTGGACAGCCTAGATGGAGAGAAAAGAGGTTTATTATATATATAGATTTTTGGTGATTTTCAAATTCAATTTTGAAAATTTAGTATGAATAAAATAGTTTAATAAAATATTGAAATACTTTTCAGTTTTAATTAAAATATTTTAATATATATTTAAATCTTAATATAATATTTCATAATTAAATATTTTAATCCTACAACAATATTCCATAACTAAATATTTTAGTCCTGCAATAATATTCCTATCCTAATGTAAATATTTCATTCTAAATCAAAATATTCCAATCCATGTACAATATTCCATAATTTTCTAGTCTAATAAATTTAATCAAAGTTGAAAAAACATATGGGATAGAGTGAGAAAAGAGAGAAAAGAGTGAATGAGTGAGTTGGGAGAGAAAAATTGGTTTCATATACATAGAACTTTATAGACGTCAACATAATAACTTCTTGGGAAGATTAAAGAAAGAACTTTCGATGCTAATACGACGCTAAACTGCCGCCTATATTTTGGAATTTTTGAAATAAATTTAAAATATTTGGACCATCTTTCTTTCGCGCAAGGACAGCGACGATTTTGCAACAAATCGTTGCTAAACTGGTGCTATTATTTTGGAAATTTTGAAATGAAAACTTTAAAATTTGGATGTTTTTTCTCACGAGGATAGCAACGATTTTGCAATGAATCGTCGCTAATTTTGCAACGATTTTGCAAAGATTTGTTGCAAAATCATTGTAAAAGTAATTAAAATTTAAGATTAACTTTGCAACGATTTAGCAACGATTTCTTGCTAAATCGTCGCTAAACTTTTTACATGATAACAACATTTTTGACATGAGCGAGACACGAAAGGATATACATTTAACATTTGCGATGTTTTTGCGTCGTGTTCTTGCTAAATCGTCGCTAATCTGTGGCAATGTTTCATCATTTTATTAAAAATAATAAAACTATATAGGCTACATATCTATCAATTAATCATCAATGTCATTATTATGATATAAAGAAGGTTTCTTATGTATTTGTACAACTTCTTTGTTTTAAAGCTGTTTTACAAAACATGAAGTTAATGAACATGTATATTTAAGGTATATTTAAACCTTACTTACATTTTGAATGATAAAAAATAAAAAAATTTGGTTATGAGGAATTTATTCCAAGTTAACATGATCCACATGACAATATCACTAACCTCTATAGTTGATTCTTAAATAAAACTCGAATATAACAATTTTTACAAAAAGTTTTGCATCGTATTTCATTGCAAAATCGTCTCAATATAAAAAACATGAGCCATTCATGGTTTAGGGAATAAAAAGAATTTGCAACGACTTAGTGTCGATTCCTTGCTAATTCATTGCAAAGGCGTTGTAACAAAAAAAACATGTTAATTTGTGGTTTAGGGTATAGAAAGTTTTGCAACGAATTAGAGTTGATTCCTTGCTAATTCGCTACAAATGCGTTGTAACAAAAATACCCTGTTAATTTGTGGTTCAGTGTATAGAAAGTTTTGCAATGAATTAGTGTTGATTTGTTTTGTCCTTGCTAAATCGTTGCAATATTACGACGATATAATGACGATGTAGAATGTTGCAAAAGAGCTACGGAATAGCGATGATTGATATATTTGTTTCAAAAACGTCGCAGTTCTAACGCTGTTTAGTAAGAGAATTTTTCCGATGTTTTCTTGTAGTGAGAGGACAGTTAATGAAAAAGGTAGAGGAAACATTACGTAACAGTGGGAAGTAGTGTAAAGCTAATTTATGACTCGCAAAGCGGCCATATGAAAGAAGCCTTTGGACAAAATCGGTGAGATTTAGCTTTAATTAATTGAATTACCTTGGTGGATGGGTCGATGTGTGTTGTGATTGTTCTGTTTCACCGGCGGATACTAAGAGTGCATGAAGAAAGCACCACATATCAGGTCGAACGATATTCGAGCCGGCGACGGTGTGATGTTAAGTATGCATGTGTTCTGTTTCAAAGGTGGTTCCATTTCCGAGGGTAAACAGCCGTCTACCAGTCATGACGGCCAGAGGTTGAGGCGATGATGCGTGTTGCGACGGTTCTCTTTCCTTGGTGGTTCCAAAACGATGTGTAGGTACTGCTTTACTCTTTGCTGTTTTGCCAAGACACTTGCAAATCATGTTGTTTTCTTTAAAGTGAGTTGCTTAAAACGACAGGTAGTTTTAATTAGTTAAAATGCTGCCTTTATAAACCAACATGTACTTATGCCATTCTCAACATTTCAGCCTGATCTTTTTGACTCTTTAACTTTACGCTTTAAAAATCTAGCTGAACTTTTCTTTTACATCATATTTAGTGCATATAAAATTGAACTGGCTAATTCCGCTTACTTAACCTGAGTTAACCATCAATCAGCGTTTTTAAATTGCGTTTGACTATATAAACCAACTTGTACTTATGACATTCTCAACATTCCTACCCGAACTTTTCGCCCTTTAAAAAACAACCTGAACTTACTTTAAGCCTTTAAAAGCCTACATAAACTTTTTTGACATCATATTTTTTTTACACCATAATTCGTACCTATGAAGTTGAACTTGCTAATTCCGATTACTTTAAAACCGATATTTTGCTTTATTTTGTATGGTTAGGTGAGCCATAGTTTAATATGATCTTATCCCATAAGAAAAGAAGAAATTAAAGCACCTTAAGAATCATTTGTTTTGAATCTGAGACACTATGAAACTGAGCTAACTCCAGTATAGCTCTTGCCCATCTCTTTGGATCTTGCCTAATGTTAACATCCCCAAATAATGGTTAAGAGTTATAACCAAATTAAGTCATAGAAGACATTAAAATGTGGTACTAAAATATGGTATTTAGTATGCATAAAGTAGAAGACATTAAAAGTAGAAGTTTAGTACCACATTTTAATGTCTTCTACTTTACGCATACTTAACTTCTACTTTACGCATAATAAAATGTGGTATTTGGTAAAATTTAATAGAAGTTTATCTTTTTTATGTTTAATGTCTTCTACTAAATTCTTCTACTAAATTCAAGAACAAATAACCAAACTCAACTAAGCATACAAAATAAAGCAAAATGATCGGTTTTAAAGTAAGCAGAATTAGCAAGTTCAATTTCATAGGTACGAATTATGATGTAAAAAAAATATGATATCAAAAAAAAGTTCATATAGGTTTTTAAACTTAAGTAAGTTCAGGCTGTTTTTTAAAGGGTGAAAAGTTCGGGTAGAAATGTTGAGAATGGCATAAGTACAAGTTGGTTTATAGAGTCAAACACAAATTAAAGTCAAACGCAATTTGAAAACGCTGATTGATGGTTTACTCGGGTTAAGTAATCGGAATTAGCCGGTTCAATTTCATATGCACTAAATATGATGTAAAAGAAAAGTTCAGGTAGGTTTTTAAAGCGTAAAGTAAGTTCTGGCTATTTTTTAAAGAGTTAAAAAGTTTGGGCTGTAATGCTAAGAATGGCATAAGTACATGTTGATTGTTTAAACTTAGAGGGTCCCACAATAGGCTTAGTTATGCTTATGTGAACAACTTAGGAAGAAAGACAAAAAAGGTTTATTATAGTGCAATTCTCATAAATACCACTAAAATATATTTGTTTTTCAAAAATATCATCATTAGTTTTATTTTCCAAAAATACCATAAAATTGATTTTTCCAAAAAATATTACAAAATTAAAACCTAACTTAAAACCCTCAAAACTAAACCCTAAACCCAAAATATTAAACCCTAAATCCAAAATACTAAACACAAATCCAAATATTTAAATTACAAATCCTTATAATTCATTTTTTAGGTTTTGTGATATTTTAGGAAACAAAACAATTTATGATATTTTTGGAAAATAAAAATAGTGATAGTATTTTTAGAAAACAAATCTAAATAGTTGTATTCTAAGGAATTTCTCTTTAGTATATATATACTAAGGAGTTACCAGCACCATGTGTGGAGAAAAAATGATAGTGGATGATGACATATAATATTTTGATATATATATATATATATATCAAATGAAAAGCAAATCATTCTTTAAAAATGTATATGATACATTTTAGTCAAATATATATTTAACATATAAGATTATTAATAAAATTTAAAGTAACAAAAATAAAGAAGCTTTGGCTATTATAATTAACAATGTTTGTTTTCTATTATTGACAAAACAAAAACCAATGTCTTTTTATTTAACATATAAATTTTTAATAAAATTTAAAGTTACAAAAATAATCAAACGTTGACTATTATAATTAACAATAAAACAAAACCCAATGTCTTTTATAAATCGTAGGAAGAATATACCCCAACTCTAATATGTTGTGGTGCTGAGGTCTTATATCAAATTTATTTATTTAATTGATTTTTTATCAAATTTATTTATTCAATTAATTCTTCTGTCGAATTTATTTAATATACAATTTGATTAAGTTTTTTATTAACGATTTGATTAAGTTTTTTTATTAACGATTTGATTAAGTTTTGTTATTATTTTTTTCAGTTTTGATTAGAGCTTTACGACTTATTAAGTTTATTATTATATAAGTGTTTAGAGTGTCTATCATAATACTAATAATAATAATAAACTAAAATGTAAACAAAACTTTTATAAAAAAAAATTTTAATGGCAAAATTTTAATTAAAAAAGATTTTTTGAGAATATAGTTCTTTTTGTTTTTTGATCTAAAATATAATGGTAATCAATCATTTTAAAGATAAACGAGACTACTTTTAATTATTATTTTAATATATAAAATAGATTTATTTAGGTCATTGTGAATATCTAAGTTTTTAAAGTTGAGTCGGAAATCGAGTCATTATTTTTGTGGTTGACTAATGAAAAAGGAGTTTTCGGTGAGTTGACTGTAAGAGTAAATTTCTTCTTCATGCACTTTGTGTCCATGCCAAATTGATTTCACTGTGTTTCTAATAGTTTTTTTCTCCACATTTTAATATGGTTCAAATTATAAAACACGTGGTACATAAAATGCTTTAAATGTATGTTTCAGGAGATGTAGGATCCTATTAGAAGATCAGATGAATTAGTATGTCTCAATTCTTCTTTCAAGTTTTAACCATGAAATCCAAAGAATGAAGAATAAATAAGTTAATAAGTAAATCCTTAGATTAAATTATAAAAGTTGTGAGATCAAATGATATATATAACAGAGCTTGAAGACTAGGATGTCTTTGACATTGAAAGTTTAATGGTGTTTTGTGCAATGAATTTGTAGGGACTAGGTCGTGAATTGATTAGTAATCTAAATATGACACTTCAAAAAATAAAATTTAAAAAAAAAACCCACAACGTTTTGCTTAAAAAAAACACTTTTATGATTTAGGATTTCATGTACAAAACAACCAAAATGTCATAAAAGGAGAGAATTAAAAGAAGTCGAGACAAAAATTATTTCATCATATAATTCAACAAAATAAACTGATTTATGTTACAAAATGACTTCATATGTCAAGTAAAAACAATATTATGGAATTCGTGTGATAAATAGTAATGCAATTCTTACATCTCAAAGCATGTCATGCTTCAACGAAATGATAAAATAAACAAATAAATCAAATGGTTTATCAACTGTTAATGACAATTAAAAACACATGACAACTTTTGAATGCACCATTATCAATTAGTGCCAAGATCTTGTGGCACAATCACTTTTTCCTTAGTGACCAAACCAACGAACAGAACAAGAAAAATTGTCCAACCAAACTTTGAAGTGTATTCTCAGAATTTTTGCCGCCTTAGATATCGTGAGACGCAGGTAGGAGAGTTTAATCTATTTCCCTCTAAGAATTGCTCAATCAATCTGTACAATTCGGTGTTACTTTAAATCAAAACGTGAAGCAAAGCAGAGGAAAAGATAATGCCGTTTTGCTAATTTTAGCTACTTACAAATTGCAGATTGACTTTTGCGAAGCTGCTACTTCGCTGTCAGGAAAAGAATCCTCCAGCCTTAAGCTTAACCATACGTACAGATCCAAAACCTGTTCAATCGTGACATTCAGACCTCAAGTTAGACTAACAAAATCCAATCTTTTCTCTTGATTTTGGTTCATGAATAATTAAGATAAAAAATGAAATTAAACCCATCAATTGCACTACTGCATACGAGCATTCAAGATTCTGTTTTTTATCCCGAGTTCTTGAATGAAATACATATCGTTCCTTTGATCACTACTAAGAGGAAAAGAAAGATGTTACCTTGTGAATGGATTCAAGTTCCTTGAGTTCTGTTGGTGTTTTGGGAACCTTAACTCTGTCGGCTGCAAGTATCTCCCGGAGCCTCACAACGCCTGCCTTTGAGAAGTTTTGAGCAAACTGATGTACGAAGAAAAAGGTAAAAGTGAACAATTGTTTTCCATACAAAGATGCCATTATCGATCACTCAAAAGAAAAATGATAAGAGCGTCTAGGCTTTTTACCTGTGCAAGTCCCTGACTTGAAATTTCGTCATTTACATCAACTGGACTGCACACAGGTAAGTTCAGTCAAAGTTTGTATTTGTTTGAATCTTATTGAATGCAGAAAACAAGAAAAGACGAAAATCTGTTATTTTTGCTATTATTACCTGACCACGAAAAGGTACTTCTCTTGCAATCCAAGGGGTAATTCATCAACAATAGCGGCAACTTTCTGAAAATCAAGACCAGCATATGTGTTAAGAAAACATTCTCTTTCTGATGTGTGAACAAAACTACATCATAGCTGAGCTTTACCATCATGTCTTCGACATTAGAGATGAAGTAGTTTGAAGACAGCTTAGCATTTTCAACAAAGTGTTCCTGCCAAAGTTAATGAGCCATGATTTCAGATCCACTCAAGAGGACCAAAATTAACAGAAAATATGTATCTTACCAAGATCTGGTACAACCCGTGTTTAGGGTGTGCTAGGGAATACCTAGACAGGAGGTCAAATGTTGGAAATAGTCCAGCACGCTGCATGATATAAGTTTTGTGCAAACTTAGACAAGAAGAAAAAGATGTAGAGAACTAACTTAACGCTATAAAATTACCTCAAGAAGAGGTGACGGAGACTTGAGAGACGAGTGGAGCAACGGAAGATCTTCTTTGTGCAAACAAGTTACTTCACCAATAGGGAACTTTGATTGGAATCTGCCAGCTCTCCCTACACAGGACCATGAGAACATTAGAAAGGACATATCATCACTCTTGAAGTTTTAATTGGTATTTTTGTTGAAATATACCTGCAATTTGTTTAATCTCAGATACTGTTAGGTCTCTGGTCTCGGTACCATCAAACTTTTGAAGGGTCGAGAAGATAATCCTTGAAATATTCAAATTAAGACCCATGCCAATCGCATCGCTGGCAACAAGAACATCAAAGTCATTGGTCTCGTCGTTAAACCTTGTTGCCTGCAGAATTTAACGCATTTAAATTGGGGAAACAAAAGAGATAATTCTTAGACCATCCAGTAAAGCCTAGAGCCAAAACAGTAAGGAACTCAAACCTGTGCCGTGCGAGTCTCTGGCGGCAATGAACCATAAACCACAGAGCAAAGATGATTACCAGCACGTTCAATTATTTTCTACGAAAAGGTACAAATGATGAAGACTAAAAAAAGAGTGAAGAATATGTATATCAAGGCAACAGACTAATATTCAATACTCATGACGTGTAGAGGATAGAGCTATGTATGCATTTGATATGATGCCAAAATGTTTTTTTTCTTTCTGGCAGCAAATTCAAGCAGGAAAATGCAAAATACAGGAAGAGAGAACAAGATAATTAACTGCTAACCTTATATGCATATATATCTTTTCGGGAAAAGGTCACAAGACAATCCCCAGTTTTAATACTGGAAACTGATGAAACAGGCACCTTCAAAGGGACTAATGGTGAAAGCCTCTCATATGTATGAACCTTAATACAAAATAATAGGAATCAGGAGGTCGTGACTCGTGATTACATGAAGAATGTCTTAAATATCACAGTATATTGATATAGATAAGAAAGGATTAGAAAAGGAAAAGGGACACTAGCTCGAATAAGCATAATACCTCGACATCATCTCCAGTTACTTTCAATATATCTTCAACAAGAGGCACGACAGCTGGATCGCCACATAAGTGTAGCTCATCAGCCGCGATTCCAAGTAGAGCACGAGTAAATGCAAATCCCCTTTGTGTACATCCCACCATCTGAAATTAGGGAAAGAAAGGATGAGAATAAGAAAACAAAAAGTTCTTGTTGATTTCTTCAGCCAAAGTCAAGCAAGACTGTTGGCAAAAAGAAAAAAAAAGTCAAGCAAGACTAGCCTGAATTTCGTCAATGATGGCACAATCATAGACCGATGTAACATCAGCCATTTCAACTGTCACAGCTTTGTGTGTTGCCCCTTCCTTTAACTCTTTCTCTTGTCCCGTGATCAAATCACATGGAACGTTTGCTTTGTTTAAACGTTTAGCTACCTCCCATGCCAACAATCTTAAAGGACCACAATATACGCCTTCAAGTGAAGAAGCAAATCTTAAACAGTTCAAGAAATGGCTTCCAAAAAACAAACGGTTTAGTAGTCACCTTCTAAGGCATACCTGAAGAACTTTTCTCAAGGTGCTTAAGGGCACTATATGTCTTCCCGCTGTTTGTCGGGCCAACATGTAGAATGACCTTACGCTTCTTCTTCCGAGCAATTGGATACCATGTATGAGGACAGCTGAAATTCAAGGTTATGACATGAACACTTATTGTATCTCCAGAAAAAGAAATCATAAGCATGGTTAAGATCTGAACAATGAAACTGCAACAAGAATCACGACTCATTGTTATTGGGGAGCTATCATATATCCATATCTTATCAAACAATGAATCTACAAGAAGTTTTGGTCTTACGTGAGATCAGTGAAATCGAACTTTGAGGTGGTTTCCGTGCCAGTGAAGTCGAACTTTGGGGATCCTGAGTTCTTTCTGTAGTTCCTAGTCAAGACACCTACTCTCAAAAACTCACCAAACTCAGGTTCCAATTGAAACCGCCACAAACTTCCCTTATCAGCTGAAATTTTTTGCCAACACAAAGACATCATAAGATAAAACATAACCAATCCAATCTTCTTCTAACTACTACATAAAAACGAGTGAAGATAGAGCTCATAAAGGTCATATATTGCGAACTTCCAATTTAAAAGTTTCAAAATTTCTAGTCATTCCTTTCTAAGATCACTTATAAACTGGACTCGACTACGTCTATTCCCAGTAATTTCTCGAAACCCAACGAGAAAGAGAAAACAGAGCATAAAGGGTATTGATGCCCCAACCTTGAAGAACACGAGAAATCCCCAAAGCTGAAACCTTTCGAAGCCCAATAACAGAATATGCCATATTTAAATTGTTGTAGCTATTGAAACGAAGAACAGAACACTTTCTTTATCCCTTGTTCACCATGATCAATACAGCTCAAGTAGTACGACTCCTTTCATTTGCTTTGAAGAAAAATCGGAATTACATAAAGAAAACTCCTTTGAAATCGAATAAATGGCAAACGAAAAGAGAAAGTAATCAAATGATACTTTTTATAGTTAGAAATTGAAGGAATAAATTTCAGACTTCCATTGTTAGACCTTATTCTTCTCAGAGGTCGGCGACTCAGCAAGAAGCGGGAGAGAGAAGAAAACGAGAGGTTCCTTTTTAATTTACAAATAAACCCCTAAACTTTCCTATTACTCTCTCTTACACTCTCCTACTTTAAAAAGTAGTATTTTCAAACATTAGTCCTTCTTTTAACGCAATACGTCTAAAATACCCTTGGCTATCTTTTATAATTACCCAATCAACCCATCTTGTTCGCCAAGCCGCTTTGATCTAATAAGCTCTTATATTCTCATGCGACCGGAAGAAACGAATTATCGGAATCGAAAATTCGAAAAAGATCTAGGAACTGAGAAATTTTTTGGCTCGAGAAGATACAGATCTGAAGATGGAGTGTGTGTTTGGTCTAGTTGGGAATGGATTCGCTATTGTGGCGGCGGATACTTCAGCAGTTCACAGTATTCTTCTCCACAAGAACAACGAGGACAAGATCATGGTCCTTGACTCTCACAAGCTCATCGCTGCTAGTGGTGAGCCTGGTGACCGGTAAGACCTCTCCTCCTCCGTCTCTCTCTCTCTCTCTGTGATCAGTAGTACAAGGATTTGATTTGTGTTTTTGTGACTTATTTAGGGTTCAGTTTACGGAGTATGTTCAGAAGAATATGTCATTGTATCAGTTTCGTAATGGGATCCCTTTGACTACTGCTGCTGCAGCGAACTTCACTCGTGGAGAGCTCGCCACTGCTTTGAGAAAGGTGAGCTCTTGGGTTTTTAATTTCAGAATTTTGGGATGTTGTGATCTTTATATGAGGTTTGGGGAATTGGGGTTTCTAATCTCTTTGCTTTAGATTCTTTTATGAAATAGTGAGATTGTTGAAGATCAGCAGATAATCGATTAATGGAGTAACTACTTAGTGCTTATTCTTGGTTTTAGTTTCATCTTTAGTTAAATATGTCTTCTTCTTTAGGTTTCATGTCCATTTGGTTGAACTTTTCCTCTGTCATATTGTGTTTTTGATAGTATTAAGGTGTTTGATAGTTAATGCTTGTTGATATTCACTTCCTTTTGTATGGTGGTGTAAAACCATTGTGTTGATACAAGTAGAAGTAGTTCAGAGATTCCAGCCAGGATGAGTTGAAGTTGTTTGAACTTAGTTCTTCCATTACGATTTTCATTATTTAAAGCAGCTAGATGCCATTGGAAACTTTACCTAATGTGTTCAATATCTACATGTAGTGTGTCTGAGAAATATGCAAGGTATTTTAGCAAGACAATGAGACTATTCTACTCTTTGTTGCAGTTTTCTGTGCTTGGATGTTACAAAAGTTTCTCTTTAAGTTGGTTGAAGTTAATGAAATTTAGAATTATGATGCAGAAAAGATGAAACTCGGATTAAACCTTAATAGTTTTATTATGCCAAGCTTGGAAAATAATTATTATTTCCTTGACTAAGAATTCACAAGTTTAGGAAATTTTGTGCTACCTTTTAAGGTTACTCTGACTTCTGTGAATTGATTATGAAAAACTGATACTCAAGGCTAACTGATTTGTGATTGTTTGTATCGATTTGGGCTTGAACTTCCAACGTTTAGACAGTGTTGAGTGGAGTAATTTATACTGATACGCCCATGAAGCCGTTGCTACATAGATTGTTGAATGGTTTGATGGATTCTCCCCGGCTTCTTTTGGTTGTTTATGACTGGCCTGCATGTTTGCACTTACCGTTTTGAGATTTCTCATTGCTGTCTGTTCTGTTTGATTCCAGAATCCGTATTCAGTGAACATCCTGATGGCTGGCTATGACAAAGAAGCTGGCGCATCTCTATACTACATTGACTACATTGCAACTCTTCACAAGGTTGATAAGGGAGCATTCGGTTACGGCTCATACTTCTCTCTCTCTACAATGGACAGACACTACCGCAGTGACATGTCTGTTGAAGAAGCCATTGAATTGGTCGACAAATGCATACTCGAGATCAGGTCAAGGCTGGTCATTGCACCACCAAACTTTGTGATCAAGATTGTTGACAAGAACGGAGCTCGTGAGTATGATTGGCGTCTGTCTGTAAAAGACGTCTCCACCGCTGATGTCTGAGTTATTATGTTTGGGTTTATTAGACGTTTATGTTACTCAGCTCACATTTACTTCTCTGTTGAACTTCAAGCTCCCTGGATATTAAAGTTCCTAGATAATGATGATATGCATGTGTTAAACTTTGAAATGAATATTGTTGTTCTTGCGTATATGAACCAAAAAGTAAAGAAATGTAAACCTAAACATCTTTGTGCAAGGAAACACCACTCACAGCTGACACAGCCTCACTAATAGTAGCAGTAAAGCAGCTGGACATACTCAACATAAGAAAGACTTCAACGCAAGCCCAATGGTAAAATCTTTGTATCAGTGAAGTAAACCTAAGCAGTAAGTAAGCACAGACAGCTTCATATCATTCAGATGCGTGTGAGGATAGAAGTGGCCAAAGTCATGATAACGGTCGATGGAGACCAGAAGTTTCTGATCTCTGGAGAGCCGTTTGAGATGTATTGTGGAACTGGTGGTGGTGGTGGTGCTACAGTAGCTGTTTCCGGTGAGAATTGATCGGAGCTTGGTGAAATTTCCGGTGCTAAGCCGATCGAGTGAGGAGAAGCTGATCCTCGATTACCTGTAGAATATGAATGAATAAAGGTCAGTCTCATGTCAACGAAAACATTACCGAAACTATAGAAATGATCTTTTTACCGGAAACAAACGGATTTTTGAACTGGATACTCTGAAGCGGCGGAAGCTCCGGCGACTCTGCACCATAGATCAAATCCCTAAAATCACACATCTACGATTCGATTCGATTCAATTGGATAGAAGAATTCGAAAATAACCTGATGGCGAACAGAGAGACTCAAAAGATTCGTCCGAACTCGAATCGGTACAGATCTGGGAAAGAGAAAGCAATCTAGATCTATCCAACGGGAAGCCAAGGATCATCGGCTGCCGGAGAAGATAACAGAGGCAGTTTCCGGCGCTGGAATGAACAGATGAGGTGAAAACGGAACAGCAAATAGGATTCGGCGTTTCTGACATGTTGTTTGGTGGAGAAGATACGTAAGGAAGGCATGGAGAGAACATAACGAGCTCTTCCGTACAAGTCAGACTCTGTGGAGAAGACGAAGGTGCTTGCTGCGTCGCGGCTACGGCGGAGGAGGAGGAGGAGAAGGTGATCGCGAGTATGAGAATAAAGAAGACGGTGGTGATTGTCGCAGCCATTGTTGTTGTTTCAGTGATCTCTCTTCTTCGTGATTAGTTAGTTACAGAGACGTTACTTTACTTATGGCTGAATCGTAGTGACGACTGAGACTTGTATAACGATGGTGGCGGGAAATAATAGATTGTGGAGGTTTGGTGATGAAATCACGAATTTGCCCCTATATTTATTTTTTTCGGAACGGGGCAGATTTCGTGGTTTGATTATTAATTGATAGGCGCTGCTGAGTTGGTAGTGTTTGGCCACTAAGGTGCGTCCACGTGTCAAAATTAGTTTATATGGTTTATGAATATAAGCTCACAATTTATGATTTTGACATTTTGTAGTTTAGTTGAATTTGAAATTCACATTTGTGTTTTTAAAGAAGATAATAAAAATCCAAGTCGGGAAGAAAAAAAAATTGATGTTAAGAAATAACAAATTACTTCTAACATTTAAGGAATATAACATAAGGAAATCTATACATAAGATATATAAAATAGATCCTAATAACATAGACTTATGAAATCGCTCTAACGATCCATGAGTTGTTGATACTTGTGAATGACAAAATCACAATCACTGCTCTCTCTAATTTTCTCATAGCTATCGTGAATATCTGATATCTTGGAGGGTTTTTCTTGAAACTTCTTGCTCAGTTGGGATGTTCGTTGACGGTGGACTCGGTGGTTCAAGTTAAGTTTCGGCTCAAGACGTTTTTTACCGTCTTGGTTTTGTTCTTCAGTGGTCGAGAAGATCTTGAAGTGTTGGTTTATTGTTTAAGTATGGTGGAGCATCTTTGAATCTCAGTTTCTGAATAAGAACGCAAGCTTTACCACATCTTGCGAAATTTGGTCATGCAGATTAAGCCATATCCTTATTTTCTTCTTTTTATGCGACATCAGTTTCTATTTATTTACTTACTCACAAAAATACTCCAACACAAACCAATAAACTGATCAATCAACCAAATTAAAATAAACTCTCAGTGATTTTCGGACCAACACAAGAAAACACATGAAACCTAGTATGTGTTGGTATCGTGTTGCTATTAGCTTTAATGGCCATGGCCATGACGATGTCGACGGTTTCTACTTAGTCGAGCTGCACAAATATCCTAATTAGCACGACGCCGTGTCTCGACTATATCACTCAAAACACTTCTTCTCTATCTCAACAATGTTGTAAATGGAATATCAAAGTCCACAATTTATGTTTTTTGGTTTTTATAGTTAAGTTTGAAAAATTGGATGAACTTGTACTTAGATCTTTTATCTCAAAACTCAGAATCACTGAGTATCTTTTATTAGAAATCACGTTAAGAACAAAACACTTTCTTAACTGATTTTACACAAGATCTAAACACCTTAGCTTGCACTTGAGACTTCCAATTACATACTAGAAATGATTAAAAGAAAAGCATTCTCTCTTATATTTCTTATAGACAAGAATTGATTCTCACAACTCTTTTGAACAGAAAAACTCAATCTCTTATTTTTTTTCTTGAAAGCTTACGTAGCTAGATTCACAAAGCATCCTATTTATATTCATCGGATCTTTGTGTCTCCTAGGTCAACTTTTACGATATTTGATTGCTCCAAATATTTATCTCAAATATATCCTTTCTAACTGATAATAGAACCTTCTTAAGATTATCTCCACATCAACAATCCAACTTGTTATCCACGTCTTACTCCAAAACATCTTATAGCTTATTTCATCAACTTAGTGCATTTTGCATAGAACATGCACTTACAAAAATTGACTTTGAACTTTTCATTTGTGTATATATACTATAAAGACAAGAAATAAATTTATAAGTTAGACTCGTTATTATTTTCTTTCAAATTATAAATTTTGGGAAAAATAGATATTGATTTGAACGCTCGTATTACTATACAGTCAATAGTGCACATATACGATGAGCGGAGAGGAAGAATGTGCTATCAAGATTCATAAGTGTGAAGAGTAGGCATTTTCCAAATTGGTTGTATATATATCTAAAGATATTTAACTAATAGTCATATACATTAGATTAATCTTAAAAAGAGTTGAGCTGGTAAATAGCAATAAATAAAATTTTAATTACGAACTTGAGAAATTAAAAATTGTTATTAAGAAATAACAATTTTTCTCTACAAATCTTTGTTTTTTTCAAGTTAAAAGGTCAGCAATCAAATTTCAATCAGGTCAAACTTAAAAATATATATATAATCACCAAAATAATTCAACAAACATCCTTAAAACCAGACACGTTAACGTAATCAGATTCTTTCACAAACTTCATCGCAAGGTGTTGGAAAAGTTGGTCATGCAAATTGAGCCACATCCTTGTTTTCGTCATTTTCTGCGGCCTCAACTTCTTATTTATTTACGTACCTACAAAAGACTCCAACACTAACCATTAAGCTCAAATCTTACAACAAACTCTTGAGAGATTCTCACAACAACACAAGAAAAACATGAAATCTGAAATGTGTTTAGTGTTGTTTTTAGCTTTAATGGCAGTGATGTCGCCAGTTTCTGCTCAGTCGAGCTGCACGAATGTCCTAGTCAGCATGGCGCCGTGTCTCGACTTCATCACTCAAAACAGTTCTTCTCCGTCTCAACAATGTTGTGACCAGTTGGCTCATGTTGTTCGGTATTCTTCTGAGTGTTTGTGTCTAGTTCTCGAAGGTGGAGGTTCTCAGCTTGGGATCAATGTTAACGAGACAAAAGCTCTTGCTTTGCCTAAAGCATGTCATGTTCAAACTCCTCCTGCTAGTCGCTGCAATGGTGAGAAAGACACTTCCCATAAAATCATCTTTTCGATTTCTTTTGTCTCTCATTCATTAGGAGTTTATCATTTTCAGGTGGATATTCGGTTAATTCGCATGCAGGATCATTAAACACTTCAGGTAAAGGACTAATTAACTTATATGGAACCCAGTCGTATCTATTTTGACATTATCTCTATGAACAGAACATGGACATGGACATGGATCATTGTCTGAAGGGAGTTCTATCAAGTTCTCATTCCCTCTTCTCGCCATCCTCTCCACAGCTTCGTACATCACAATCTTTGCAAAATACTGACTTTTTTTTACCCATAAAGCTTTTGGCCTAAAGAACATATTCTTTTAAGTCTCTCTATTAAATCGCAGTGTATTGTGTGATCTACTTTGTGCTCTATAAATCCCTTCTTTCCGGGTGATATTGGTTTGTAGTGCAAAGAGTGTGTTGTATCTCTTTGCTTTATGTAAGGAATATAATTTTCTAAAACATGTTCGAAATACGAGATATGTTTATATATCAAGTTAATATTTAAATATGGTACTTTCAAATGATAATAAAAATGATATGTGTATATATCAAGTTATTTTTTGTTAAAAAACAAATGAGTTTATTAGACGCGTTGTGTTTTGATATAACCAACTATTTTAATATGTCGTGTTATATAGTTATTTACTTGGTCTCTTGGTTGGTTTATTGATCTTGGCTTATATATTTACATGCCTTTTTTTTTTGGTTTTATATATATTTACATAAATTGTTTTAAAAAAAGAAATATAACACATATTCCGGCCTCCATTTGATATTAAACTTAGTCAAAAAGAATGTTCTGTTTTAAGTGATGTTTTAATGCAAAACGTATTATTTATTTTCCTTAATTTTCTTTAAAATAAATAATTAGTTCTTTGATTGGTGTTTTAAAATGAATATAACAAAGTCTATATATGTAGTACATTGTCTAAACGTCACTTAAAATCTGGAGGGAGTACGATTTTTATTACACTAACACATGTATTGTAGAGTAAGATTGTCATATCACTGACACATGTATTGTTGCTATTTTAGTCACTACTTCTAAATATAAGCTTTGTCTGCTACCGTAATTGTTATTGCTCACTATAAACTTTTTTGCAGAGTGTTGTCTCTATCAAAAAAAAAAAATTGCCGGTAATTTTATGGAAGAAATGTCGTTTTTCTCAAAAAAAATAATCTTTTTTTATGTTGCAAACTTGTAAATCGTCTGGGTTCTTTTCTTTTAATGTTCCTGAATATATATTTGTGTATACAGCTCTCGTTAAGTCTATATATAATAACATAAATAATACAGTACTATAGTGATAATTCTATAATGCTTTCAATAGAAAGAATGTATGATGTGGATATTATAGACAATCAATTTAAATATGGCTGAAACCTGGAAGACAGTTTCTAGCAAGAGTCAAACAAATGCCTAGAGAAGTCAAAGCAAAAATGATAATGGAAATTAACTAACACCTACTTTTTATTAATCAAACTAGTGATTCTCTAATTTAAATCTGTGAATTGACAAGAAAAAGGATTGTGTAAATTTACAAAATTTTCTATTAAATTTAGTGATTGTGGTTCTGTTGGAGTTGGACCACTAAAACCAGTCCAACTTATTAGAACCTATGCGATTGCATTCTTGGCCATCCATATAAACTGGTTTTGCAGACCAGTCATCAATTTCTATTGAATGCATTTTTGTGTCATAATGAATTTGTAGTTTATGTTCCTAAGTTATATTGATTATAAATTGATATGTGCATGAAATGAAGGTCAAATAATGGTAGAAGGGGACCCCTTGAACAAGACCAGCTTTGTCTCCATTTCCATAAATCACAATCTCATGTCCCTTAGAACATGGAACCAATTATTGCGACTCCTTGCCCTCCCCTTAGTTTTGTTTATATCAAATCTTTATTTATCTACACACACATTGGTATAAATGGTATCCTGCAATAAATATTTTCACCTACGTGTACTAAAACACATCTAAAAACATATCATATCAAAAGTCACAACCTACGATTTCTTTGGTTTTGAATCATATTGTTTTCAAAATTCAGATTTGAGTTTATCCTAGCTGCCCCCACCTTGGAACGTAACCTTGAGATCGAAGAAGTATGTGGTGCATGCGTTAATTGAAAGAGGGTCATTAGAAATAAATTATGTGTTTGATTTTATGATAATGTACTTCTTTTCTCGAATACTAATAATGTATCTGCAAGGTGTAATAATGCATTTGCTCTACTTCTCAATTTCTCTAGAATATAATATTAAAATTCCAAGTCTAGAGCCAACATATAAACCCCACCATGCAACATGTGTATTATTACGTGTATATAACTAACAATTAGCTTTGGTGTTCAACATTCTCATATCCACGAAACCATTCCATAGAGAATCATAGATTACAAAAACTGTGAAACATTGTCTTTCAGTTTTGAAGCTATAGCTAGATTGGTCACTTATGGAGATTGAATCAGTGACGTGCGAATGTTGCGGTTTAACGGAAGATTGTACGCAACACTACATTAGTGAAGTCAAAGCTAACTTAGCCGGAAAATGGCTTTGTGGACTTTGCTCCGAGGCGGTGAGTGATGAATTCAACCGTAGTCCGAAGACTACGACGGTGGAGGAAGCTATTAATGCTCACATGTCGTTTTGTGGTAAGTTTAATGCCAACCCGGCAGAACTTGTCGCCGACGGCATGAGACAGATGCTACGGAGGAGGTCCGGTGAATTATCGCCGAAGACGTCCAAGAAGTTCGGAAGATCTAACACCACGTAATTGTGTACTCATCTTTTTTCCCATTTTCTTCTTTTAGTGTTGGCTAATGTAAAATATAATAGAAATGAATTAAGTAATTTTTGGAGATGTATTTTGAACGCGCACCAAACATTTAGCTAACATTTGTGCTAATCCAAAATAATTTCGAATGGAACTTTAGAAACTTAGATTATTTAGTATGTGAAATGTTTTGTTTCTATAACTATATACGTAGAATAAAAAATAGAATATTGCCAATCACTACTCACCAGTAGTCTCTGCAAGAACATAGACCGTCTTTATAATGGTGAAATCTAGTTCGATCTCTCACTATGATCTCTCGTTCATACACTTTAGAGACGAGCTTGAAGAACGTGTGACAATCCTCACAGACCCTCAGATTCTTCACTATCCTAATAACAACGCACGAGCCATTCTCTTCCTCCATATTTATCAGACCAAAGCAGAGCGCAAGCTTTTCGCTATGCCATAGAACCAAATTCTTCTTTTCTTCCTCTTCAACATCGACCAAAACGCTACCAGAGTGAAGAACATAACCGGCCAGCTTCAGTTTACTTACAACCTCGTCTAGCTTCGCATAAATCTCATCTGATTGCTTATGCCTCTTGTCACCAATCAGAAACTCGTGTGATTTCCCGATTAGGTCAATCCGGCTAATACCTTTCTCCTTGAATACATTATTTTCCTCCATAACACGTCTTATGTTCCTTACACCGTCCCATCTCTGTTCTCTAGCATATATATTGGACATTAACACAAGAGCTCCGTCATGATCAGGCTCCAACTCCAGGATGCGTTTGGCTGCAAATTCACCTAACTCAAGCTCGCCATGGACCCTACAAGCTGACATCAGTGACCCCCATATGACTACATTAGGAGCCATTGGCATTGATTCTATAACCTCAAGAGCTTCTCCTAAGAGATTAGCTCGCCCAAAGAGATCTACCATGCATCCATAATGCTCAAGTTTTGGAATAATATTATATTCATCAACCATTGATGCAAAGATTTTCTTGCCTTCTTCAACGAGTCCTGAGTGGCTACAACCATAGAGCACTCCTACAAAAGTAACATCATTGGGCTTGATACCTTCTTGTTTCATCCGGGCGAACGAGATAAGCGCATCACTGGCTTCTCCATACATAGAAAAGGCATTGATCATAGAGCTCCATGACACTACATTCCTCGTTGGCATCTTCGCAAACACGTCTCTTGCTGCATCCAAACCTCCACATTTCGCATACATATTAATGAGGGCATTATTTATTGGCAACACTGACTCCAACTCGTTAACATGTGTGTAATGGTGAACCCATTTCGCTTTATCCAGGGTACCAAGGTTCGCACAAGCTGATATAACACTGAACATGGTAACTACATCAGGTTTTATCCCAGAGCAACACATTTCCTCAAAAACTCTTAAAGCTTCTTGAGGATAATCACTTTCAGCATAAGCTGAAATCATTGTGGTCCAACAAACCAAATCTTTCTTTTCCATTTGGTCAAATATAACCCGAGCATTATCGAGTCTCCCAGCTTTTGAAAACCCAGAAACCATGGCAGTCGAAACAAACAAGTTTTTCACTGACATCTTCCTAAAAAACTCCATTGCCATATCCATACAGCCAGCTCCAGCATACATGGTAACAAGAGCAGTCAACAAATGAGTGTCCATCCTAACATCATTCTCTATCAAAAAATCGTAAATCGCTCTGTTATATCTCATATTTCCAGTACGACCACAAGCCGAGACAATGTTACAAAGAATCATCTCATCTGGGATCACATTAGAACCCTTCATGTCCTCAAAAAGCTTGAAAGCTTCATCTAAAAGACCGCATCTGCAATACCTACAAACAAGCTTAACTTTAGAGAAAGATAAGAAAAACTAAAACTTCATTGCACTCTGTTTTATGATCCTAACCTGTCAATCATAGTATTCCATGTAACAACATCTCTCTGCGACATTTCGTCGAACACATTGCGTGCATAGTTAATTCTGCCACAAGACGCATACAAATCCATAAAACCAGTCTCTACAAATGGGTCAGACAAAGTGGCCATCTTGAAAGCAACGCCGTGAAGCTCCATACCCTCGAAAAAGGCCGAGACTTTCGAAGCTGCTTTAAGAATCGGAGGGAAACTGAAGTGATCGAGACGACCACCAACATGTATAATCCTCTGATAAAAGAGAATCGTGGCTCTAGGTTCACCGGATCGAGAGAGCTTCCGAAGAAGGGGATTGAAGAAGATGGATTCAGGCGGAGAAGGAATAGATGAGAAGACGGAGAGAGCATAGCTGAGATTGATAGAGGAAGAAGAGAAACAGAGGTTAAAGAGAAGGGAGTTGAGTTTGTGGTCGATTACTGTACGAAGGATGTGAGCATGGAGTTGCTTTAAGTGGTTTAGTGATTTGCAGGTTGAGAGTTTATCCACAACTACATTTACGGCGGTGGAGACGGCGGTTGAAGGTATCGCCGCCGGAAGGACCATCTGCTTATATATGTTGTTTTTATCAAAAGAGAGCAATAAAGTATAAAAATTTTGTTTTTGTAAAGGAAAAAATTGGGACAAAAACATGTACAATTCAAACTAAACAACCATAAATCGAAGATTTTAGTAATACATTACCACACGTAATCCTGCAGCTGCTATAAAACGTCTCCTTCAAAAATCGCAACTTCTGTTTTAGTCAACCAAATTTGCTTATCCATTTTTGTAATGATCACTTAATTGCCTCATTCTAATCCCAAAATTTTGGATCAGAAATCCAAATTACACAGAGCCGTAGCTTTCTGGCAATTTTGATTCCCACAAAAAAAATGAAAAAAAGGTGATCACTTTCTAATCAGATTCGTCATCTTTTGCTCCTATTAGTTTTTGACCCAATCGCTTCTTATCACTCTTTCACAAATCGGAAAAAAACACCATGAGAATCCACCCTTGTTTACCCAGAAACGGCAGTAACAACATTCTGATCCATCACGCTCGTGATCCGACCCGAGAACCCGGAAAGAAGCTCCGACGTCTCCCACATATCTTCGGTCGTGTTCTAGAGCTGCCCTTGAAGTCAGATGCTGACGTGGCAGTTGAAGAGAGTCATGACTGTTTCAGGTTCGTCGCGGAAACGAACGGAGGCGGAGTTGGTGGAGGCATCAGGGCTTACTTGGTGGAGATTCATCCTGGTGTCACCAAGATTCTCGTGAGAACTAATGCTTCATCCTCTCTTGGTTTGTCTCTGAATGAGCTTGAGCTTGACGTCTGGCGTTTCAGGCTACCGGAATCAACTAGGCCTGATCTTGTCACGGTTGATTGCGACGGCGATGGTGAATTGGTTGTCACGGTGCCTAAGAGTGAAGAAGACGGTAGAGATTTGATAGTGTTTGTACAGTAATCTAATCTGATGTGATCAAAAATCAAGACTTTTTTAATCTATGGCATCAAAGTTAAGATCTTTTTGCTGCTATTGTCTAACTTAGGAGTTGCAGAGAGATTATGAAAATGGATAGTGTTAATTTGGCATGTTTCAAGAGTTTTGCCTTATGTAACATATAACATAATCTAAATTGGTTTAGAAATAGAATCCTTTGAGAGGGGAGAATTTATTGAGGATCTCTGCTTCGCGTTTAAGAGCATTATCTTTCTTCATTTCCCAATCAGGTTTCTTCGAGTTAGCTGCTTGAACTTCCTGTACCACTTTAGGGATTGAGTTCGCCACCATCTTCTGACCATAGCTTAGATCAACTTTCTCTTTCTCCTTGTTGCCGATGCATCGGGTCAGCTCAGTCCTTCTGGCTTGAAGCTGTGCGATTTGCTCGTCAATTTGACGGATTGTTTCGGAGTTTGTATCGACTTCCGTCTGGATATTGGCTAGCTTGTCCTTTAAGTCGCTGTATTCGTACTTGAGAGATGCGACTTTGGCTTTGTTAAGCTTGAGAACGGAGAAGAACCTGTCTGCATCTTCTATCACGCTTTTGTTCTCCTGAAAAACTTCGCTGAAACTAGGAATCTCCTCGATTAGCTTCAACCTCACTATTTCTTCAGCTGAGAGGATTGGATCTTTCTTGAGTTTAGTGGCCAAGCTTGCTATCTCCACAGCTTCATTAGACATGAATAAGGAAGAGAAATCTTTTTCCAGAAGCGATGAAAGCTTCATTCGAGCTTCTGCCCATTCATATTCTCTCATTGGAGAGCTCGCACTAACGGGAAGAGATGATGAGGATCCCTGTCCCGATTCTGAAGGCTGTTGCTGAAGAAGGTTCTCTAGAGAATTCAGATAACTGTCAAACTCTTCCGGGTTTATATCCACAGGAGGGTGGGAGACCGCAAGGACACCGTTCATAGGAGAAACATAGATATGAGGAACCAAAGCTTCTTCTTCTTCCTCTGCAAAGTTACCTCTGCGTTTCTTCATTCTCTTGCCGTTTTTATTTGCATCTGGTTCCTGGTCTTCTTCATCCAAGTCAACCACATCACCTTGTTGCTGTCTTGTGGAGCGTCTCGAGGAGGATTGCCGAGCTGAATTATATTTGGTGCCTGGAGTTGTTGTGACTGTCTTTTTCCTGTTGCTAACTCGCGGTGTTGCTTTAGGTTTTTCTTCAACAGGTTCATAAGTCTGTGTCTGACCCAGTTTTCTCTTCCTCTGGCTGTAACGCGAAGTTGTTCCTTCTTTTTTCCCATCCTCAGCATTCTCATCTTGATTCTGTCCTCCTTTGGACGTCTCTTCAAACAGAGACGCAGCATCAACTAAACATAAAAAAGGAAACATCATTTATGTGATGCAGAAGATAAAGAGTTTTATGGCTGACTCAAAAGAAGAGCTTCACTACCTTTATTTGCGGGCTGAAACAAAGTTGGGATATTCCAGCTAAAAGATGCAAAGAATGCATTGGCATCCATATCAGGGAAATGAGTTTCAAGATATCCCGAAAGAGCGTTTTTGCTTGCAAAAGATTTGGGTGCATTCTTGCCCTTAAGCCTCTCCGGGAGAATGAGTAACCGATCCTTATGGAACGCGGTATTAGCCACTCTCCTCCCAACTCTCCAAGTCCAAACATCGCCAGGGCTAGGGAAATCGACAGGTGCAAATGGCAAACCTTGACCACTAGAAGCCGGCGGAATCGCCGGGAGTTGATTCAAATCAGTTTCCCCTGGAGTGAAGGAGCTTCTGTTGCCATTTTCCTTCACATGATCACGGATTGGTTCAGTCTCCTGGTTATTACTCATTGTGACTTGTTCACCATCAAATCTGTGCAGATTCATAAATGTGACTGAATTAAACAACAAGACTTTACCATGTTAAGCCCCTTAATTCCTTTGCAGTTATAGTCCCAAAGATTGATTACTCTATTCCCTAGAAACAAAATTGATCATGTCTCAATTTAACGATAATCAATGCAGAGAAATCATATACACAAAGTGTAAACAAATTGATAGTTATAATGAATCAAACTACCTAGGAGGATTTTGACCCATCTCTTGATCCATATCCATTGAAAGCAGACCAGAAAACCCTAATTCCCTGCGATAGAGAAACACACAAATAAACAAAACAAAGGTGAGTTATAATTCATAATAATAGTTTTGGGGACAAAACTACACAAATTATCAAAATTAAAAGTTGAATTGAAGAAAATTCTGCAGACAACACATATAAAGATACGAACTTTAAGGACTCAAAAAACAGAGTAGCCGATCTTAAGCACAACTACAAGAGAAGATTACAAACTCACTCCATTTTTAGTTCTTATAGTCCTAGAACCGCGGGTTGAAATTACCATTATACCCTTTAGTTAGGTTCTTCATCTTTACCCAGAGAAAATTGAAGTTACCATTATGCTATTAAATGTTTCTTCTTCACCGGCCTGAAAGCTATGACCTTTCCGATCTCCGGCGTTAGTTATGAGCCTCCTCTCCGCGGACGCACTTGGGTTACTTCTCAAGAATGCAATCTCCACGAGTTCCTTGCGTTTGGGTCGCGTCGTCCACGCAAGAATCGTCAAAACCCTCGATTCACCACCTCCACCGTTTCTCGCAAACTACCTCATCAACTTGTACTCAAAACTCGACCTTCCCGAATCAGCTCGACTCGTTCTCCGACTCACGCCTGCTCGAAACGTCGTCTCTTGGACCTCACTTATCTCCGGACTTGTAAATAACGGTCATTTCTCCTCCGCTTTGTTTGAATTCTTCGAAATGCGACGAGAAGGTGTTGTTCCAAATGATTTCACTTTCCCTTGCGCTTTTAAAGCTGTAGCTTCTCTGCGGTTACCCGTTACTGGGAAGCAGATTCATGCGCTTGCAGTTAAGTGTGGACGGATACTTGATGTGTTCGTTGGGTGTAGTGCTTTTGATATGTATTGCAAGACTAGGCTCAGGGATGATGCACGGAACTTGTTCGACGAAATTCCTGAGAGGAACTGTGAAACTTGGAATGCTTACATATCTAACTCTGTGACTGATGGAAGGCCTAGGGAAGCTGTTGAAGCCTTTATAGAGTTTAGAAAGATTGGTGGGCAACCAAATTCGATAACTTTTTGCGGTTTCCTTAATGCTTGTTCGGATGGGTTACATTTGAATCTAGGAAAGCAGTTGCACGCACTTGTGTTCCGATGTGGGTTCGATACGGACGTCTCAGTGTACAACGGGTTGATCGATTTCTATGGGAAGTGTAAACAGATTCTTTGCAGTGAAATTATCTTTGCTGAAATGGGAACGAAAAATGCTGTTTCTTGGTGCTCATTGGTTGCTGCATATGTGCAGAATCATGAGGATGAGAAGGCTTCTCTGTTATATCTACGTTCAAGGAAGGAAATTGTTGAGACCTCTGATTTTATGATCTCAAGCGCTCTGAGTGCGTGTGCTGGTATGGCAGGTCTTGAGTTGGGAAGATCGATACATGCTCACGCTGTGAAGGCGTGTGTTGAAAGGACTATATTTGTTGGAAGTGCCCTCGTTGACATGTATGGAAAATGCGGATGTATAGAAGATTCAGAACAAGCGTTTGATGAGATGCCTGAAAAGAACTTAGTGACTCTGAATTCACTGATCGGAGGATATGCTCATCAGGGTCAGGTTGATATGGCATTGGCGTTATTTGAAGAAATGGCACCACGTGGATACGGTCCGACTCCAAATTATATGACGTTTGTTTCCTTACTTTCTGCTTGTAGTAGAGCAGGGGCTGTGGAAAATGGTATGAAGATATTTGATTCGATGAGGAGTACTTATGGCATTGAGCCAGGGGCTGAGCATTATTCCTGCATCGTGGACATGTTAGGGCGAGCGGGAATGGTAGAACGGGCTTATGAATTCATAAAGAAAATGCCAATTCAACCGACAATTTCAGTTTGGGGTGCTCTTCAGAATGCTTGTCGGATGCATGGTAAGCCACACCTGGGAATACTAGCAGCTGAGAGCCTTTTCAAACTTGACCCTAAAGATTCAGGCAACCACGTTCTGCTTTCCAATACGTTTGCAGCAGCTGGGAGGTAAGTGAACTGTATTGAGAGTTTCCATGTTTCATTAATCATCCTAGGTTGGAATCATAGTATAAGGAATTCAAAAGAAATCCACAATGCATTCTAAACTAGAGCAAACCAAATGTTCAGAAATCAGAAGATAGACTACATAAATAAGACTATCTGAGCATTACCAACATGTTATTTTGTTCTTCGGTTACTAATGATCTAACTAAATTATTACCGATCAATAATAGATGGGTGGAAGCCAACACTGTAAGAGAAGATATGAAAGGCGTAGGAATCAAGAAAGGAGCCGGGTACAGTTGGATCACAGTGAAGAACCAAGTCCATGCATTTCAAGCCAAGGACAAATCCCACATAATGAACAAGGAGATTCAGACAATGCTGACCAAGCTAAGGAATGAAATGCAGGCTTCAGGGTACAAGCCCGACCTGAAACTCTCGCTTTATGATCTGGAGGAAGAAGAAAAAGCAGCAGAAGTCGCATACCACAGTGAGAAATTGGCCCTAGCATTTGGCTTGGTGGCTTTACCAATCAGTGTCCCCATTAGGATCACCAAGAACCTTAGAATCTGCGGGGATTGTCACAGCTTCTTCAAGTTTGTCTCCAGGAGTGTAAAGAGAGAAATCATTGTGAGAGACAATAACCGGTTTCATCGGTTCATGGATGGGACATGTTCTTGTAGGGATTATTGGTAATTTTTATATCAGTTTAGGTTAATATCTTTGTAAAACTATAAAGAGAGTCAACAATAACATGCACATCTTCTAGTTTCAAGACTTGGTAATACTAAAATCCGCGTTCTATCCAATTTTTAAAAAAAATTGGATCCAGCTACGTTATGGATCTTGCATTCACTACGTGACCTCCTCTTAAGTTTTCAATACACAAATTTTTGCATGTATAAATACATTACCAGAAAAGGTCCTAATCATTCATTCCTCCTTAATTACATTTGATTAAAATCTAATAAACAACCAAAAATGTCTAATTTTCTACGGAAGAAGCTACACCTCTGCTTCTCCTCCTCCGGTGGTCTCTCACCGTCGATTCCTTCTTCTCCGATCATCGTATCCAATCACAACGCTCCATCTAATCATCACACTCCATCAATCTTCATCAACAACTTCAATTCCCTCTACGATCACCTCTCTGTTTCCTCTCCTCTCCACCGCCGCCACAGTTCAGATAACCCCGCTGGATTGTTCTCCTCTAACCGCCGCGACGAAGAAGAAGAAGACGACAATTACGCCGCCGTGTCAAAGCTTTTAAGCGGCGGAACGGCGATAATGAAGCACATAGAGTCACCGGATCCGTACAGAGATTTCGGACGATCAATGAGAGAGATGGTGAAAGCTAGAGAATTAACGAGAGACGTCGCCGCCGATAGAGAATACTTGCACGAATTGTTATTCTGTTATCTCTCTTTGAATCCGAAACATACTCACAAATTCATCGTCTCTGCTTTTGCCGATACACTCCTCTGGTTACTTTCTCCGTCGCCGGAGAATTATTTTCTATCCCAATCAAATTAAATTTCCTCCTCTCTAATTTTAAATTCTTTAATATTTGGGCCTATGGGCTACAAAGGCCCATAATTGTACCAACTCTTACTATACTCATTGCTTGTAATCTGACCATTATTACTTCAGATTTGCGAATTATCCACAAACGGAGAAAAACAAATCTAAAATTGAGAAATACAATTCGAAAAAATGTCACTGACCGCACAATTCTCGCCGCCGGTCACCGGAATAACCAGGACTCTCCGGGATACGAAACCGTTACTTTCCACTCGCCGTGTATTTCCGGTTTACACTGAGATTAAAACCACGACGACGTGTAATCTGAGGAAATCGGCGTATTTTGTGGCTAAGGCTATCGAACAGAGACGGGATACAGCTGGATCTGAATCGGAGTCAGAGGCGAATCCGTCACCGGCTGAAGAGAGTGGAAGCGGAGGAGATAAGGAGGTGGAGATTAACGCAATCGGAGCAGAGATAAAAGCGGCGATGGAGCAGAGGAAAGCTGCGGAGGAAGAGAAAGGGAAGAACGAGTTTATGAGTGGTGTGGCGGAGGAAGTGAAGGAGATTGAGTGGCCGGCGTTTCAGAAAGTCCTGGGAACGACTGGTGTTGTGCTTGGTGTTATTGCTGGTTCTAGCATTGTTTTGCTCACTGTTAATTTCATTTTGGCTGAACTCTCTGATCGTGTGTTCATCGGAAAAGGTGTTCAAGATTTCTTCAGCTGATTCCGGAAATTAAGAATGGTAAAGATCGCAATGATAAATTGATACATTGTTGATTTGTGTAGATGATAAATTGAGTTATGGAAATCTCTCCTCTATTTGAATCTTGGCTTTGGCTATAGGGTTCTGATCATGAAACATTGTGATACTTATGGACAAAGTTACATAGCAAACCTTAAACTTCATTAACAGCAAGTGGGTTCACAAAAGAAATCGAGAAAAATCTAGTTTGATTTTTATTGTCACACAAAGGATGATACAGATGGAACCAGAGACGCACTGCAACTGAAGATGAAGAAGTAACTGAACATCTCTTTTATTATGGCGTCTCTTAAGAAGAAATGGAGAATTTTCAAGCCTCGAAGGTCATGGATTCTGCTTCTTTCCTTGTTGCATCGAATAGTACGGTTGATAGATACCTCTCCCCGAAACTCGGGAATATCGCCTGTAGAATAATAGTTCAGTTGATTTAGTTTACATCAGCATCAGAACGAAAATACTAAAGACTTAAAAGGTGGGGCATAGTTTTGCTTGTTCCTTTTGTTTCCAGGTTTTGCATCAGAGCTTCCTTAGCTTTGTGGTCATAAACTCATAATATAACCAAAGAGCTTACCACAAAAAGCTTCCCGGCGTTTTCCGGCCTCTTTGCAAGTTTGATTGCTGCAGCAGCTGCTGCACCAGATGATATTCCCACCTACAATTTTAGCTTTTGTTGTTAGAACACCCTCTTTAATATAAAATAAGAATATGCAGCCAACCCGATAACCTACGAACAACTCATCCTAGTCAAATCCACATTTGTCTTTTTGAGATTTGAATCTTAAGCATAGATCTAGGAACCAACAAATTTGTTGCCTCACAAAGAATTGTGATCGAGCTAAAGCTCATTCATTGTGAAATGTGAAACACTTACAAGAAGACCTTCTTTAAGAGCAAGCTGCCTTGCCATGTCAATGGATTCATCACTTGAAACCTGTAGAAAATGTTACACGAAAGATTGAGGGAGGCAAGTAAGAAATGTAGCTCTCTTGCATCCAATGTGTTTTGCTGTCAGTGAGGTAAAATTGGAAAGGAGTCTTACTTGAACAACTTCATCTATAAGATCAACATTCAATACACTTGGTATAAAACCAGCACCTATCCCTTGAATTTTGTGAGGGCCTTGGCATTTTCAGCAAACATCATGTGTTAGTCAACTCCGATGAACAAAGAATAAGACATAAGGCAGACCCAAAATACGAGGGACATGCATGACTAGAGAAGAAAAACGGAGGCGAAACCAAAATCACCTGGCTTCCCACCGGATAGAATAGCACTTTCAACGGGCTCTACTCCATACAGCTGAAAAAAAGAGAAAACAAAATGAGAAATTGTACAAAGACACACTGCTTAAAATTTCAGATACGTCTAGATGATAAGAAATCCAACTGTAAGAGAAGACGAGCTCACCTTGACTTTGGGGTTCTGTTCCTTAAGATATTTTCCAGCTCCTGTAATGGTACCACCAGTACCAATCCCAGAAACAAAGCCATCGATTTTTCCATCAGTGCCTTTCCATATCTCAGGTCCAGTAGTCTCATAGTGGATCTGCATTAGACAGTGAAATTATATCAACTTAAAGGTTCAAAAGAAGACAAACCAGATTCACTAACGCACTAGTAATTAATAAGCATACCTTTGGGTTGGCAGGGTTCTCAAACTGTTGAAGCATGTAACCGTTGGGTGTTTTTGCCAAAATCTCTTCCGCCTTTGCGATAGCACCTTTCATGCCCTTAGCAGGGTCAGTTAAAACCAACTCAACTCCAAAAGCTAAGAGAATGATTCTTCTCTCAATACTCATAGAAGCTGGCATGGTAATAATAAGCTTGTAGCCCTTGGCAGCCGCCGTGAATGCTAACCCAACTCCAGTGTTTCCACTTGTTGGCTCAATCAGCACACTCTGAAGAACAAACTAAAAAATTAGAAACAACCAAAACAAAAGACCCCAACATAAGATAATGGTTTGAAGAATCAGATATTGAATTGACCTCTCCTGGTTTTATAAGACCTTGTTTTTCAGCATCAGAAATCATGCTGAAACCAATCCTGCACGAAGAAACAAAGTACACGCTTTTCACGAAAACCGAAACTCAAAGCGAGAAACATGGCATAGTTCTGGACTAAAGCAGAAACCTGTCTTTGACACTCGAGCATGGTTCCATCATCTCGAGCTTAGCAGCAACACGACCAACACATCCTTCAGCCACATTGTTCAAATACACCAATGGAGTGTTCCCAATCAACTATCAAAAGTAAAAATAAACAAACAGAATCAATCAATACATGAACATGGAACAAAACTCAGTCCTTTCGAAAATGAACAGCAAAGCAGAACTGAAAAGCTTACTTCGGTCACATCTTTAGCAATTCTAGAGGCCATGATTCAAGCTGATTCACAAAAAGAGAATATTAAGACCAAAGGCAGATATATAAAATCCTCTAAAAATACCAAACCAATTGACCATCATGAAGTTTACAGCCAAATATCACCTAATCTAAAGATTTAAACTTGACCAAAAGTCATCATCAAACACAAACCTCCAGATCAATAGATTTAACATCGAAATTAGCATAATCCGATACAATTAGCCGATCCAAAACAAATAGAGTCAAAATCCGCAGAGGAGGAAGACGATGATACCTGAGTGAAAGAGTCAACAAACTTGACCCAAATCGTTTTGAAGAAAATGGAGAATCGTATGGAGTAGAAAACCACGAATGATTATGGCTCTTTTATACAGATGTCAATCACATGTTTTCGATTTTAGAAAACGCGGTGGTTGGTTACCAAAAATTCATCCCGGTCTGGTATGACACACCTGGACTATTCGGTTCTTCGATTTAATTCGGTATAGTTTAAAAGTTTTGGTTTTAATCTAATAGAATTTTGAATTTGATTTCCGGTTAAATTATGATGATTAAAATAATTTTGAATTATAATAAAATTTAGTTTGAAATTCAAATTAATAAATTTTGATTTCCGGTTTGGTATAGTTCGGTTCGGTTAATATGCAGACCGTTATCCAAAACAGATCAATCAACCTTATCTCCGTAGACACCACAAATAGTCATCATTCTCAACTCAACGCAACAACTCTTTTGTCTCTGTCTCTCATGGCGACTCTTCCTCTCCCTCAAACCTCCACAATCTCTCTCCCTAAACCTTATCTCTCCAAATCCATCTCCTTCCCACTCCGTAACGCACCACTCTCAACGACAAATCGCCGGAACTTTCTCGCCGCCGGAAGGATCGTGGCTCGGTCATATAAAGTGGTGGTGGAGCACGACGGCAAAACGACGGAATTGGAGGTTGAACCAGACGAGACGATTCTATCGAAGGCTATTGACTCGGGCCTTGACGTGCCTTATGACTGCAAGCTTGGCGTTTGTATGACTTGTCCGGCTAAGCTCGTGGCCGGAACGGTGGATCAGAGCGAGGGGATGTTAAGTGACGATGTGGTGGAACGTGGATACGCGCTTCTTTGTGCTTCGTATCCAACTTCAGATTGTCACATTAAGATGATCCCTGAAGAAGAGCTCTTGTCTCTCCAGCTCGCCACTGCTAACGACTAATCCATCTTCTTGAATCTTGATTTAGCTTCAAGGTGTAATACGATGTCGTTGTGTAACGCATCTTGCTATGCGACTTTGAAATCTTGAATTTTCAAACAAGAAAATGGTTTTCTAAATCGACGAGCGAATATAAAGTGATGTACACATTGTATCAGACATAACATAATCCATAATACTAGTTTTGCCTTTGATTCCTCTAGTACACGAAAGAAGTAGTCTTGAAATTGAAATTTCAGAAATGAGTACAATTTTAGGCTTAAACGCCTTATCCAACAAGTAGTCTAATAGCATAATCTACTCTATTTATATCGCCAGAGAGAAGGTAGCAAATGAATCAGGCGAAAACAGGTAACAGAGCATTTCTGATATAAGAGGAATTTAAGTAAAGAGATATGTATAACTTAAATTAATAAACACACAAGAGTGTAGACTACTAATTCAGAGCCAGAGAGAGTGAGAATGTTAGCTACAAATTTTAGGATTGAAAGACAGAGAGATTACAACAAACGACGTAGAGACAAAACGTAGACGCAGAGACACCAGAGATCAGTGGTTGGTTACTTACCATCTTCTTTTTACCTTTGTCATTGTCTAATCAGTAGTAAGCATGCTGAATATGGTGGTGGTGGTGGTGGACATGGTGCGGGTGAGGATGGTAAACTGGAGGGGATGGAGCAGCCACCGGACTGCAGTAGGTACCATATGCTGCTGGATAACTGACTGGAGAAGCTTGGTACGATCCATGAACCGCCTCAGGTGAGTATTGGTATGGAGGGCTCCTGTTGTTGTAGATGGTAGATGGGGATGTGGTGTATGTTGGTACACCGTACTGAGGAGAGTGGCTGGGGGATCTGATGAATGTTGGTGGGGGCGGTGGGAAGGAGGACACATATGCGTTTGTGATACGCCCTGCTTTGGCTGGTGGCATTGGACCGTTGTAGCTTGCTCGGGTTCTCTTGTTGGCGGGAATGGCTGCTAGTTTTCTCTTCTCGGTTTTGGTCTTCTCTAGCTGATCCAGCCGCTTCTTGAGATTCTCCGGTGGGAATTCTTCCTCGAGTTTGTATTCTTCTATGCATTTTAGGACTGCTCTGAGTGCTGATTGCTCCTTCCGCGCCACAAGATGCTAGGAAAATATAAACAACTTGTCAAAAGGCTTACACATTTACCCTACACATTGCTAAGAGAGCCCATGGAAGAAACAGAATCCCTGGAAATGGATGCAGAAAAGAAAAACTGGAAACGATAAATGAGTAACACAAATGGAGGGAAGTACCGCAGATCGCCCAGGATTGTTGGGGTCCTCTGTGATTAAAGCTGTTGCTTTCTTTGCATCCCTCAGATAGGCTTTGAGCAAAGGAACAGGAGGAAACTTGTGTATAAGACCGACTTCAAAAGCGAAATGAACCGCATCAAGCTGTTGTCCCCTGATGATCAACTCTTCAATCATATCTGTGTAAAGCATAAAAATACCCATCTCCGTTTCAAATAATACACCCATGACGAAAAGACAACAACTTGTGCTTCCCCATGTACAGGTAACAACAACTAAAGTTAGGTAGCGAATCACAAGTTACATGAAAACAAACATTTTTTCACATGAACTAGTAGTAAACAAATAGCATAGTAGGTTCCAGAACAAAGCTAAACAGAACTGAGACATTACCAGGCATTTGATCACCCAAACCAACTGAAACAGCAAGCTTTGGCATCTGTTTACGCCAAGCTGAACCAACCACAAGCTTCCTATAGAGAGCAAGATCATCCTTTTTCACAATTCCAAAAGTCACAAGATGCTGCAGAAACGTATGAACATCAGGTGTTTTCACATTCTCTATCCCTCCTCTCTCTTCCAAGCTCGCCTTCCACGTCTCAGCAATCTCCTTAGCCTTCTCCTTAACGCTCGGAGTTACAAGCAGCCTCGATTTCCCCATCAATGGATCAATCATAACTGGTATCAAACTCTCAAGAATCACCACACAAGCCCATCCAAAATCATTGGTCACTTTCTCTCCACCACCTCTTTTATCAACCGGAAAAACCTCAGATACAGCCTCAAGTACTAACTTAGGCGGATCCACACAATCCACCAACGCCGCCGGAATCTGTGACCGGAGATTCTCCAATTCTTTCTTCCTCGCAATCACAAAATCCCAAAATCCTCTAGCGTCCATCTTCAAACAAAGTGATTTCAGCGTCGATAAAAGCCCGTCGCCGTCATCAACCTCGCCAGTATCATTAACATCATCGGCGGCGCTTGAACCACCGTCTCTAGCTTTCTCCAGCGATTCCAACGCGGCTCTAGCGCGTTCCTCAACTTTCCCCGCCGCGATCTCTACACTGTGGTCTATAGTGACCTCACGATGCTTGAGCAACTCGATCGAAGTCTGAGTCTGATTATCTAGGGTTTGAATCATCTGTTTCAGAGCTTCAGATTTCTTCATCAAGTTTTGCTCCAGCGAAGTGAAATGATCAGAGAGCTCTTTCCACAGAAGATTACAGCTCGTCATTAGAGACGCCTGCTTCTGAAACTCATCGAAACTCGGCTGAGCTGACTCAACCAACTCTCCTGGATCGGGAGAAGACTCCATCTCCGGTGAAGAAACTCAAAACTTTGGTCGATTTTTAGCAGAGAAGAAGGACTGATTTTTTTTTTTTTTTTTTTGCAGAAAACCTAGAAAATGGCAAAAAGTATAATAATAAGAGAAGAATTATGACGTGGATAATTCAGAAGAATGACACGTGTCATGGCGTCTGTAACAGCCATAGAGAGTGCGTACTTTAATGACGGCAGCAGTAGGCACTACATTCCTGATTGGTTGTTGCTAACATGAACGGGAGAGACGCGTAGGATAAGAGGCTTGTATTGTGTGTGGTGATAAACCGGAATTTGTTGTCGGTTAACGTAGCGGTTAAGTGAACCAAAAAAAGGAAAAGGTGGGAGAAAGAAGTGGGCCAGGCCCACTGACCACCACATGCGTTGAGTCAGAAGACAGTGAAGCATTGCCGGCACAAAGGTATGCAAAATTGTACTTTAAGAAATTTTAATTTTATAAAAAAGTATATTTTAAAAGAGAATGTTGTTAATATTTCAAAGAAAATAAAAGTACGTACGTATATGAATATGACGAAGAACTTGTAAATGGTGTAACGAAATAGGCATGCGTTGGAGTGTTGGACCCAATATTTGTGTTTAATTTCAGACGTGATGCTTAAGTAAGCACAATAACCTTTTTACACTAATTATTAGTGTTTTCATATATATATATATATATATTAATCTGATAACATTTATTAAATGACCAAAGATTCGGAACTAAATTCACTTAGAGAGGTGTGGTGTTTTGTTGAAAAATTGTCATATGCCTCCAAATCACATGTCTACTTTTGAAGTCCAAAAACAAATGTTTGATATTATGTTATAGATTTTGTTAAAATCTTTTATTTAAAAAGAATAGGTGGAGAGTTCAATATTTCAGTTTTAATCTCTTATTATTCATCCTAAATTTTTCTTCTTATTTTCTTTTTCAAGTTAATCTTTTTTATAACTTCATAATTCTTATAACAAACCCGTGTGTCTCCACTGTAGACACGGTCTTGGAATATGTTAAGTATTTTTGTCATCTAATCTAAAATCTAAAGTGGCCAACCATACTTAAAATCGTAGTAGAAAGATTTAAACTTCAATCATTTTAACCACTAACCACCACTAGTTGTTAGAACATAACATATTTTACTTTCGACGTTAGAATCTCATTTCTACAATTATTTTCATACGTTCCTAAAAGAAGTGTTAGTCTCACAATAGACTAATATAAATAAACAAGTTATGATTCGATATAAGAGATGGTGATTGATTAGTGATGAGTGCGGGGGCGATATTTTTGTTTAATAGAATAGATTCGAAAGGGCTACGACAAGTATCAACTCGGAAAATATTAGAACAGTTCGGGGTTTAAGATCGGAATCTTGTATTTGACTAAAAGACGGTAGTCGTTTAGAAATACGAACTGAGTCAGCTGGGATTCAGTTCGGTGTTCTAAAAGATTCGTCGGAGGTGTTACAAAGTATTTAGCTCGGGTAAAAAATATTCAGCGATTTGCAGATCCCTTTCATTAATGAAGTACATGGGGTATTTATAGCGAGCCAACTGCATTTCCCGCTCAGCGCGTGTTTGGCGAAGCAAATCTCCCGCCCAATGCGTGGACGGCGAAGTCAGCTCTTTTGCCGAGTCGCACTCGAGTGGTAACAGTGTGTCAGAACGGGAACCTGTTTCTTCGAATTCCGTGCCCGAGGTGATGGGTCAACACCGCTGCTGAAGGGGCCAGACTCCCTTCTAGGACTTTAACCAGATGGGTTTTAAACTTTTGTAATAGGCCGGACTGATAGGGTTGTCAATCATATCTCCAACCAGTAACACAATTTCCATATCACGGTAGTGGACCACAACATGAATAAAACCTATTATGGAAAAGTATATGTTTTTAACAACGGCTGAGGATACTGAATTATTGCTTTACTTACAAAGATTGTAACAAGAGCTAATAAAACGAAATATATCACTTTTTAGATAATGGAATTGACAACTATAATTATAAAATTTGAATTTGATTGTTTGGAATTAACGTGATTAGGTTTTTTTCCCGCATGTTGAAACAGGAATGAGGGAACATGATATTTAAATTCAGAAGGGATATAATGATTTAAAGTCGTGCAGTGATTTGACATGAATCTTGGCCTAACCTTATATAGTAACGTGATTAAGACACTCTGACAGTACTGCATAAGCTAAAGTTTTTAATCATTATATGTAAAATTAATATATCCATGTCCTAATTGTCAATGATGATGGTCATAATATCATATATGATAAACCAAAACATTCATGATTCATAACACTTGTTCTGTCTTTTATCTTGGACTACTAAATATGAAACCATAATTATACCATTCAGGCCATCTATTTGATGATATGTATAGCAAAAAAATGGTCTAAAACATTAAAGCGGAGAAATTATTATTTAGCAACTAAAATAATTTATGGTTTTGAACGGTAACAATAGAAAAAGCAGACAAAACTATTAGCGAACTGAACAGTTTTAGTGTTGGGGTGGACACAATTTACTACGTACTAAAAGTAAAAGCAGTCTGCAATTAATTCACAGCGGATTTGTTCTATTTTCTGTGGTCCGCACTACTACAAATTAAAATTTGTGAATGATGATAAACAAATAGATTTGTACCCCAACCACCGCAATCATTCGAAACCTATATGTCTACTTGGGAGAGATAGAGAATCTGAAAAGTAAAACATCACGTAAACTTTACTTTTTGTTTTTGTTTGCAACACAAGGTAAGAATTACTTCTTATTTGATTATATTTTCATATAATCCGTCAGACTAAATCTAGAGTCACCAACACATATATGAAGCTTTGAGTGCAAAATAACAATTAACTAAGACCTATAGCCCATGATCAAGTTAGCCACCAATAAATCAAATCTTAAGGCAAACCATTCGCACAAGATACTCTTCCCTACCACTTTCTTTACTCTAGAAAACCCCATAGAACTCTGAATAGCTCTTTGGCATGTGACTTAAAGATAGCAAAAAGGGATGCCATTGGCTAGCCAAAAATCAATCACCACTTTGCGAGTAGGGTAAAGAAAAGGGAGAAAAGCACAAGAAGCTAAAAACATATCACCAAATCTATCAAGTTTCGAAAGCACCAAGCATTATCTTAAAATTTCAAGGATTCTTTTCAATGAGAATCGTAGCATATTTCATATCAAATATTTATTAAGTTGTAAGTTACTAAATATTTTTGTAAGGAGAACTACTATCAGCTTCTAGTGTTTGGCGACTAGTTAAAGCATCAAGAAGGTCACCAGTCTCACCACTATCCAGCCACACTTTGAAGGCAATGAAAGTTCATTATACTGACTATTGAGTTTGGACATGAGACGAACAAAACAAGATTCAATAGGTAGAAATATCACATCAAGGTATAGTCTATCTTTTGGTTTTTGGGGAAGTATTATTTACTTAGATCCTTTGAATTCTCTCAGGCTCTCGATTGTGGTATTCTTTGTTTTTGTCTCAAAATCGACTTTGTCCAAGTTTATTAGGGTAGCGAGGCTAATCTATTCACAACCTTCATCCAATTTTATGTTTTCTATGTCCCTCATATCCTTGATCACATTACACCCTTTCTTTTTTTTACAACACAAACACTGCAAATGAGAGAAGCTCCAAGTACCAATCTATTGTAGATGACGTATGGGGTCCGAAGTAAACCATATTAGATTTACACATTTTAGATGTGCTTGGTTTAATTTGTTTAAACGACTGGTAAACAAAGAAGCCGTGATACGAGAGAGATTAGAAGGTTACACGATTGGTAACTTTTCATCTAACAATAAAGTTGCATACATAGAGTTGTACAAGCAAGAAACAAGGGCAAGAAATTGCAAAAGTACTCGCATTTAGCCCAAAAGATCCAAAAATTAGGTTCTCAATTCCGACATTCAATAGTATATAGGCAGGCTACTACTAAGTTGCTTCATCTTTATAGGACGAAGCTGCTCCAATACTTTCATGTTTTTTTCATGTTTGAAGCTGCAACATATAGAACACGATATATATGAAAGCCAAGGTCGATATATACACCATTAAACCTAAGTTACCTAACATTCCACAAGCTCGCCTCTCAAATCCTCACAGAACTATCTATATCAGTTCTTGGTTCCTGCAAACTCATCTAAATGCAAGACAGTAGATATAACAGCAAAAACTCCAATCAAATACTTAAAAGAGTAATTGTGCATTCATCACAAAAGCAAGGATGATTGAGTCAAAAGCATACCTTTTCAACACTTTTCACGAAATAATCAAACTGTTACAGCTAGAGCTCGTTCAATGATGAAGGAATTTATCAAAGTAAGCACATGATTAGACTACAAGAACCTCCCACTAATAAATCCTACTTACTACGAGTTATACGGCACAGGTGAACAAAGTCTAGAACCAAATAGATCAATAAGATCCGTAAGATTAAACTTCACTGAAAATAATTAGATGTCATACTACTGTACAGTGGGTGGAAGCAAAAAAATATCAAATTCTGAGATAGAAAAAAAGCAGTCTCCAACAAAATATTATAAAGAACTTTAATACATTGACCTTTGCAGATGAACAAAGATTCAGCAGGTTTGACATTGGTACACAAGAAAACTGATCCTTGGTCATCAACTCCAAACAATAGACTGGAACTTTTTTTCATGGCCTCTTACGACCGTGACAAGACTCCTTTTGAACTGCAAATATGCCATAAACTTAAAACGTTAGGCTTATTTTCTCATCATATAGATTTTTCCCAGCCAAATTCTGTTTCTTTCAATATTGAATGACCAAACGATTTTTCTATTTTTGTTATGATGAATCTTGCAATTAATATTGGAAGATGAATGAGAGGTGTAGTGTAGTGTGTACGTGTGTGCCTTTTTCTGAGGTAAGATTTTGAACAAGATTAGTTTTGCATCAATGAATCAAAGTCAAACCTTGGTATTCTCCCACCGCGACGTGGATCAGACTCTGTTGCTTGTCGGAGAGCTCTTGCAAAGGCCTTAAAGGTCGCTTCTATTATGTGATGAGAGTTTCTACCGGCAAGCTGTCATAACAAATTGGAATAAGAGATAATAGTCAAAAAAAAGTTTGCCGGCAGATTATAGAAAAGACTTACGAAGCATCAATTTGCTGCAGATTATAGAAAAAAACACTTAGACATGAATTTGCTGTTATTTTTCATACTTGCATCATGAAAAATTGGAATAGTACCTGTCGGATGTGAAGTGTCATTCCAGAAGTATTCACCAATGACTGGAAGAAATGCTCCACCAACTAAATAGGAGAAGATTCATTTAGTGAATAGTGATTCGACAAACCAAGAACAAACAAAAAATAGAAAAACCTGAAACTGTATGGACCTGAGTGTCGTATGTTCCTACTCTCTGAGTTGAAATCTCTAAGTTGTAGCCAAGATATGGTCGACCAGATAAATCCTGCCAAATATCCTTCCATCAACAAGAGATAATTCTGGGAACTCTAAGTTACTGAGAGAAAAAAACAAACTAGATAGATGCAACTCCAAGTTCACAGATTGTATTATACCAGGGAAACATGTATAAGTGCTTCATCAAGAGGAGCTGTAAAATCGCCAAAACGGTTAATCCCTTTCCGCTCCCCAAGTGCCTTTAACAAAGCCTGAGAGAAACAAAAATAGCAATCACAACTACAACTTTCAACGAATGCTCTACTCGATTCAATTTACTAAATAGACAATGAAAAAGCAGTTCACTACTTACAGTTCCAATGGCAAGAGCAACATCTTCATTTGTATGATGATCGTCAATGTGAGTGTCACCAGTAGCTCTTACGTGTACATCGAACAAGCCATGTGAAGCAAGTTGCTAACCAAATCACAAACTTTTAATCAAATTTCAAGACAAGATATATAAAATGAACAAGTGTTTCAGAAGTAGCTACAAGTAATACTTTCCATGTGCTCTTGCCAATGTCATAAAGGATTAAAACTAACCAAACCTTAAGAAATTTTATAGTCTCAATATCAAATTGACAGAGAGCAAATAGTTACTTACATCTAACATATGATCAAGGAAAGGAATCCCAGTGGAGCTATCAGAAACTCCATTACCATCCAAATTAATCTTTACAGATACATTTGTTTCCTTTGTTTCTCTCTTCACTTCACCTATTCGAGCTGTTCGAACCAACACAAAGTCAGGAAATGAATAGTGAAATTGAGATTCCTCTAAGCTATATAGTTAAAGAAGTAAACCTAATTCGATTGGAGAAGAGGTGGTAATCGCCGGAAAACCGTTATCTCCGGGAGGAGGAGAAGCGCAGGAGATAGATTGAAGACGGAGAGATTCAGATTCCATCCGTAGGAATCGAGGAGGAGAAGAAGCGATTGATGTTATTCGAGGAAGTAAAACCCTATAGCCGAGATTTGGTCTCAGAAGAAGCTGAGCCGGCGAAGAAGAGAGCTCCATGGTAGAGTAGAGAGAGAGAGACCACTTGATTTTGCTGTTGTAAAACCATACACGACGTCGTATAACATCAGAGTCTTTGTTGCGGGGGGTCAACCCTCATTAATTGATTTCAAATAAATGTAAATGATCTGTGGTTTGCCTCTGCTCTTGTAGCTTGTCCGGTCTGCGAAGGCATTGTAAATGCAACGCGTGACGTGTTCGAGGCTTCGAGCAAGGCATTGAGAGAGAGAGAGAGAGAGACAAAGAGAGGGAGTATTAATTTATAGAGGTTGTACTGTATAATCTCATATGAGGTATTCTAAAATACCTTTTTTTAATAGAACAAGAGAAAATAAAATTAACCAAATAGATCTAAATGCAATAGTGACGTATAAAACTAGTTGAAAAAACAATTGATACATCATTTGGGTGAATGAAGAAGAATTGTGGCTGATTTTTCTCACATATTATGTAATAGTGAATACAAAAGCTTTTGTTATACAATATTTGCTTTTGAAATAGCTGATCAAATTCGGCTGTGTTTAACCGGGAAAATCTGGGCTACGCCCGGTTATAAATTTTAATAATTTAGTTATTAATTTTAATTTGCTTAATATATATATATATAGAAAATCATGTGATGTATCTAAGTTTTTATTAAATGAATATAAGTATTAATTGTTTTAATATATCATTGATGTTTTTGTTCACTATAAATCATATTAAAAAAAATTCAGTTTATTTTAACCTTTTTATTACTATTATATAGTATTAAAACATACAAATTTTTCTATAATACATATTTATAAAGTGATATTCTAATCCTAGGTTTTATGGTTTTTTTAGTCGGGTTTGTTTTTGGTTTTTTCCCATATAGTGTTTTTAATTTCATAACTTAACTCGGATTTAGATTTTGTTTTTATTTCATATCGTTCTTAATTTCATATCATAGAACTTAAAAATATTGTCTTCTTAAAAATAAAATCTTATAGGAAAGATCATAGCACAAAATATACAAACAATATGATCTCGTGTTCTTAATTTCTTAAATTAGGTCGGAGCTTATTGTTTTGTTCACTTTTCGTATCCTGTTTTTATTTTCATATATTAAAATCTACTAATATTTTTTACTTACTTTTAGATCTTCCGAGGAGTGATATTCTTTAGATTTATGATTTCACTGTAACTTTTGACTTAATTTTGTGATATTTTATAGCGTCATTTGGTTGGTGGTCTATGTTAATGGGTGCTTATAAAATCATAGTGATTTTTGTTTACAATGCAGTGAAATAATATTCGTCAAAAAATATATAACCCGTGTTCATTTATTTGCTTAATTGCCAATGCAAAATTATATTTTTTGTCTATCACATTATGTTTCTTATTACAAAATTTGTTTTATACAATTAGTGTGTTATTAATATATTAGTTTATATTATATTAGTGAGTATAAATTTAAGTTTACGAAGCACTAATGCCTTAGAATTTTACAACTATCAGGCATTAACATATTGGTAATCATTATTGGTATCAGTTAAGCTTCCACTAATTTATGGGTCATAAAAATCTCGAATGACAGTGTTAGAGAAAATTCAACCCGATTACACACTATGTCAATCGACCATGAAACTCGAGTATCTCCTTTTAAAATACTAATACCCACTGTCCTAAAATCTGGAACTCCCTCGTCTATCTATAGACCTTGAACAATAGTTCCTTCATGTGGTACTAACACATTATTAACATTAAAAAATCAAATATCAGACAACATGTTGAACCCTCGAACAATTGTATATTTAGTAAGAGGATGTTTTTTTTATATCTTTAACAATACATCAAATAGTTTGTATCCAAACAATTAGTTATATTTCTTGTATTTATGTCCTTATCTAAAAGTTTTACTCTCATCCATGTCAGTTTTTGTGTAAAAATATGAGCTCCAATTGTTTTTCCAAAAAGCAAAGCATTAATATCATAGGCATTAGCTTCTTCACGTGCCACCTTTTTTTGTCCCATATATTCTTTTGGGTTTCTTATCCTCTTTTTCCACTCCTAACCATCATCAACCTCATCATATACTCCAATTACGTGTTTATATTTGTCAATTGATATAAAGTTTTTGTGTTATCAAAAAAATCAACTTCTGTATTATCAATTTGTCATCGTATGTGATTACAAGTATATATTAAAACATTACTTAAAATGTTGGGATAAATATTAATAAATTTTTATTAATATACGGAAATCCTACATAGAAAATATAGTTTTCATGGGTTTTTGGTTGTTAGGGTCGAGCATCTCTTCACCAGTTTTAGTGAAATATAATCTAAAGGTTAGCCATAGGAACTTCACTTGCAACATCATTGACTATAGCATTCTTATCTCTAGCTGCGCCATCATCTTTAGCTTCTGTAGTATTCTAAAAAAAAGATATACAATTAAATAAAACATCGTCAGCCGTAGTGATGAATATATATTTAGGTAATTATTATTGTTTATTAATTTTCAATGTGAAAGAAAATTAAGATTAGGGATTCAATGAAGTAGAGGAAAAATACAATTTTAGAGTTAAGTAGAAAACAATGTGCTTTCAGTTTCCAATTGTTGTTTTAGAGCTTATTCTCTCTTTGTTCTTCATCAGTTCGGTAGAGTCTAGAAATAGGGAGAACGATGAATCTTTTGCACTCACTATAGCGTCGTATTTGGTGGCTTCTAATTGAAACCGATTTTAACCCTATCGAATATCGCTTCACACTCGCGGACTCGCCTAATATATTATTACTTCCTTTTAATTAATACTTTTGACTTGTATAGTTTTTTAATATATATATAGAGAAATACCCTCAAATACCACAAAAAAGTTTTCATTTCCAAAACTACCACATAAAGACAACTCTACCCTTATACTTATAAACATATTACCCCAATACCATAAATACTATACTTTTGTCTTATTATGTCTATTGAATCATTATGAGATAAAATAAAACAATTATCGGAGAAAATAAAAAAATTGTCAGAAGAAATCGAAGTAGTAAAATGCACAATTATAAATAACTATTGTAATAAAAAACCTATAGAAAATGATTTAGACAATGCTAAGAAGAAAATACTAGAATTAATAAATAATTATCAACATGAGATCATAGAAAAAGAAAAACTTATATTAGATTTATCATCTATTATAGATACATTTCAACGAATAGAACTAAAACAAAATATTATTTGTTTAACTAATGATGAATTACAAATATTATTAGAAAATAAACAAAAAGCTTTGATAATACCTGAAAAAGAAGATATAACTATAACAAAACCAGTCTATGGATGACTGTAAGGACACACTAACGTTACAGCTAGAACATCTTGACAAACTTATGTCATCTCTTGACATAAGGGAAAAATATGATAGATATAATAAACAAAACAATTTTTCAATAAAAACACATCAAAATGATGATACAAATGAAATAGTTTACGAATATGAATCTGAGGATGGAAATCCTTATGATATAGATTATGATAATCCATATGATTATCAAAATCCTAATTATATTAAAACCGAGGAAGGTCATGCTAGTGGTGAAAAAAGAACTAGAGAAAATGACTCTTACTCACAAGAATATTTTTCAACAAAATTTAGAAAAATACCAAATCAATATATACCTAAGATAAACCCAGATACACAAAAAGATACATTAGATATAGATTGCGTAGAAGAACCTGAAAAGATTATTACTGCATGGTATAGTACACAAAAGTTGTTAATCACCCTAAATGAAGAATTAAAATTACTAAGAAAACAAGATATATTTAACTATACAATATATAAATCAATAGGAATTGCAAGACAATACTTGACATCATTACCTATAGAAACAGAAACCATATTAATAAACAATTCAACCTCTAATATAAATCTAATAGATAATATATACAAATTATTGTTAATAGAATTTGTAGGAAAAAACACTAGAAAACCAATCAGAATCAGAGGCTGAAATTCAAAATGCCTATTGGAAACTAATGAATTTAAAAATATGTAACATGTGTTATATAGATAATTATATATGTGAATATAAGAAATACTACTACAAACTAGATAATATAAGAAGAAAACAAGCAGAACCCTTGTTTTTTGGAAAATTACCTAGTACAATAGGAGAAAAAATACTAGATACACATCAACAAAGAATAAACGAATGATTAATTGAAAACACTTTAGGAGGAATGATTTCCACTTTAAAACTTGGTTATTAAACCAATGTACTAATTATAAAATTAAAAAAGAAGCACAAATTAGATTATGTTGTGAAAAACAACAAGGTCAAATAGGAGAATATGGTTGTAAAAAAACCAAAAAGATATAAAAAATATAAAAGAATAAAACACTGGAAAAAAGTTAATAAACAAAAATACTATAAAAACCATATAGAAGATATTTTAAGAAAAGAAAACATCATTATAAAAGAACTAAACAACAAGATTGTCCATCAGGAAATAAAACATGTAAATGTTGGCTTTGTCAAGAAATAGGTCATTATGCAAATGAATGTCCAAAACGAAAAGAGACACAAATGAATACATTAAAAGCTATATACGAACAAGACTATAAACCTTTAGAATCTGATGTAGAATCAGACGACTCCCTCTATGAATTTGATTATTCCTCCTCCGATGAAGAAGAAAATTCTAGTGAAGAGTAATCCTAATGCAACATTTATAAAAATTGGATTCAATTCCAAAAAACTATTAGCTTATATTGATACTGGAGCAACACTTTGCTTCGGACGAAAAAACATTAGTAAAAATTGGGAAAAATTAGAAAAACCAATAAAGATTATTGTAGCAGACAAGTCAGTACACGAAATCTGGTTTGGACTAAAATTTTAAGTTCTAGAAATAGAACAAATGAAATTTCCAATAAGAACAATATATCTACATGATTCATGATTAGATTTGATAATAGGAAATAATTTTCTAAAACTATATCAACCATTTATACAAACATTAAGTACTATAAAACTCACATGTCCAGAGTTAAAAAATGAAAAAACTAAACAAATAGAACAAATTTCGAAAGAAATAGAAACAAAAATTATAACAAGAAACGAAATAATAAAATTACACATAGATAATATTACTGAAATCTTAAAGGCAATAAGATTCTATAAAACAATAGAAGAAACATTAGACGAGGTTTGTAGTAAAGACCCTTTAGATAAAGATAAAAATAAAAACACCGAATTAATTGAAATAAAACTAAAAGATCCAAACGCAGATATAAATGTCCCAAACAGAATTCCTTATTCTGTTAGAGATACACAAGAGTTTGAAAAAGAATGTAAAGAATTATTAGAAAAAGGTATTATTAGAGAAAGTTGTAGTCCACATATTCAGTCACCCTGCATTTTATGTAGAAAATCATGATGAAATTAAGAGAGGAAAAAGAAGAATGGTAATTAATTATAAGAAAATGAATGATGCAACAATAGGAAATCCATATAAATTACCTAGAAAAGATTACATCTTAGAAAAAATTAAAGGATCAAATTGGTTTTCATCACTTGATGCAAAATCAGGATATTGGCAACTTCGGTTATCCGAAGAAACCAAAAAGCTAACAGCATTTAGCTGTCCTCCACAAAAGCACTATGAATGGAATGTTTTACCATTTGGTTTAAAACAAACACCTTCCATTTATCAGTCTTTTATGGATAAATCATTAGCAGGATTAGAAACATTTTGCATAGCATATATAGATGATATATTAATCTTTACACAAGGAAGTAAAGAAAAACATATAGAACATTTAACTAAGGTTTTAGAGAGAATAAAAGAAGAAGGAATAATAATGTCAAAAGAAAAAAGTAAATTAATACAAAAGAAATAGAATATTTAGGGTTACAAATAGAAGAACAAGGAACCTTAAAATTACCATCTCATATAAAAGAAAAATAAAATAAATTTTCAAAATGAACTAACAGATAGAAAACAAATCTAAAAGTTCTTAGGAGCTTTAAATTACATAGCAGAACAAGGTTTTCTTAAACAATTAGCAAAAGAACGAAGAAATCTTCAGAGAAAAATATCCGAGAAAATACCATGGAAATGGACTAATGAAGATACAGAAACGGTAAAAAGAATAAAAGAACAAATTCAGATAATTCCTGAATTATATAATCCTACAATTAAGGATTTCCTTATTGTAGAAACAGATGCTTCAAACGAAGTTTGGGCAGGATGTCTTTTAGCCATTCCAAATGGAAAAGAGCTATTAGGCTTAGACAATATGGGAATACCCATAAAAGATAGAAAAGAATTATCCTCACAAAAAGATTACTTGTCTACTGGTACCTACGACGGTATCTCTAGAATCAATAAGTTATACACTATTGAAAAACAGAGTACCGAAGAGGATACCAGTAGTCACAGAATAGCTAACATTAATCGTTTACCTAAACGGTTATGTCGGCACATTTCGGGAACTTTCAGTTCTTCGGAATTAAACTATCCTATCCACGAGAAAGAAACTCTAGCTTGTCTACGAGTCCTTTCAAAATGGAAGATAGATCTAATGGGAACTCGATTCGAACTTAGAATTGACAGTACCTATGTATCAGGTTTTTGGAGATATAAACTTCACGAAGACCATGGAAAAGGAAGACTTATCTGGTGGCAACTGAAACTACATCAGTTCCGGCCATACATCAGAACAGTAAAGTCATCAGAAAACAATCTAGCAGATACACTAACAAGAGAATGGAGGCCCTAAAGAAACAAATCGCCAACCAGCTCATGCAAAAGCAAGAAAAAGAACAACGCATTCTTCAGGAACTCGCGGTTATCCGGGGGGAGAGTGCAGAACTAAAACAAATTCTAGAAAAACTTGGAGGAAACATTCGAGAAGATGTCATTCAAACACAAACAACATCAATCATTCCAACACCAAATGTTTTAGAACAACAAGATGATCTTGCATCCATTAGAGTCTCACTCAACGGACAAAAATGGGCAGAAATTGCAGAAGAAGAAGAAGAGGAACCAAAACTTCAGATCAAGAAGAAGAAGGTTTACGTCATCTTCGACGGACCTTTCAGAGGAATATACAACGACTGACACATCGTCAACAACCACGTCAATGGAAAAAACGTGACTCACAAGTCATATACAACAATGGAGGAAGCCAAGAAAGCTTTCGAAGAATCAAGTACGTTTAAAGAAAAACTTCTTAGCAAGAGTGAAGAAAAGAAGCCAATGTATACTATGGAGATTAAAAGACCAAAACCAATCACCATTGCAACAATCCCAACCGTAGAACAAAAGGCAGAAATGAAGAAGCTGACACCAGAGCTATATCAAAAACTGAAAGAGATGATCACAGGATACTCAGAGGTCCACACAACAATGAGGATCTATCCAGTTGGAACCAGAGGAGGTTCACGAGTTGTCCTCCTTCCAGAAGCAAGTGCAATATTAATCCAAAATTTCTATATCTGTGGATTAATAGACACCTTATACATCAACAAGATGGAGCAGATTTCAGAACTTCCCATCGGTCTACAACAGGCAATCAGAACCTACTTTACAAGGTTTGCCAAAGAAAGAGAAATCTTTATTAGATTTTCAGCAATACTCCCTTACGAAGTTAATGGAGAAATCAAGATTAGTCCGGTCCAAGTTTTACAGATCGGTATATCAAACAACAATTACCCTGCAAGAATAGAAAAAAGGAGTTTTTTCTGAAGACGATTGGTATAATTCAATAAGAGCAGCAGTGATGCACAGTCACAAAATCTTGAGAGATTACGAGAAAAAGATCAACTATAGGGTCAACTACTCAAGTCCAGCAGTAGTCATGTACTCCCTAGCAAGAACTCCAGCAGTAGAAGATGGCATGAAAGCCCTAAGAAGAATCAGCCTGCTAATGGCCCAGATCAATGGTCCATTCAAAGAACTTCTAGAAGAAGATAAATACATCACATGCGAAATGCTAAAAGATCTTCCAGAACATCATTGTGATAAGTGCGAAGAGACAGAAATCATCAAAGAAGGGTCTACTGAGGGATCCACACCAAAAGAAGATTAAGACCTTGTCAGCAATCATGTAAGGCGTCGGCAAAAACTATGTGACGAAAGTCACTAGAGTCCAGAATGGTACCTAACTCTACCATGCGTCAATAAAAGTAGTGGTCCCAAAAGAGTCATAATGTAAAGAGTAGTCCAGGATAAGATCACGCGTCTAAAGGAGTGGCGAAATAAAAAGCCACACGTCTAAGATATTTTTAGAGAGCCTTAGCTCTTAAGTTTGTAATTGCCTATATAAGGCACTATCCTCTCATTCGAAAGGATATCGAGTTTTTATGAAATAAAAGTTTCTCTATCTAAAACAAAACAGTTTTAGCTTTAAGTAAGGATAGTATCCCAGAAAGGTGATACATCTAACCGAGAGGTAAAGCTCCGACGGTTAGAAGGCGAGAGGTAAAACTCCGGACACCTTATATCCTGAACCTATCCAAACATCAAACAACAAGCAACATTCAAAGAAGAAACAACAACAAGCAATATGATCAAAGGTCTTAAAAGAGATTTGAACTAGGCGCTATGGCAGCCAACCAAGAAACCTATGAGACGCAAGGTGCGTGTACTGGTCAACCTGAACCCTCAACTAAGGTTCTTGTACTTGGGAAAATCTCAAAGACAAACCAGAACAATATAATGAATTTTCACTCTGAGACGAAAGTCCACAGAATCTAGGATTCCTGTGTTGTGAAAATCATTACTTCAGAAATAACAAACAACAACAACGATAAGCATGAAAGGCAGAGGATCAACGTCAACAAGCCCAGACCATGTATTACTAAATAGACTAAAACATTTAAAAACAATAAACAAAGAAATAATGAAATTAAGTCATAAAATAGATTCAGCTAAGAATATTGATATAAAATTATCAAGTATAACACAAATTATAAATCTATCAGAATTTGTAAAATCAGAAATATCTTCTATAAAGGAAGAACATAGAATAAAAGAGTTGATACAACGATATGGAAAACAAAACTAGTAAGATGAGTGATATAACATATTCTGATGATTCGGTAAGAATAATTTCTAGCATAGATAATGAACAAAAATTCTTCGAAGATATCTGTATAGATCTAGATCAAAAACTAATAGATAAAGAAGATTTTGATATCGAAAAAACTACAAACTATAAACTCAAACAATTGTATAAAAAATTCGGAAGAAAAAACATCGTAAATTATGGTGTAATGTCCGGAGAATACCTATAGAAGATGCATCAGGACAAGTAATGTTGTCCTTAATTAATTTAGATCAAATGAAAAGAAGAATATCAACAATTAAAAGTGCATCCGAAAGATTATCAATAAAATATATTCATCTAAATACAGTTCAATTTATAATAAAAGGAACATTTATAGAAAACATAAACACTCCAATAACACTAAGATTAATTGATAATAGAATAACAGATAAAAATGATAAAATAATTGCAGTAGGAACTGGCAATTTAAAATATGGAAAAATTAAATTTGATTTAACCTTACAAATATGATTGACTTTACAAGATAAACATATTAATCAATCAATAATTTTACAATATAAATTTGAAAGAAAAAAATTATTTAAAGAAGGAAGTCATCCCTTTACAATATCATATAAGATAAATTATGCATTAAGTAATTCACATCATAGTATAAACTATGAAAAAATAGAACGAATTAGAGTAAATGAAATATTTCAACCAATTTTAAAATTCGAAGTGAACCATGCACCATCTAGAAAAAGCGTAAGACTAATAAAGAACGAAGAAGAATAAGAAGAAAGTATATCAAAACCTATAGATTCAAAAAATTTTCAAGAATCAACTATTAAAAGTATACAAAGAAGTATTTTAAATATATAAAGATCGTTATCATAATCTCTTTAAAGAATTAAATATATTTGCGTTAGAAAGATATTGGTATCAGAGCTAGCAAATATCCTAAGAAAAATTAGTTAAGATAATCTTAAAAAAAAAAAAACGAACGTAAAAAAGGTCAAATATGACCCATAAACAAAAGAGGGTGATATATTTGTCCACCATCCAAAAAAGGGCTATCTATGTCATTGTCCCATATATATATATAGTTGAATAATTTAACGTGTAGAAACAATTGAGTATCCTCTATGAAAAAATGGTTGATGTGCCATAATTTTAGACGTCGACCAAATTCAAATAATCATATTAATTCTACTCATTTTTAGGTAGAGCATGGAAAAAAAAATCTTTCACGATTTCTTTGAGAAAACCCAAGAAAAAACAATGAAAAGGAGACAAACTTATGGGGAAAAAATGAAGGTTTCAAAAGAATTATTTATGCAATAATAAAAATTAAACAAATCATGTTACAGGCCACATAATAGAAAAAAGAAGAAAAAAAACAATGATGAAATTTAAAGTAGATATTTCATATTTGTAAGAAAACAAAACTATATAATTAATTACTATATATAAAAAAGGATCATTCTAGCTCCTTAGGCTATCCAGTATCCACCTCAGTATTTTTTAAAGTTCTTCTAAACATGCCACATCAGATTATTATTCAAAGGAAAAAAAAAATTACATTGATAAACCATTATTGATTGCAACTCAAATGGGCTATGTATTTTTATTAAAGCTCATCGATAATAAACCTAAAATGTTAAAACTTCCTCGAGATTTGTTCTCCGACGTTCCTTCTACCTAACCTGAAACGAGTTTGCAAAATAATGAATCGCTTCGACTCTTTGTGCAACAAATTACGACGCCGTTATAGAACCTAACAGTCTTCCCACTTCGTCGTCTTTAATCCCCCATTTATTCACGCCTATTGAAATCGAAAGAAATTGATGGCCACTACCTTCAAATTCAAAACCTCTTTCAGAAATTTACCCTATAAAAACTCAAATCGTCGAGCATACAGACAAACCAAAACGGCAAGTTCCACAAAGAAAAAGAAAAAAACTAATCTCTTTGTCTCATGTCCTCCCAGTCTCTTTGTTTTTCACAAAGATTTAACTTCACAAATCAATGTGATCCACGTTCTAACCTGTTTTACTTTTATCATGTTCGTTTCCTTTGCGTTAGATTTAAAGATTATGGAGCGATGATGAAGAAGCATCAAAGACAGGCTCTCCTTAAAACTTCTAAATAGTTTCAAAATCTGGTTCCAGGCTGCTCGGATTTGACCTTTGAATCCTCTGAAAGAAATAATAATAGCTACGATGAACGATTTAGAAGTAATAGCTACCATGAACGAACAAACAACAAGGATTTCCTAGAAAAAAACTTAACCAAGTAAAATATAGATAATTTCATATAGAGAATTACAAATTAGAACAAAGTAAACTGTTGAGATTTAAGTATAATATATAGTGAACCTCAAACCACAAACCCATGTCGCCGGGATGATCTCCTTTTTGTGTCGTTAAAACCATGGTCTGGGCAAATCACCACCACCTCAACCAACGGTTTTCTCTATGATTATATGCCATTTTAAGGAGAGCCTGTCTTTGATGCTTCTTCATCATCGCTCCATAATCTTTAAATCTAGCGCAAAGGAAAGGAACATGATAAAAGTAAAACAGGTTAGAACGTGGATCACATTGATTTGTGAAGTTAAATCTTAAGCAAATAGATTGCTGGGAGGACATGAGATGAAGAGATTAGCTTTTTTTTTCCTTTGTGGAACTTGCCGTTTTGGTTTGTCTGTATGCTCTGCGATTTGAGTTTTTATAGGGTAGATTTCTGAAAGAGGTTTTTAGTTTGAAGGTAGTGGCCATCAATCTTGCACAAAGAGTCGACGCGATTCATTATTTTGCAAACTCGTTTTAGGTTAGGTAGAAGGAACGTCGAAGAAGAAGACTCAAGAAAGTTTTAACGTTTTAGGTTTATTATCGATGGGCTTTAATAAAGATACATAGTTCATTTGAGTTGCAATCAATAACGATTTTAATAATAATTTAATGTGGCATACTCGGAAGAACTCTAAAAACTGCTGAGGTGGATAGCCAGAGCTATAATGATTCTCTTTTATATATAATAATTCCAACAAATTTCATTAATTGTCTTTTCTTACAAAAGTCAATTTGCTGGGTTTATAATAGTATATAACGTAACAGAGTCTGCCTTTGCTCTCGTAGCTTGTCTGGTCAGCGAACGCACTGTAAGTGTAACGAATGACGAGTTCGATGCTCGAGCAAGGCAGTGAGAGAGAAAGAGAGAGAGAGAGAGAGATCAACTAGAAAAAGAAAATGATAATAATCGTGTAACAATATGAGGTATTCTAAAATATCTCCTTTTTTTTGGACAAAATAATTCTAAATGGTGATTCCGATATTAGTTTACGTGATGTTGGTGGATAATGAAGAATCGTGGCTGAATTTTCTCAAGAAATATGTTAAAGCGAATAGAAAACAAATTGTTCTATTCTGCCAAACATCAATTTCAAAATTTTCACCATATTCCAATATTATCACTTAAGTAGGTTTATAAATTTGAACAAAGTTTGTTATGTTTTATGAGTCATGAGATCAACGATTTGGGAGAAAATGCAACGATTAAAATGAACCAATTTATATAAATGAATGCGTTAATTGATCACCTATGGAAAAAATATACAAATGGTGATGAATAAATTTAAATATATTTTGTTTTGTTATTTTTAAAACTGTCAAATGGGTGTGACCATGACCATTAAGCCCGTTCACAAAGTGACCACTAACAAATGGTTATGAATTAGTCCATCCATTAGTGACCGTGACCATTAGAAACCGTAACCATTAATGATCGTGATCATATGGTCCGTCCAATAATGTCCATTACTTTATTCTCTTTGATTGTATAACTATTTCTCTTACATTCACAAGTTACGTTCATTATCTCTAAACCGATTGATTTGTGTATTATTAGAAAAATATTTCTTGAAAATAAAATTTATATATTTGTTATTAAACTAAGTGACTATATATTTGTTATATTTGTATATTTGTTATATATTTGATTATATATTTGTTATAAAATTAATATAAATGTTATATATATTTGCACATCGATTATATATTTGTTATATATATTTTAATATATATTTGTTAAAAAAAACCCATGTTTTACTAGATATGTAAAACACGAGTGGGTAGGGACTAGAGAAGAAAAAAAGATTTTTAATTTTATGAATTTTTAATTTTGCCTCGATTTACTAAATCCTAGAATTTTAAGAAAATGGGCAGCCCATTGTCTATATGGTCAAGACCATTTTGTCCACGGACCAAATTGGTTTTAGCCCATTAAGACCATACTATTTTTGGACATGACCATAACCTGTCCGTTATCATTTGGACTGGGCTCGTCCACGGACGGACTGACCATTTGACACCCCTAATTATTTTTAGGTGGTGTAATGTGTTTTTTGTATTAATAAATATTTTGTTTTGTTATTTTAAATCTATTTTGTTTTGTTATTTTTGTGGTTAACTTTAAATATTTTCATAATTTTAAAGTTTTGAAAGAAAAAAATAATGGTTTAATTTTGATGTTTTATAAATAAAATGTATTATTTAGCAATTAGTAACAAAATTGAAAATAAAAATATACTTAAAATATTCTTTTTAGAATGAAAAATAGAGTAATACATTGGAGAGAAATCTAACTTTATTTTAGAATTACTCTATTTTAGAATTAAAAATAGTGCAATACATTGGAGATGCTCTAAGAAGTAAGAAGCATTTCATCGAACAAATGGTAAACAAACCAAGAGGAAGAAACGAGATGATAACACAGAGGAGAGAGCAAAAACTCACCGTTGTGAAGCTTGGCGGCGAGAGAAGGCTCAAGGCCATGAACATATACAATATAAAATATATGCATAAAACATATATAAACATTATTAACAAATTCTATTTCGATTATGGTGTTTGTAGTAGACACCAAAATGCTTACAAGGACAGATCAACAATCCAATTCTGTTTCATTGCGTTTCTGGAGAACCATCGTCGCCTGAACCATAGACATCTCCATTTCCCGTTTCACCAGTGTCTGCCGGAGAGCGGATAATGTGATCTAAGAAAGCCATGTCGCTGTTCCGTTGAGGAGGAGACTCGACTAAATTATCTTCTTCATCTTCTCCAACAAATGGACCAAAGGAAGTTTTGCAGTCCATGTGCTTTTCCATATCTGATGATGCCACAATGGTTGAAGTTTTGAACTCAGTCTCTTGCAATTTAGGGTATCCATCATGGACTAGACTATTCCGGGAAGCGGAATTTACATCCTCATATGGTGGGTGTTCGACCACATAATCTGATATCGGTTTATCTCCTGAAGGTGATGTGGTCTCCAAGACGGAAACTTCATTAGTTTTGATCCCAGAATCAGTGCCTTCAGTGCATGGGTCAGAGTCTTCTTGACAAATAATGGAGCCGCAGTAAGAAAACCGATAGGAGAGGAAAAGAAGAAGAAGCTAAATTGATCAAAGTAAACCTGTGTCAGCAGCAGAATCGGCATGTCTTGGTGCTAACAGCTCTTTCTGTAACACATCAATACTGGGAAAGGCTAGTAGATTCATGGACCGAATTTCTTTCTTCAGAGAATCCTCGCAATGACGAAACCCGAATTTGGATTTCCAAACATGGCTAAAGTCTGCAGTTGCAGGGATAATAAGTAATTTGACTTTGAGATGTTGAAGAGCCTTCACATCAAAGGACATAAATAACAAAAAAAACATGTTAGCAGAGGTTTACAGAAAGAGTCGGGTTACTTTCCCTACATCAAAGTATAGGAAAACGAAAAAACTTTGAGCTTACTGATTCAATAACGTTGAAAAGCCGGCGACACATCCCTTGGTGTCTGTAGACATGTCGAGTTCCAATGAATGGCATCTCAGCAAGACGGTTACCATGAAATCTAAACAGAAGGGTAAATATCGTTAATAACCAGTAGATCTAACAGGAAAAAGCATCAAAACCAATACACAAAATTCTTAAAGTGCATAAGATAAGCATGCACAAGCAATATATTTCTTGACACCAGGATAATCTCTGCCATCCTTTTTGTTGTCATCTCAAATATACTATTGAAACTAGAAAAGGATTATCAGGAGAGGAATTACCTAATAGATGCTGAAGCGACTATTTCATCGCCTCTCTCTAGAAGAGCTGTATAGAATCCACCAAAATTCAGCCGATTGAAGTTTGACCTAAGAAAAGCAATGTATAAGCAAAAGAATCAACACAAAACAAAACAAAAAAAACACACAATACAGTATAATAACGCAGACAAAAAAAAATTTAAGTACTGAAAAGCTTACCCACAATTGTAAAGGACATTTCGTACAATATTCACACCACTCCTCCTGTCAACAATAGGCAGAAAGCATTCATCCATGACTGTCAGAGCTAATGCAAGCCTGGAATTGCTTTCCACAATATGAGGGTTTCCACCTAAAAATAAATCTGAATCTGTGCATTCCCTATGAACTAGAGACCATGAAAATCCAGCTTCCAACTCATGTTTGACACCGACATACTTCTTGACACCTTCAGAGAGCTGTTAAAACAACAAGAAGTTTTACTCAAACAGAATGCTTAGTAAAGTACATAAAATACATGGAAATCACAGAGGATATTGTACTCGTGTCTTTGAGAATTCAGTTATGTCTATTAACAAGGCATGGCATGTGAAAACTTCATATCAGGATTCCGGCCACAACATGTCTAGCTTGGCTAAAAAGGTAAAAAGCCTAAGTGGAGCATGCATTCCCACTAATCTATTGACAATCATAATAAGTCTCTTTATCAACAGGAAATACTAAGAAACAAAACATAGATCAGTCACCTAGCAATTTTAATGGACGTTCTGCCGCCTAAAAGCTACACCACGCTTTTATAAACTGAATGAAATTTGCAAGGGTTAAGAGACTTGAAAGAAAAGTACCGCTTTGCACTTCTTCCCACAAAAAGAGATGATTGGTTCAGTGGTATCAGCTGGGGTAACATTTGCCTCCAACATGCATGATTTGTGATCTAGAAAGGCAGAATTCCAATGTCAACTAGAAACTACAAACAAAACTGAGTGAAAACAAAAGTGGAATATTCAAGGCAGGTAATGAATTGATGACGTACATTTTTTCTCACACATTTTGCAGGTATATGCACCCACAGTCTGAGTAACATCTTCGACAACAGCCCTACAGAATTTGCATGTACAATTGGGGCAATGCCAATCACCAAGAGGAAACATCTGTAATTGAACCTCAAAAAGATCCAATCAGGCATCAGATGACCCTTAAACAACCCTGATGTAGTTAAAAGTCAACGACACTTCAGCTCAATAGAGTTTACATATGTTTGAATGTTATCCGTTCAGTTAGGTAAAGTATTGTTCTAAAACCTGTTTATACAGAGCATCACATAAACATTGCACCTTTGTAAATTCGCATAGCTTAGCACTGACTTGTCAAAAATAACCACCAAAACAAGACATATATACAGCAAAATCAGCATACCCGTATGTCCAGGCATCTTTGGTGAAAAGTTGAGGGACAACTATCACAGCAAACTAAATCACCTCCATCTCCACAAATACCACAAGCATCGTCATTTGGATCATCAGCAATTACATCTACCGAACAAAAACCAATGTGCCCAGCACCTTTTTGCCTATCCCATGCATCTATTTGGCATTGAAGAAGAGAAACCCCAGAATTCAAAAATATGTTCTGAAATGGCTGCCGCAATTTGCTTCCAGCATGTATCTCAAACTTCGAAACTGAAAGAATTTTACTACAGCAACCACAGTGAATCCCGTCTCTTGTTATCCAACCCTCAAGCATTGCGCGTGTCCGTCGTTGGTTCATGTACATCACCTTTTCGCTCAACTGCATGGTTCCACTATCAATCAGCCATCCCAATATCGTCCGTTTTTCAGATGAGGGTACAAAACCATCACTCTCTGAATTATCTCCCCTGACTGCACACCGTGCCGACAGTGTATTCCTACCATGTTTGCTACTTTTCCCTCCATCCACACGGTGAAAGGAGGAACAAGTTGATATTTCAGTTTGGTGATGCAAAGGGCTTTCACTTTTTGAAGTTGTACCCCGTGAACTATCTCTGCTATTCACCTCATCCTTCACTGACATGACATTTCGCTGTTCTCTATGAACATACCTGTCATCATTTCCTACTTCACTTTTAACAGCTAAGAAATTTCTTGCAAAAGTCACTTTTCCATCACTATCACTGGCAGATTGTTCTTCCCTTTTCATATCTTTTTCAATCTTTCTTTTGGTTTTCCTTGTTAATTGACTGAGTATCTCATCTGAGATCAGAGTAAATGTGGAACTATCTTCATAAGGCTTGGCAACTTTTTCACCACTATTTAACTGTTTCAGAAGTGCTTCATAAGCCTTGATAATAGACCAGTACGCGGTTCCCCTGGGGCTTATATACACTGCATCTAGGTAGTCTCTGTTCCTCCTAGGCCTATAGTCAATCGTCCACCCTGCTTCCAGTAACATTACCCTAATTCGCTCACGTAATCTTTGTTTTTCTGTGCCTGAACCACGCCTAATCTTTCCATCTCTGATTTTTGAAGGCGTTGACGCTTCAGGTAAAGTCTTTTCTCCTCCAATGCTTGACCTCTGTGAGGGCTTATGAGGTTGTATTATTCTCTTCTGCAGCCGCCCCGAGCTACCACTATCTTCAGAATCTTGATCATGGCCCTTACTCTTCATGGTTAAGGTCGTGGGCAATTTCAACCCATTTGAATGTACACTGACCGGGGGAAGCAGTTTTGGTAAATTTGCAGTTTTTAGAGTGGTTGGCGACTGAATGGCAACACGTATTTTACCACTCTCTTGAATCTTTGAGCCATATTGAGTTTGTTCAGCTTCCGCATTTTGCAGTAACCCTCCTATCTTATTCTGCTTGTTCACCATCACCTTAAGGACACCATTTTTCCCCTGCATCCTGATAGGTCCATCAAAAGTCATGTCACACTTGTACTTCTTCTGCAACAGTAACGGATGAGTAGTTTTACTTCCGTTTCCACTCACCTTACACCTGTTTCTATAACCTTGATTAGCAAAACCTACGTTCCCTGATCCATCTATATATGGTTTTCTTCTCTTCTCAACATCTAAATCTTTACGACTACAGCCAGTTCTATATTCCCTATCATTACCAAATTGAGCAGACTCCAAATAGGCTTTCTTACAAATATCAACTCCACTGCCATCAAAGGACCTCCTCATCCTCATTGCCATTAATTCATCTTCACTCTCCTCATCGTCATCATCATCATCATCATCTAATCTATGCCTCTTACTCTCCTTCCACTCTCTACTCTTTCCCACAATACAATCATCCCCTTTCCCCTCAACCAAATCCCTTTTCCAACCAAAACGACTCTCTTTTACACTACGATAATGGGGCATATTTTGTTCAATACGAGGGATCGCAAATTTATCGCTAGACTCAGAGTCACTCATAATCATCCTAGACCTCTTCTTAGACTCCCAATTCGGACGACTCTCAGAAAATGAACAAATCCTACCAACACCATCGTTCTTCTTCACAATCAAGCAACCAGATGAACTTCGTTTCTTAATCAATACCCCTGGAGATTCACCAGATCTCCTCCCACCTCTCTCCATGTAGACACCTAAAATTTCCCCAATTTCAGCACAAATTCCAAAATGCAATCACCACAGACCATGAATCTCTAGCGTCGATGAACCCTAGGAACGGCCAGATCTAAATCGACAATAGATCGATCTGCAAATATTCCCTCAATGAAAGGCGAATCGTGACAGTAACTGCAGCGACGCAACAATGGATGGCTCCGCCGATCAGCTAACATGGATTACTCCGGTGGCGGCGGGCGGAGATGTAATTTTCCCGGCCACCAAGAACAAGAAATTGAAAGAGAGAGATCGCTCACGGCCTAATTATATGTCCACTGTCAAAAAAAGAAAAAAACTCATTATTATTGTAAATAGATTTTTTTGGTTCAATTTAAATTTAATTGTAATTATGTGAGCTTAATATTTCTTAAACGTTGTAGTTTGTACGTACTTGTTCTATTTCCCTCCAAATCTCGTTGGACGACGCAAATCCCTTCGGGAACTTTGGTAGCGACGTAAGACGTGGCAAGATCTGGGAGCTACTTCCCGATAATGTAGAACGACGTGGCAAGATCTCAAAGGATCGCATGCTAAATTTGCATAATTTCTGTCAACTACTGTAAACATGTTCCCCGACCCGAGTTAAGCACAGTCCAGTATTTAGATAAAGTTTAGTTGTAATCTGCCCCAGAACTCTCTCCAAGGCGAAATAGTGTACCTTTTAGAGATTTTTCGTTTCGATTTTTGATCGACTTTTACTTTATGATCTTGAAACAGACTTTTCTTTATTTCTCTATAAGATCTTATCGAGAAGTAAAATCACGAACTTGGAGAATGATTTGTTGAAATCCTTTCAAAGATTAAAGATCGGTGAAGAAAGGAAGACTTTAGTTATTCATCAAGATGCTCAAGAACAATTCTTGAAAGATCATCGACTATGTATAATAGTGAAACCTTTATACCCTAAGAATTAACCATCAGCTAGGATTCGAATATGCCAAAAATTTGGAGATTGGAGGGGTGAGTACAAGGACAAGTCAACGATGTTGGTACGATTAAGTTTTACTTTCAACAAGAACATCATATGTTAAATGCTTTTGAAGGAGCTCCATATACCTTCAAAGGATGGTTAATGGCTTTAGATCTTTGGAGCAACAAAAGATATCCATCGTTTTTAACTTTTTAGCGACAATTCCCCTATGGATTCAAATCAAATAAGTTCCCAGATAAATACAGAAGGAGAAACATAGTATAAAATATAAGAGCTCGATTTGGACAAGTCCATAGAGATGGAATTAAGATCTTGGAGTCTACACCTACTAAACTAGTTCAAGTATGGGTCAACATAGACTTTGATATAGATCAACAAATTTTTCTAGTTCGGAAATTTAAGCCTCTAAGTCAAGATCCTGAAGTTGAACTTAAATTCATATATAATGTTGTGCAAAAATTTGTACTACTTGTGGATGTTTGAAACATGGTTCAGATGATTCTACAACAAAGATTACTATTCAACAACAAGAGATCCAGGTGATGCAAATTTGTGAGGCACAAGAAATTGAAGGTGTGGAGTAGGATAAAGATAAAGTGAAAAAATGTTAGGAAATCCTGATTCTACAAATTCTGAAACTTCAACACGTGAAATTAATCAAAGAGGAAATCAGGAAGAAACAAAAGAAGATCAAACAGAGGTTGAAAAGACGACACAAAATCTGGAATTGGAGAATACTAAGTCTTCATAAGAGCTAAAAGGAAGCAACATGAAACACCATGGCGAGTATTTATACCCACTTCGAAGCAAAAGACTAATCCAGTGGATGAAGGTGAGAAACAAAGTAGTAGTGAACAAATTCAGGAAAGGGCAAAGGGGCATGAGGAGTCCCCTTTGCCCCAGCCAAGATGAAACTATTGCACTGGAACTGTCGAGGTTTAAATAACCCATTGACAGTTTGTCATCTTCAAGAGATTAAAAGGACTTTATCTCTTGAAATAATGTTCCTAAGAGAGACTAAAAATACAAGGTCTTATGTACAGAATATAGGAGAACAATTAGGATGCTTAAATCACTGTTGTTTATCGGCAGACGATTCTAGTGGAGGATTAGCATTTTTTGGCATAATCAGATCCAAGTATATGTTGTGCGCCCATTTCTAAATGTTACAAATGTGTATATAAGAGATGGATGCAATAGATTCCGTAATAGCTATGTGTATGGCCACCCTGTTAAAAAACTTAGGCATCAACTATGGGGTTGGATGAACAGTAGAGCTCTGATGTACTATGGTATTCCAAGATTAGTATTGGGAGATCTCAATGAGATTAGATCTAATGAAGAAAAAGAAGGAGGGCCAGTGAGAACAGAAGCAAGTTTCGAAGTTTTTCGAAGTATAATTGAAGAAATTGGATTGCATGAGGTGAGAACAGTAGGAGGATCCTTCAGTTGGTGTGGAATAAGACATAATCATTTGGTGCATTCAAAAATTGATAGAGCCTTGGCTGCAAATTTATGGATGGAACAATTTCCTCAAGCATATGGAAGAGTTATGAGATAGATGGGATTAGATCATAGACCTCTATTGATTTGCATTGATGATTATGTATGGAAAGGAAAAATTTTGTTCAGATATGAAAATAGATGTTGATTTAATCCAGAAGTTAAAGATGTGGTTGATTCTACTTGGAACTCTCAATGTAAAGTCATTCCTCCATACCAGTTCACAAAAGCTATTATTGAGTGTAGGGATGCGTTGGCACATTGGAAAAGGAGGCAAAATAAAAATTCCAAGGAAAAAATTGAATCTCTGCAGAATCAACTTAATTCAGCGTATAACTCTCATCTCTTGATTATAATTTTATAGATTTTATTAGGCCTGGGTTTACGGGTTTTTTTCGGTTTATTCGGTTCGGTTTATTTGGTTTTTCGGGTTATTCGGTTTTCAAAAATTCTGCTGAATTGGACCGAATAAAAATTCGGTTCGGTTCGGTACTCAATTTTTTTTGTTCGGTTTTACGATTTTTATTCTATTCCAAAATTAACCAAATTTTTTTCTATTTTGGTTAATTCGAACCGAAATACAAAAAAAAATAAAGATATCGGCTGAAACAATTACAAATCCAATTACAAACCCAATAAACAAAATTTTAATTTCAAAATTACAAACCCAGCCCATTAAAATCTAGGGTTTCGACCCATTGTGAGTGGCAGGAACGGCGATGGCGACCACGGCGACGGCGAGGCTGCGATGGAGACGGCGAGGGAAACGGCTCTTCGTCTGATTGGGCTTCTGATAAGATCTGTCAATATAGATCTAGCAAATCAAAGAATCTAAATCTCATTCTACTAAATTTAAACCCTAGATTAACGGGAGGGAGGAAGATCTAGCAAATCAAAGATGAAGAGAAGTGTAGAAGATGATGATTGAGATTGAGATAAGAGATTAATCATGTATTCACAGAAAACAAAAAAAAAAAGCAAATCCGAATCCAAACCTCACCAGAATAGATCTGTATAGGGATGTCTCCAACGGAACAAATGGGGATGAAGGATTTCCATAGAGAAACGATTAGGTTGTTACACAAAGAGGAGAAGAGAAATGAAGAGGAGAAGCGAAATGACGAGGAGAAGAGGAGAAGAGAAATGAATTTAGGGTTTTTAGGTTTATATAGGGTGTTTCCCTTAATCGAGATAACCGATCGGTTATCGTTTGCCGAACCGCAGCGAACCGATAACTAAATTCCAATTATAGTTTAGCCGATCGGTTATCGTTTAATAACCGAAAAGAAACCAAAAACCGAGAATCTCGGTTCGATTGGTTCGGTTTTTTCGGGTCAAACCGAAAACCAGGGCTAGATTCTATTAAAAACAAAGCTAATAATTGCATACATGAAAGAAGAAGAGTTTTGGAAGGCAAAAAGTGGTATTACTTGGCTGCAATGTGGAGACAAAAACACTAAATATTTTCATGCAAAGGCCAATCAAAGAAGAGATCGAAGTCAATTAAATCTCTACATTGGAGGATGATCAAGGTACAATCTTCACAGATGAACTTCAAATTCAAACTCTAATGAGAGACTACTTTCAAAGGCTATAAACAACTTTTAAGGTTGAAATATCTCAAGAAATGCTTTCAGGTATTCCTCATACTGTAAATCCTGACATAAATGATGATTTAACAAAGTCTTTAGAAATAGGTGAAGTAAAAATGCAGTCTTTAGTATATATCCAGGAGCAGATGGCATGACTACATCGGTTTATAGGCAACATTGGGATATTATTAAGAATGAAGTATTTAACTATATATGTCCAGCTTTTCTTTAATACTAGATATTTAGAAGAGAAAATCAACCATACACATGCCTAATCCCAAAAAAAGAATCCCCTACTCATCTTAGAGACTTCAGACCCATAAGTCTATCTAATGTTTCCTATAAAATAATTTCAAAGGTGCTAGCAAATAGATTAAAAAGATGGTTTCATCTTTTAATTTCAAAAAGTCAACCAACCTTCATTCCCCATCGCCTTATCAATGATAACATGTTAATTGGGCATGAAATGATTCACTCTATGAACACTAGGAAAATAAATAATGATTGTATGGCCATTAAACTTGACATTACTAAAGCTTTTGATAAAGTATAATGGTCTTATATAGATATAGTGATGGAAAAATGGGTTTTAATTCTACTTAGAGGGGTTGGATCATGAAGTGTATTACCACAATGTCCTATTATGTTCTTTGTAATAGGATACCAACTAAACCCATCATCCTTATAGAGGTATTCATCACGAAGATCCCACATCATCTTACATTTACCTTATATGCACTGAAAAGGGTTATCGAGTCTCTTAAACTCTCATGTTTCGAAGAAACTGTTAACTGGCTATAAATTTGTTCTTATAGCTCCAAAAATCTCTCATCTTTTTTTTTTTGCAAATGACTCACTCTTATTCTTCAAAGCAAGTAATGAAGATGCGGAGACAATAAAGAAGTTGTTAAGTAATTATGCTAAAGCTTCATGTCAACAAGTAAACTTCGCCAAATCAGTCATTATGTTTAGCAAAAGTACTTCCCCAAGCTCTATATCTGGTATCTCTAAAATTCTGAGTATAACTGATGCAAGAGGATTTGAAAGATACTTAGGCTTACCTGAGTCTATAGGAAAGAATAAGGCTGATATGTTCCAATATCTGAAGCAGAGAATAAGTAACAAAATTCATATTTGGTACTCTAAGTTGTTATCCCCAGCATGTAAATAAGTTTTGCTAAAATCTGTAGTTACTGCTATCCCTTCTTACACCATGAGTTGTTTTCTAGTTCTTTATAAGAAACTAGAAAATATTATGGTGGTCAAATTCACCTGATAAACACAACATCTCCTGGATTGTATGGGATAAAATGGTGCAATCTAAGATAAAAGGGGGTCTTGGCTTTAGGGACTTTAATACTGCTCTTTTAGCTAAGCAAGCTTGGAGATTAAATACTCATCCTAATACCTTATTCTCAAAAGTGTTTATAGCTAAAAATTGTCCGAGAACATATTTTTTGAATGCGACTACGAAGAAGCAAAGTTATGCATGGAAATGTATATTAAGTTCTCAACATCTTATTAAACAAGGATTAGTACAGAAAGTGGACAATGATAAAAGTATAAATGCATGGAGAGATCCTTGGCTTCCTTTATCTCAGCCTAGACCTTTAAGACCAAAGCAATATGGTTATGTCCCTAAATATGAAGTTTCTGATTTATTTGTGCCACGATCAACACAATAGGATCAACAAAAGCTTTACCAATGGATTCATCTGAATGATGTTCAAGAAATCATGAGAACATGACTCTCTACTACTGGAATAAGTGATATTCCTTACTGGACTCATAATAGAAATGGTTTATCCTTGGTAAAATTAGGATACCACAAATTGAGAGATACCTCTCAGAATGTTGATCCTAATATGAGTTTGAATGAAGAGTGCAGAAACTATTTAAGCAAGTATGGCTTCTAAATGCTCTTCCCAAAATTAAAATGTTTTGGTGGCGAGTTGTCCATAATAGTCTTCCTGTTTATACTCAGCTGAATAAGAGAGGAATAAAAGTTGATGAGTGTTATTACTTGTGCGGTAAAGAAGAGGAGGATGTTAATAATCTGCTATTTCAATGCCGAGTTGCTAGAGAAATGTGGACTATGGCTCCCAACAATGTATTTTCAAGTCAAAGTTTAGTTTCTCAAAATCTCAATGATAACCTAAAGTCTTTTCCTCTGCCAGTACCAAAAAGAAGGAGTATAATTTGCTTCCTTTCCTGGGATGGAATATATGGAAGGCAAGAAATAAATTGGTTTTTGAGAACAGAAGAGAAAGTATTGTACGTATTATCACAAATGCTTTAAGCATTCTCGATCAATGGAAACAAGTTGATGATATGGAAACTCAAAATGATCAAGAGGCAAATGATCAATATCATAGTTGTCATTTGGAGAAGACATTAAGTATAGAAGATGGTTAATATACTTGTAAAGTTAATGCTTCTTGGACTTCTGCAGATATGAATGCATGTATAGCTTGGCAATTGCAATCAATAAATGGTGAACAAATTATGTATGAACCTTTTTCTATATCGCCTATTCAAACTGTAATGGAAGTAGAATGATGGCATTTGTAGGTAACATAACTATCTATGAGTTGCCGAAAATGGTTGTTCAAGAAATGTTTCAGTTTGGATACTTAAAACTGCAATTTATGGAGAATTGTCAAGAGGTTTATTATCCAATGGCTACTCCTTCCAGACGTCACACAAGCATAATAGCAGCATATAATGTGCCAATTATAATCTATATATGTGCCTAAGATATTGTTAATATGATCAGTCAAAAACGATTCTGTTTTATCTATGTTCCAAGACATGTTTAAAGGATGATGTTGATAAACAAGGTAAACTAGTTAGAGTAAATAGGAGTTTTTATGTTGTAAAGTGTATGTAAGTTTGTATAATTTGTTAGAATCAATGTAAAATATGATTGACAAAAAAAAAGTACAGTCCTATAACGAAATATGTTGAGACAAGAATGGTAAAGACTATACGCTTAATATTTTCTTTAGATAAATTGTTCGAAAATATGAACTAATTTTCTAAGAGATATGATCACATAAAAATAAAATTGAGGATTGATAACCACTATAATTTTAGATCTTATGGAAAATAGAAAATAGAAAATGATAAAATTATTTTATAGTTTCGATATGTTTTCACTAGGTTTGGACCGCACATATGTGTGGGTTATATTTGTAAGATAAATTTATTTGATATTTAATTTTGAAATATAATTTAGTTATAGATGTTGAGTGATAGTACGTGTAAATTTTTATAACTAATCAAAATCGTTTTAATAATTTAAATCAGGTGTTAAATCAGACTTGGATCGGTTTAAATTTATTTTTGTTTTTAGTGTCATTTTATGTAATGTGAGATATGACACATAACTTCTAGTTATTTTATTTTCATATTTTGTCGGTCAATAGTATAGAAACGGAGATGTTTAAAGGGAACCAACAAATATAGGTTGATAGAACTTACTTTGATTTTGGAGAGAAACTCGACTGAGAGACTGATGGGGTCAAAAACAAAACTCGACCAAGAAATTGGAAGGTTCAAAATATAAGGCAAATGATTATGTTAAATTGATTAGAGGCTTAGAGATTACAACAGTTGAAGTAGCTAGGAGTGTTATGGAAGGGTTAGAGGAAGTGGAGGTGATTATGGGAATTAGAAATGAAGGACTTGAGATAATTTGAGTTTGGAGTAAGAAGAAAACGTGAAAAATGACGCATAAATTATAGATGGGTTCGAATTACAAGAAAGGGAGAACATGATATTGATCCTCAAGTTTTACTTGCTTCAAACTCAGCACCTGATGAAGCAGATAAATATTGTATTAAAAAAGTTTTGACATAGGGAAATATGTCTATGCAAAGCTGAAACCTTACAGACATCAATTTGTGGTTGTGAGAGCCAACCAAAAACTTTTTTCTAAATATTTTGGTCCATATAAAGTCATTGATAAATGTGGTAAGGTCGCATTCAAATAGAATTTTCTAATGATTTTCAAATTCATATGGTGTTTTATGTTTCTCAACTTAAAGTGCTACTCATTCATATGATTTTCAAATTCATATGCACACATCTACTCATTTACCATGTATATTGCATGATGCTCTGTTTCAAAAACTTCGGCGAGTTGTGGAAAGGAAGATGGTTAGTTGTCAGGATAAAGCAGGTACTATGGTACTACTAAAACGGACTAATGAGACTGAATTTTAACAAATTGCATGTACTCCTTCTGTATATGGATTAGAATTATATATTCTAAATTCTAACATATTGCATATGAAATTGTTTTTATTAGTTGAGACATTGCTTTCAACCAAATTTATGTATGCAAGTTAAAAATTATTGAATAGAAAATAAGTAGTGTTAGTGTTGATATATTACACATTATGTAAAATGATTTTATTATGATCGATTCAAACTTAATCAATGTAGAGGTATAGAAGATACACAATAAGTTGAAAAAATACACAACACTTTGATTATCTTGTAGAGCGCCAAGACCAACGCTTTTACTTTTTTTATTGATAGTGAATCTCTTACAAGATTAATCTATCTCGGCTTTTACACAACCTAATTTACCCAATGTTGTACTCGACTAAAAACAAGACTAAGTATCTCTTCCTTAAAGTTAATCACCCTCTTGAGATTAAAAGGAAAAGAACAACACTCACCTTTGAAATCGATTATCTCTACAACTTCAAAGCTTACAAATCTCACCACAATAGTCTCTAGTGTCATAAGGTAGCTTGCACCAACCTCTAGACTACTTATACTACCCAACCCATAACCCTAAAATCTCTTCTAAATCTTCTAAGGAAACAAAAATATTCTCCATATCTTTGTGATGCTAGAATCTACTTAACTCCTCTCTAAGTCAGCCAAAACTTTTTTGGATCGTCATTTTGTATCTCCAGCGCATCCACGTCAGTTTGCGCATCCACGTCAGCTTGTTGTTGTTTCGATGAAGACCCTTGATTCCAATCAAGATTTTGTTCATGCAAACTGCATCTTCAATCTCCCCCTTTTTGACTGAGTTTGATACTCAAGCATTCCCTTATCATGTTGTACCTGAGAAACAAAACCAGAGCAAAACAAACAAGAACACAACAACTGTCAACATGAACGAACCCTACAACAATCGACTCCCCATTCTACAGACTCCCCCATTCTACTATCTTCTCCTACTTAGTATGCATAACTCAGTCAAAAATACAGCAAGGTGAGTGACCCATAATTATAGTTCGACTACATGGGTACTACTAACACAATGCTTCATACAACTTAGAAGATCACTTACATGTTGTGTGCCAACTCCTTGTTTGTGGGATCAACCGGAAACTATCTCTTCCTTTAAGAACAACAATAAACATGCCATTTCAAACAGAAACCTAATCTACTCAAGCCTTGCCACCGGTGAAAAAGTTTCATCAAAATCTATGCCTTCAATCAGAGAATATCCTTGGCAACCAGTCGAGCTTTTCTTTTGACCACATGACCACTTTAATATGTCTTTTTCTTAAAAATCCACTTGGTTCCTACCACATTAACATCATATGGTCGAAAGGCTAAGTCCCACACATCACTGCGCTTGAATGTTCGAGCTCCTCCTGCATGGCGACTATCCAATATTCATCAATCAGTGCTTCCTTGTGATTCTTGGGCTCTATAGTAGAGACGAAACATGCAAACCTGACCAACTCAGTGTTTTGTTGCTCTATAGTGGAATGTTTTTTTTCAACCATCGGTTTGAAATTGATGTGTACTCCTCAGGTAACTCTTCCCCCTTGAACATCTCCTATGATATCATTCTTGAAGTGATTTTGATGCAGTCTTGTAGATGACTCATCGATATTTGTTGGTTTATTTCCTCCCAGTCTCTTGAATATCTTCATCTCTTTGCAGCCCATCTTCTGATGTTTCTTGACCCCACTCAAGTTAAGAGGCACGATTTGTAATCTTTGAAAGAACGAGTCATCAAACCTAACATTAACCGTCTCTTGAACTGATTGAGTCCTCTTGTTATAAACTCTATATGCAACGCCGATTCTCGAGTAGCCTAAGAGCATCCCTTCATCGCTATTATAATCAAATTTCTCTAATTAGTCCTTATCATTCATGATATAACAGATGCATCCAAACACGTGAAAGTAACTCACAAATTGTGTTTTTCCTTTCCACAGCTCATAAGAGGTTGTATTTAACCCTTTCATTATTAAATTCATCACCTCGATCACTTCTGATATCCCTGATCCCCATTTCTCATTCTTTAGTGAAGAGCCAAGATCTTGAAACTCTCTAGAGTGTCCAATTTTTCCCGCAGAAATCTGACCCGTATACCTTGTGAAATCATCAACAACAACAACAAAAATATATCTTTTACCTGTTAGAGATTTAACTTGGATAGGTTCCATTAAGTCCATATGAACCAACTCTAAGATATTCTTGGTTCTGACATCTTGAATTCCTTTATGCTGCACTCTCTGACTTGTTTTCCCATATTACACGGTCCGCATACAAAAGAAGAATCTCTAGCCAGCTTATTTATGCTCGAACAACTTCATGATGTGTTAGCTTCAGTATTGTCCTAACATTGAAATATCCCAACTTCTGAGGCCAAACATTTGCTTTACACTCATACACTTCTGATTTGACTTACACATATAATAATTGTTTCATGATCTTTGTTCATTGAACCATATATTTCCTTGTTGATCAATAGCCTTGGATCTTTCTTGGTAAAAGTCACACTTAGTCCTTCATCACAGAGCTGATTAATGCTAATCAGATTTGCTTTCAGACTTTCAACAAAGAAAACATTTTTCAGCTCGGATAGAACACAACCCCTGTGACTCCTCTACCTCTTATTTTTCCCTTGGTTTCATCACCAAACGTAACTTTTCCAGCTAAGACTTCTTCAAACTTGCTGAGATTTTCGGCCAGTCTTGTCATATGTATTGAGCATCCACTATCAAAATACCACTGACCTTATTTAGTGTCTTCAGCAGTGTATGCTACAGAGCAGTAGATATCCTCCTTTTTAATCCATACACGATTGAACCTTTTACCATCATTTTATAATCTCCTTTGTTAAATAATCTGATCAATTTGAGACCAGTCCTTGTTACACTATACCTTGTAATGTCTATATCTTCCACAATACCAGCACCCTGAGAAGTTAAACACAGTCTTTTGTTCAAGGTTATTTTGGTTGCACCCCACCAGCTTCTGAGTGCTTCAATGAACTATATTTGTCGTACCATGTTGTTGTTTTGCTACCCATGGACTAGACATAAAACCTTTAACAAACTGAGTTGTGCCACCTGAATTAACTCCATTGTAACCTAGACCGCTTCTGTGAACTGAATTTGTCATACCACACTGTTGTTTTGCTACCTAAGAAACTGAGTTGTGCCACTTAAATTAACTCCATTGTAGCCCATACCCCAGTAAACTTTACTTGATCTTCCAAAAGTTAGTATTTTGTCAAGGTCCTAAGTTCCTTTGCTTAGAATCCTAATGTTCCCGAGGTTGTTTGCCAACTACCTTTCCAATCCCATCGACTTGGTCTTCTCTAACTCCAGATCACACCTAAGTGTGGTGATAATGTCATTTAGCTCCTTGTTCTCCCTTATAAGTTTCTGATGTGATCATGGCTAGTTCAATGACTAAGGAGGAGGAAGCACAAACTGATCTGGAACTTGTACCCGAGGAAGCTAAGGAAGAAACCGAAGAAGACTTAAGCATTCCTCCCGGAGTGATGACAAGGTCCAAGATTAAGAAGTTCCATCAAGCTTTCCACAAGCTACTATCATCTATCCAAGGCAATCTTGAGTTTGCTAATCCAACCACACTGGTTGTGATACAAGCAACTTAAGAATTCGACAAGGGAGGTGTTGTGACTTGCACTCTTTTTCCCTTGGGTTGGTTTTGTCCCAATTGGGTTTTTCAACCAAGGTTTTTAATGAGGCTTGTTCACAACACTTTAATAAAAGGCCCCTTTTTGAAATCCAGCCCATACTTCTTCTTTTGAAAACAAGGAGGAGCCTTCTTTTCTTATTCAAACT